>JAXFYN010000017.1:1281197-1433697 GCA_036172215.1 Camellia granthamiana | reverse complement strand
TCTGATAGGAGATCAGAGTGCTTTTCCTTGGCGATGAAAAATTTGCCTGCCTGGTTTTGTGAATTTGCAAATTCTTTCTTAATTAGTTAAAAGAATGAAATTGGCCGATATTATGACAATACTAGGTAGCATAGATATCATTATGGAAGAAGTTGATCGTTGAAATGATAATTAATACAAGAGAAGTACAAGCTATCAATTCTTTTTCTAGATTGGAATCCTTAAAAGAAGTCTATGGGATCATATGGGTGTTTGTTCCTATTTTGACTCTTGTATTAGGAATCACAATAGGTGTACTAGTAATGGTTTGGTTAGAAAGAGAAATATCCGCAGGGATACAACAACGTCTTGGCCCAGAATATGCTGGCCCTTTGGGAATTCTTCAAGCTCTAGTAGATGGTACAAAATTGCTTTTCAAAGAGAATATTCTTCCATCTAGAGGAGATACTCGTTTATTCAGTATTGGACCATTAATAGCAGTCATATCCATTTTATTAAGTTATTCAGTAATTCCTTTTGGCTACCGTCTTATTTGTTGACCTCTCATATGAACCTTCTAATACGTATTCATTTAAATGACTAGTAAAATTCAGAGAGTAGATTCCAAGACATTGATCAACTCAAGAAGAACTTCAAGCTAAACTTTGAAAACTCATTTGTGGATTCAATTCAAATGAGTACCATCCCAAGTCAGCAATTTAGATACTGGGGTCAACTCCTGTTGCACTTGAATTAGATTTTAATCATAAAAAATCAAGCCTCACTAATACTTTTTGTTGGAAAAAATGATTTTTGGGGGCTTTAATTTAATATTAAAGTGTGGTGATTTTAATTAAATATTAAAGTGGGTCCTAACCACTTTTTGTGTTAGGTCCAAGTGAGCCAAAAACCTTTGGGTTTTGAATAAGAAATTGCCAAGAAATTGCTTCATGATGTTAGATTCATGAATAAGATTTTAAAGAGTATTTAAATCTTTTTTTCTTGGCTAAAGGGTATGAATCCTTTGGGCATCCATACTTTACATTTTGTGGAAAGGGGCTATGGATGCTTGGTGTTTTAATGACTAGCCTTAAAGGCTGGAGGCTTTTCCTCTCTCCCCTATACATGTATAAATTGAGACCCTCCTGTCAAGTTTCCATATAGAAATTTTTTGCTTCCATTTTACAAGTCAGTTTGCCAGAAAGTTCCTATTGTGAGAGAGTGCTGCCATTGTTTTGTTCGCTAAGCTAGACAGATAGTGCTTCTGCCGTAGCTGGTTTTGACCGTCGTATCTTGGGAGACAGACGCCGGGTTTCCTCAAGCACTCGACCCGTGAGGCGGCGAAATCTGTTTTAAGGAAACTGCTTCCGTGCAGGCTTCGGTTTCGTCTCTTTACCCTTTTATTGTTTTGTGTATTTCTGTTGAAATTTAGTTGTAATTATCAGCATATGTTCTTGGTATATAATTTGTTTTCTTCATAAATCTATTTATTTAATTTCACAATTTGAACAACACTTTTCACACTGGACATGGACTAGAACTTGCATAGCTGCACATGTTTTCTATAAAATAATTTGGATGCGTGATTTATACACACTACTTTGTATTTGTTGAGTCATCTAATCATTAGTGAGTAGTTAGGACTTTTAAATTTTAATCTGGTGGTTGTGTAGCGATGTGTAGCATCGTTTTGAAGTGTGAGGTTGTGATATCAGACTTTTATGAAGAGGAGTTTGGTTTCCCCAATATGGGGATTGTGCAATTTATTTCTTAGACTATTTTTTGTGACAGTTGTTAGTCTAGTGATTGCTGACTTTTTAATTATTGTTGAATTTTAATTGTTCAATTTGATTTAATGTTTATTATATACCGTTTGAACAAAGAAAAAAAAAGTAGTTATATAGAACAGGGGATTACAGGTATACCACTATTGCCAATATGGCAATATCCATTGTTTGATCAACGAAGGTTGTGTTTGGATCTAGTATTTTAGGATGGATTTAGGAAGGGAAATGAAAGGGAAATGTGACAAACAATTATCGATACATCTTCATGAACTTACAATATCCAATTGTTTGTTTGTAAGCTTGTGGACTAAAAAACTTTAATGGGTTTATACAGTAACATCAAAATATTCCAATTGTTTCTCAGTTTATACAATTCCCAAAAAATTGCTACAGGTAATACATCCCAAACCATTTTCTTTCTCATAGGAAAATCAAGCCACCACAAGAGTAATTGTTAGAAACATAAACAAATTTCAATAGGCAAATTAGTTACATGAGTACAAAATTCAAATTCAATTACCCACACATCAGATTTCACACACAAGCCAAATTTCAAGTGTGTATATATATATATGGAATTAACACAACTAACAAACATAAAAAACCTAAACCTATTTAAACCATATTTTTCTAATTTTATAAACCAACCCAGTGAGTTCACAAAGATGAAAGGGGCAGTTTCGAAGAAGGGGATTTGGGTCTAGGATTTCATAGAATGGAGATGACAAAGGGAGAGAAACAAGTTACAGAGCGAGAGAGACAGAGACAGAGAGATTGAGGTATGTAGCTTGCTAAAACGAGGAGGAAAAGAAAAGGGCAGACGAATAAACTCACTCTTTGGTGCTTGGCGCAAAGGAGCTCCGGCGAGATCCTGTAGAGATCTTTGTCAATAGCTTTGGGAGCTTTTCTCCGTGGCAGAGGATGCGGCAGTGAAAGCAAAACAAGTCTCGGCGGTGGCAAGGGCAACGGCGACGACCGAGAGAGAGAGAGAGAGTGAGAGTGAGAGAGAGAGAGAGAGAGAGAGAGAGAGTAATTTTGAAAATGTTTGGGATGAAGAAAGGGTCTGGGCATTTGTGAAAAACAATTAAGGAGGGAATTTTGATTTTGACAAAATTTGGATGTTTGTTCCAAATTTTTGGAGAAAATTATTTGGAGGGAATTATGTAATAATCATTAAAAAAAAATTTAAAACATTTAGAGTCTTATAATAAAATAAATTATTAATTTATAATTTTGTCAATTTATACTCAAATTTTTTTATTTATTTTTAATATAAATTTTTCATCTATTTTTATTAAGTAAAATTAATAAAAAAGAGTATTTTGTTTATCAACTACAAAATGTATAATCACACCATTAATTGGCGTAATAAAAATATTTACAATTTTAGAAACTACAAATATCGTAATTAAGTCCTAAAATTTTGTAATAAAAAATACATAACTATATCACTAATTGGCGTAACAAAATTGCTTAAAATTATAGAAAATCACAAATGTCGTAACTAATTCCCAAAATTTCGTAACATTAACCAAAAATTATGTAACTGCCCACTAATTGGTGTAACAAAAACATCTAAAATTTTTAAAAACCACAAATGTTATAACCAACTCATAAAAATAAATAACATCAATTACAAAATGCGTAACTGCACCACTAATTGGCATAGTAAAAATAATCAAAATTTTTACAAATTACAAATGTCATAACCAACCCATAAAATTTCATAACATCAATCACAAAATGCATAACAACACAACTAATTGATGTAGCAAAAATATCCAAATTTTTTATAAACCACAAATATCGTAATCAAGCAACAAAGTTTCATAACAATTATCATAAAATGACTAATATATCACTAAAAACCGTAGAATCACCAATTGAGATCTCTAATGATACAGAGAAAACAAAATGTAATGACAATCATTAAATAATTTAATCAGCGACTTAAAGCCATGGAACAGAAAATGAGAGTTAGAGAAGATTAACCAATATAGCAAGAGGAAAGGGAATATGAGAAAGAGAGGCTGAACGGACTTATAGCCTGTGAAAATGACGTCAAAGGTGGTGTCGTTTCCGATAAGGAACATCGGAGATATCTACAGTGACAGTAAGGAATAAGAGAGATGCTTGAGGGATGAGGAGGACTAAGATAGCAGAATAGTACAACAAAATGCGTAATATTCATTTTTCAACATTTCTATAACACATGTACAAATTGATAATAACAAAACCTTTCAAATCATAACTACGACCAAATGTTTGTATATATATGACATATTAATGTGAAAGAGCTAGAGTTTCGAGATAGATGCATTTACTAAATAGAAAAATATCACCAGAATGAATAGTGTTGAAATAGAAAGAGAAAATAGTGACGAGTTCCAGGATCTATTGTAGAGACACAGAAGTAGAGAGAAGAAGAATCCAGTGAGGAAGAACTATTAATAATGGTCGTTCGATGATTTGAGCGAAATAGAGAAGTTTGATTAAGAAATAGAGAGAGCTCGGGCACAACTAGGACAAATCAAGGAAAAGAAAATTGATTGGAGAAAAAAATGAAGAAAAATTAGGGAAAAAATTTAGGAGAAAAATTATTTAGTAGAACAAAATAAAATCACGTCATGATAATTGTTTTCAACATATTTTTTATTAAAATTTAGTTAAATTATATATATGTCTATAAGTGTATATAGATATTTTAAAAAGTATATTGTTTGTATATTATTATTTCTATTATATTTAATGAAGATACTATGACTAAAAATAAATCTAAAATAGAGATAAGTGATCAATTGCAATTGTCACTTAGGGATGACACTTCAAAATTAATTGAGAGAGTTCAGAGTTCAGAGTTCAGAGAGAATGAGAGTTTGAGAGACAGATTTGTTTGTGAGGAATAAAATATGAGAGGGGTGGTATTTATAGGACTTGGGAGGGAGGGGTTAATTTATATATATAAAAATAAAAAAATAAATAAAATTGGTTGTTGGTGGAATTAACGGTTATATGACTGTTTCAAATTTTTTTTGTTTTAAATTTTTGACCATTGCACTGACAGGGGTGACAAGAGAGGCAGGGAGCCATTGGGGTCGGGTCGAGCCAGATGGGAAAGAAAATTTCGAGCCGAGCTCACGGGATGGGTCACACTCCATAACACACCAGGGCCAGGCTGGGCTCTAGAACACATAGCCCAAGGTCTTAGGTTGATTTTAGGCTCGGGCCTAGGTTGGCCTACCCAGGGCATGAGCGGACTTGGGGTGTGCTGCGAGCTCATGGGCCAAATTTACACCCCTATATGTGGGTAGTGGTTGTGAGATATATGATTAGTGGTTATGATATATGTGATGTTGGTTATGAAATAAAGGGTGTTGGTTATGAAATATGGTTATGACATATGTGGGTCAAGGTAATGAGATATATGATTAGTGGTTATAAAATATGTGTTTTTGGTTATGAGCATAGTGGTGTAGTTATAAGTCAAAGGCTGTTTGGTTATGAGATATGTGATTAGTAGTTATAAGATATGTAATGTTGGTTATGATCAAAGTGGTGTGGTTATGAGATATGTGATTAGTAGTTATGATATATATAGGTAATGGTTATGAGATATGTGGGTAATGGTTATGAGCAAAGTGGTGACAAAGTGTGTTTGGTTATGCTATATGTGTTAGTGGTTATGAGATATGTGGATAATGGTTATGAGCAAAGTGGTGCCAAAGGGTGTTTGGTTATGCTATATGTGTTAGTGGTTATGAGATATGAGATATTAGTTATGTGACTAGTGGTTATGAGATATGTGATGTTGGTTATTAGATATGTGACTAGTGATTATGAGATATGTGATGTTGGTTATGACTCAAGGGGTTGGTTGTGAGATGTGGTTATGATTCATGTGCGTAGTAGTTATGAGATATGTGATATTGGTTATGATCAAAGTGGTGTGGTTATCAGCAAAAATGTGTTAGTTATAAGATATGTGACTAGTAGTTATGAGATATGTGATATTGGTTATGACAAAAAAGTGTTGGTTATGAGATATGTGATTAATGGTTATGAGATATGTGATGTTGGTTATGACTCAAAGGGGTTAGTTATGAGATGTGGTTATAATTCATGTGGGTAGTAGTTATGAGATATGTGATCAATGGTTATGAGATATGTGATATTTGTTATGATCAAAGTGGTTGGTTATAAGATATGTGATTATGGTTATGAAATACATGATATTAGTTATGAACAAAATGGTGTTTGTTATGAGATGTGCTTATAAAATATGTGATATTAGTTATGAACAAAATGGTGTTGGTTATGAGATGTGGTTATGACTAAGTTATGATCAATTTGATTATAGTTATGAAAAAATATGATTTTGGCTCATAACTATAAAAAGTGACCTGTTTAGCAGGTCACTTTTAATGATGTGGCTCAATCTTAGTCATTGATTTTCTATGTACCGTACATTTTTTGAACAAAATGTACTATAGATTTCCCATGACTTAAAACTTAACTTATTCATTGTTAGTTGGAGAGTTTTTGAGTTGAAATTGTGTTCACATTTACCTAATAAAACAACATTGCTCTACACGTATTCAACCTCCCCACATTGGTTGTGCTCAATTAGCACATACCATTAAACACACATTCCACCAACATTCATTTTTTAATTGACAATTTTATGCTTAATTTTTGTCTAATTTTTTAACAAACATTGATACAATATAAAAATTTGAAGAAAAAACTTGATACAATTAAAATGGTAAAGACCAAATTGACATAGAAAACAGATTACAGGAATCACATATGTAACTTTCCTTTTAAAATTTTGCGCATTGTCATATGTCAACGTCAACATTAGGTCATGTGTCGTGCAATGAATTTTCTTTTTTTTTCCTAATCTCTATGATGGATATGGAAGGGCGGAGAATATTGGTACTTGACTAAAAATGTATTGAGTTTGGGACTATTTGGTGTAATTTATTTGAACTGTTTATAATTTTTTTTTTTTTTCTTGAAGTTTGTGGTAGAGTATTTGGTGTAACATGCTCATTAGACATAAGTAGTTTAAATAAGTTACGAAAAAAATGATCATTTAAAAGCTATGGAAGGGATTTAGCTTCTGATTTATGATTACCAACTTTAACCTATAAAAAATTGCACCAAACAGGCTCCTTGATGGAAAATTATTCAATACTTCCAGAACACCACGTGACCATACTCTAAGCAATCACTAATTACTTAGCCTTATGTTATTCTCCCATTTCTAACATAAATTGTGGGCCCTTACATCTCTCCATCAATCAAAACCTTAGGAAGTATCACGTGTCTATATTTCAAAATTACTGAATAATCCTCCCTTTTTAATTTCTAGAATTGAAAGGTAGGGGATCAATTGAGGTGCAAATTGTAATTAAACCTAAAATGAAAAGTCAAACATGCGAAATATGCATATAAATTGAAAACTCTGAGGGCCACGCCACAGCATTGTGGTTCTCTTCGGATACCTTTGAGTCTTGACTTGAGAGAGAGAGGGAGAGAGAGAGAGAGAGAGACGGCGACGATGAGGAAGACGAAGTCGATGTCAAAGCATTTCTTACACATGCATGAACTGGAGCTGAATGATAAAGGCGAGGACTGTAAAGACAATTGCAGCATCTGCAAGCAACCAATTTCTGAATCCAACTTTTATCATTGCAATCTCTGCCCTGAAAAAATGTGCATCCATGAATATTCCTGCTCTGAAATTCCACTCCAATTGGATCACCATCCCATTCACCCTCTCCACATGTTTTTCCTTTCTGAAAAAGTCCAACGAACCGACTTTTGCGATGCTTGTGGCGGCAATTGTTATGGAGGCTTCGTCTACAAGTGTGTGGACTGTGCTTTTATCCTCGATGTCAACTGCGCTCTCCTCACCAAAAACAACAACAACAACAAACAACAGTACCACCAGCAGAAGAAGAAGATTCAGTTTCAATTTCAGCAGCCGCAGCTTCCCAATCACCCTCATCCCTTGATATTGTGCTATAAGGATAAGAATTCGACTTATAAATGCACTTGCTGCAGCTTGACTATTGATGGAGATTGGCTCTATGTATGCCTACAATGCAAGGGTTTGCTCCACCATTCTTGTGCCGAGTTAGCCTGGAAAATCGAGCACCCGTTTCACTCCTCTCATCCTCTCTTCCTCCAATCTCGATCAGGCTTTTATGACCGAGAGTTCATCTGCAGCCTCTGTTGCCAGAGCCGGGACGGTTTCGCCTACCACTGTCATAAGTGCAAGTTTGTTTCATACGTTCATTGTGCTTCTTTGAAACCGGCACGTCAGACTCAGATTCAACAATTCACCCATTCCCATCCCCTAGTTCTCTGCCACAATAAGGACAACCTTCCTTATACCTGCTATGCGTGTTCGCTTCCCTTGGAGGATTCCATTTATTTTTGCCCTGAATGCTGTGTCCTGCTTCATAAAAAGTGTGCTAATTTGCCTCAGGAAATCATCAAACACCTCCTTCACCCTCAGCACACTCTTTCCCTCCACTACCATCGACATAGTCATCCATATACACGCAACCTGGAATATGGGGTATGTTAAAATTATAGTTATGGTTTTTACTACGAATGTTCCCATTGTCAATGGTACATGGACGTTAGATGTGCTTTCTGGTCAACGCCCACAATTATGTGCAGGACTAAATTTCACCGCCACCCTCTTGTTTTAATCTCCGATGTGTCACATTATAAAATGACTTGCAGTACTTGTAGAAAGTACTCCCGTTTCCCTTTATTTCGTTGTGTGTGGTGCAATGTCAATCACCATGTCCATTGTATTTCAGCATTACCGCCTACCCTCAGATACAAAAATCATGTCCATACCCTTACCTTCACAAATCATCCAAGGAAAGATAGTCCGGATGATGATGATGATTCAGAGTTTATCTGTGACGCATGTGAACAAAGAAGGATGGATGCCAGCGCTACCAACTTATTATTGTACGGATGGATGCAGTACATTGCTCATCCTCATTGCGTGGTATCTGAGGCATGTCTGCATTGAGTTTTACATATCAAATTAAAATTGATCAAAATGACCAATAAAGAAAAAGGACTTAGTATAAGATCCTGTAGTTTTCTTTTGATTTAAAACAGGGATTCCATTGATCTTACTAAATGCCATGCCCAATTTGTCATTGAACATAAGACATTTCATTCCCAAAAAGTGATTTCGACCTTAAATTTTTGTCTCTAAAACCTTATTTGTTGAAGCGATTGACGGGGTTATAGATGAGTCATTCGGTAGGCAATGTAGTTCTTGTGTTGGATTCTCTACAATTAATTTGGACAGTGTTTTGTTTTTTTTTTTAAGATTTTGATGGATGAACTTTTAGGCTATTGATGTGCTTCATAAGGGTGAAGAGAAGCCATTAATGTGGCTGGTGCTTTTTTGGAGTAGTTTTTTGTTGAAGGTTTTGGCATCTGAGTGGTTTATTTTGTAACACTTGATTGGTTTTGCTTCGATTTTCAATTTCTACATTGGGAGTTCTGTTTTTTTTTTTTTTTTTTTTTTTTTTTTTTGGATCTATTTTGCCTGTTTTGATGAGCAAGGATGATGCTCTGTTTAGTGGGTTCAAGGAGTTTGTCGGTAGTTGGCACCTTACCAACCTCCTCTGCTTTGCTGGTTTGCATATTTGAGCAGTTCAGTGAGTTTTATCGATGTCTGATTGCTTAAGAATATGTCATCTTTTATTTTTCATCTTTAATGTTTATTTTAATTAATAAAATGTTACCACATTAACAACAAAAAAAACCTGGAACGCTCCAATCCAATTTTATGTAAAATTGCATGAACATTTTTCATTTGTTTATGTGAAATAGAGCATTTAAACAAATTGTCAAAAGAATGCTCCACTCTAGTTCAGGACAAATTTTTCCTTTCTGAGTATTTAACGTCTTTAGGGTCAAGATGCAGTTTAAAAATTAACTCCAGAAAGTTTCTATGAAACTTCTTGTAGTGTCAAAAGAATTATGGACAATGTGGAGAAGTAATTCTGTTTTAATAATTTAATTCCATTTTTCATTTTTTGCCCTTTACTATTCAGTTGTTTATTGAGTTGTTCTAACTCTACTTTATCTTCATAATTAGATCATACACATTCTAGAAGAAGAGTGGTCAAAGCATGAAAATGTTGAGGTAAAAATTGCTTCTGTTGATATTGCTCTTAAAAGCGTTCTATCGGCAAATACCTTATTTCTACTTAGATTGTTTGGGTGAAAGTGCCTACGCTCTTCAAGCTCTTTCACAATTTTATTTTTTACGTCCCCATTTTCTTTTTCTTTTATTTTCTTTAAACTTGTGCTTTTACAATTACTTAACTCATTCAAAAAGTCAACATCTTGAATATGAGTTTTCGGTGCTTTTCAGGAGCCACTTGCAGTGACTTTAAAAGAATTTTTAGATTCATTTATAGAGAATGAGAACAAAGAAGTGCAAGGTCTTTTTGAATCTTATAGAAGGGATGTTCAAGAAGGTGCCATCCTTCCAAATATCTTTCTATCTTTATACGAGGACGCGGATGAGGACAGGAACAAAATACGTATGGCTGCGACCTTGATGGAAGGGTTTGTTTTTAAAGTTGAAGTCGCAAGGCCTTAGGAAAATTGGGATTCCACATCAAAAATTATTAAGGATGGAAACTACATGATTTTTAAGAACCAAGTGTCTATCCTTAAAGACTTATTTTTCAAAGATGAGGACTTCAGTAATAGATCGAGACTGAGTAAGAAGGTAAATACATTATTCATAATGATGGTATGTGAAGCTATACATAGCATGCGCAACACCAAGGTTGTGAACATAACTACAAGTTTACTTTTGACTTGGTTTCACTCCTTCGCTCTTGCTCAATATGCAGACCTCAAAATTAAGTTTGTCATTGCCCGTTTGGCGAAATTGGTTCGTGCTCACTTTGGTCTCCAAGCTGATCTTGATGTTCCTGTAGACCTTAATCTTGCTGGACTGGTGGTCCCAATCTCGAAGCAACTTGTAGTCAAAGATTCTAAAGAGCTCACCATTATTGAAAAAAATGGAGAAACTGATAGTACGCGGAAGAAGGTAGATAAGTTGCAGGAAACCATCACCAAACTGGATGAAACTATTAAAGAGCTTGAAAAGAAGAAACATGCATTTGAAAAGAAGAAACATGCACTTGACAACAAGAAACAGAAAAATGCACTTGTAAAGAAGAAACAGGCACTTGAAAAGAAGAGACAGGAACTGTTGAAGACGCATGAGGAGAGGTACATAATAAAGGAGTGCTTGAGTGATGCTCTAGATCTCGAGGGAGAGATGGGAGGCACACACTTGTTATGATGTGCAACAAAGGGTCTACTACTAGTAGCAGTTACCATTGTTGTAGCAGGTTTGGGGTCTTTGGCTCTTGCATTGATTTGGCTGTCATTTGATAGGAATCATTATGTATTTTGAGACAACATTAGTCGTAAGAAGTGACTGCCTTTTTCAAATGGCTTTCTTTTTGGCAGTTGAACCAGTCACAGTGAAGGGGGATACTCAACAGAAGTGGGAAATGAGAGGTATTGGCAAAATTAAGGTAGCGTTTGGCAAAATTTTAGAATTATAATTTTAGTGTGGAGTTGTATTTTGAGTTTGTGAGTTTTTTAATTATTATTTGAAAAGAGAAATTTTTTTTGGTTATGAGCTTTGAAAAGAGATTTGAATTGAATTTTAAATTTTTGAAATGAATTTTTAAATTAGGAAAGTTGTTTGATTCAAAAACTTATAACTCATAACCAAACACACAACTCAAAATTCTATTTAAAACTCATAACCAAACTCTTTTTAAAATTCAATTCAAAAAAATAATTATTGATAAAAACAATTTTTTTTATATAAATTTTTTTTTAAATTCTGAAAATATTTTTTATGTAAAATATAAAAAAAAAAAATCAAAAACAAATTCCCTTTTTTTTTTTTTGGTTTCAAATAATAGGTGGCAATTACCCACCAAAAAAAAAAATGTTGTTCCAGTCAACCAGCCGGACGTCTGGGGATGACCAGATAGACCCAATTCACTCTTTTCAAAATTCAAAATTCAAAAAACTCTCTGCTCTCCAAACCCCTTCTTGCTCCTTTACTGCCTTTATAATGCCCAAATCTCAACTATGCCTTCTTTTTAGCCACTATCCCATGATCTTTCAAATCAGATGGCCACTTTCATTCAACTGCTCAAAATTGCCTTGGCCTTTTTGAACCTTCAAACCTTCTTTGATTCCTCTTTCTGAAGTAAAACCAACTTCTTCAATGCTACCACTTGTCCCCTATGATCTCTAGCACTATCTTCGACAGAGGAAAATAGTTTACTAAGGCCTATAACTATTTGCAACCTTCTTTGCTTCTTTAAACCTTTATCTTTGACCCAACTCCACTTTTAAACCTCCAACCACATCATCACACAATTTCCCTTCAATTAACGAGCATGATCGACAGAGGAAAATATTTTACTAAGGCCTATAACTATTTGCAACCTTCTTTGCTTCTTTAAACCTTTATCTTTGACCCAACTCCACTTTTAAACCTCCAACCACATCATCACACAATTTCCCTTCAATTAACGAGCATGATCGACAGAGGAAAGCTTTCCAATTCACAAATATGGTCCCCTATAAATCAGTCCACCAAGCCAATTAACCAATTGATAACTAGCTCATGACCCTCTTAACCAATTGATGCACATGATCAATTCCTTCACACCACGTAGCCCCTTGACTGCTGAAAGACTTCATTTTGACTTCACTGCCACGTGTCATCATCCGATTAATCTACCTGTCAATAAGAATTTTACGAAAATTAGTACAAACAATACCCCTAAACTCTTTAAGAATGTGAAGACTCGAATTCTTAAAGAGTTTTATATAAAATTGATTTGTCAAAAAATCATCACCAAAATTCATCTTTTTAACTAATCAACAAAAAATTATTATTATAAGCACATGTTAATAAGATAGCCACCAAAAGCCATATTATAAATATGTTGTGCATCCTTCACAAATGTAGTCCATGTAGGCCATGTATGAGTTTTTAAATTGGTACTAGATTACTTCAATTGAAAGTGTATTTCACAATCGACAGAGCAATGCATGAACCAAGTGTTTAAACCATAGAAATACTTCAACAAGAATTGGCCTATTAGTTGGAGCACAATAACTTTCCAATATCGACAGACACTCTAAACTATAAAGCAAATATTTGGAACATCAAATTGTTTTAGTTATTGGTACTTCGAAATTGGCTAATCAAGAAATCACAATGGGTAATATATTTCTATAATTTCCTGAACTTTGTTCTCTTGCTAGCCATTTCATAAAGAACAAACTTTGATGTGATCCATAAATCCAAAATGGACTTTGAATAATAAAAGCCATAGCATAAGGTGGCCTTAAAAACTCATACTTCACATCTTGAACAATGTCAAAGATTTCAAATTCATGCACATTTGATTATTCATAATTTTCAACCATAGACACTTCTTAACCTAATTGTTTGCATTACTCTCTGGACTAAGAGTTGCAACAAAGGGCTGATTTTTTGTTTCACACATTAATGGGTTAGAAATATTTTTTGAAAACCCAAAAAATATTTCTTCCTCGTGAAATTGAGCCCTTGCCATGGAATTTTGATTCTCATGGCCTTCTGTTTTTGCAACCATGACAATTGATGAAGTAACAACACCAACATTTGAAGGTGTCTTGTGGACCTCCACCCTTGTCTGACACTGCCTTCTAGAAAAATCATCAATAACACTTCTTAACTCACCAACCAACACCTGTTTTTTCTCAACTGAAAGAGATGCAAGAGCCTCCTGTAATTGTGAAACCAAACTGCTACTAGGCAGTATAGAAGGGCTAGGGGTGCAACTCGGGCGGGCTCAACTCGAGCAACCCGAGCCCAGCCCGAGTTTTTTTAGGGCTTGGACAACTATATCTTGTAATCTGGACGGGCCTGGGCAGATTTTTGATGCCCGAATTGTAATTCGGGCCGGGCTTGGGCAGAACCAATGGCCAACCCGAGCAACCCGAACCCGAATTAAATTTAATATATTATATAAATTATGTAATATATATAAATTAAGTAAAAGAGTTAGTCTTAATTTTTAATTTTTATTTTTTGGTGACCAGAAAATAACTTTGAATAATTCTTAATTCTTTGTTAATTATCAATTCTACCTACAGGTTTCAAAACAAATCTACCTACAAGTTTCTGGGCAATTCGGGCAATTCGGGCTAACCCGAGTTCAAAATACAAAGCTTGGGCCGGGCTTGGGCAGCAAAGCTCGGGTTCATGTTCGGGCTTGGGCGGGCTTGGGCACTGCTCTGGGCAATTCGGGTTGGGCTTGGGCAGACCCCCAACCCGACCGAACCCGCCCGAGTTGCACCCCTAAGAAGGGCCATTTGTTTGGCTTTGATTTTCCATTGTTCCAAATTAGGATGTTGTCCCACTGGGCGTGCCAAAAATTGTTAGTAAAAATTATATTTACTCCCAATCGACAAGAATTAAACAACAATTTAAACCAAACAATTAAACAAGGATAACCAAGCAACTGTGTAATTGATTCAAATGCCACAAAGGAATGAGGACTTCTCTGAAACAATTAACCAGTTACAAAGAGAAATTGTGTGATGATGTGGTTGGAGGTTTAAAAGCAGAGTTGGGTCAAAGATAAAGGTTTAAAAAAGCAAAGGAGGTTGCAAGTAGTTATAGGCCTTAGTAAAATATTTTCCTCTGTCAAAGATAGTGTTAGAGATCATGAGGGACATGTGGCAACATTGAAGAAGTTGGTTTTGCTTTAGAAAGAGGAACCAAAGAAGGTTTGAAGATTCAAAAAGGCCAAGGCAGTTTTGGGCAATTGAGTAAAAGTGGCCTGCTAATTTGAAGGATGATCGACAAAGGAAAGCTTTCTAATTCACAAATATGATCCACTATAAATCAGTCCACCAAGCCAATTAACCAATTGATAACTAGCTCATGACCCTATCAGCCAATTGATGCACATGATCAATTCCTTCACACCACATAGCCTCTTGACTGCTGAAAGACTTCATTTTGACTTCACCGCCATGTGTCATCATTCGATTAATTCACCTATCGATAGGAATTTTATGAAAATGGGTGCAAATAGAAATATATATATATATATATTTTATTCACATTTTACCTACATTTTTCCTTTCCTTTTCCCTTTCCAAATCCCTTCATAAATTTCCCAACCAAATATAGTATTAGTGGGTTCAAGGAGCATGTAGGTTGTTGGCACCTAGCCAACTTCCTTTTCAGTTTCTCTGGTTTGCCATATGTTTGGGCAACTATTTGAGTTTTTTCATTGTCAGATTGCTTAAGAATGTGTTCATCTTTTATTTTTCTGTTGTAATGTTTATTTTAATTAATAAAACTAGCATATGAACCTGTGCGATGCACGAGCTAAATAAATAATTAAAAATAATTTTAAAATTAAATAATAACATAAAATTTATTTTAAAAGTATATAAAAATAATTTAGAATGAATTAAATTTTAACCATTTTATTATTGCAGTTGTCATGTCATTAATTGTATATTCTAAGTTCATAATAAAAAAATAGATGCCATAATTTAATTGGTAGAGATGAAAAAAAAAAGAAGAATAAATTAAAAAAATTATATTTATGATAAAATAAAAATAAATTTTGTTTTATAATTTTTTTAGTTTTAATTTTTCTATGTTAAAGTTTGTCATAAAATTTAAACATACCTTTTAGAAATAAAACAATATATATATTTTGATAAAATCATTAAAATCAGTCAAAAGACCAACCAACTTACATCAAATTTAATTAATTAAAACTTTTAAATTTAATTTAATTTTATTTTAAAATTTAATCCGTCTTCAATTGAAACATACACAATACTACAATATTAAATGGGAGCATATGTTTACTTTATATAAATGAAACAACTCACTTTTTCCTTCTTTTTCTGATGTGGGATTGTATAAAATAAAAATTATAGAAATCTTTGGTGCCTCGAATGGCTTGAATTTGTGTTCACCGGTCGACCGACTGAACGACCTCCCAGATGACTAGGTAAAACACTTGTCTACTGCGATTGTTACCTTGTTGACCACAGCTGTCAGCCTTTTTGCCGGATGAGCTACCGAACGACCGACAAAATGAAGTTCGAGCCATTTGAGGCAAGCTCAAATTCGAGGTACATAGCATTGTTTTAAAAATTAACAATTGTTTGACCAGAAAATTTATTTTGAATCAAACAATATCAATTATTTAATCTTTAATTAGGTCAATTTGTAGTTTATTTTGAAACAAACAAATCTAACCAATATATTTGATAAAATTGCTAAGATCGCGGTTTAACACCAACGAATTAGTTAAACCGAAAACGGTTAAGCCTAATCAACTAGGTCAAAAGACCAATCAACTTATACACAAATTAATTAATTAAAACTTTTAAATGTTATTTTAATTTTAAAATTTAAATTATCTTGAACTGAAACATGCATAACACTACAATATTAAATAGGAATATAAGGTTCATTTTATATAAGTGAAACAATTCACTTTTTCCTTCTTTTTCCGATGTGGGATATCAAGATAATTTTTTTCAAATATCATAATTATAAAATTATAACCATATATATGGAAGATAAGTATTTCTCAAATAGAGTCCATATAGAATTGGTTATTATAATTGAAATTGAGTTTGTGTAGAACTTTATATATGTGGATTTTTTAGAAAGACGTAAGCTTTTAGATTTTGTCACCTAAGTGAGAGAAAAATACTAATTTTAATAATATTATATATATATGGTGTTAATAGTTTCACAGATTAAAAATTTAAAAATACCTGTGTGCTCCAGTCCAATTTCATGTAAAATTGCATGAACATATTGCATTGCACTCTAGTTTGGGAATACGTCGCCTTTGAGTATTTAACGTGTTTGAAGTCAAGATGCAATTAAAAGGTTAACTCCTAAAATTTATAGGTAGTTTAGAATGATCTAAATAAGTGTATTTTTTTGACATTTTATAAAAAGATACACAGAAAAGTAGAGAGGTGATATGATCTAAATAAGTACACTTAACTAATACTCTTCTAGAAAAATGAGACTTGTGAATGTTCAAAGTGTCAAAAGCTCCTCTAGAAAAGTGTTTTAAAAATTTCTTGCCTTCTACATTTAATGAATACGAGGGCATCTGGAAAAAGAACGATGGACAATGTAGAGAAGTAATTATATTTTAATAATTTAATTCCATTTTTCGCTGTTTGTCCTTTTCTCTTCAGTTGTTTATTAAGTTGTTCTAATTTTAATTTGTCTTGATAATTAGATCATACATATTCTAGAAGAAGAGTGATCAAAGCATGAAAAAGTTGAGGTAAAAATTGCATCTGTTGATATTGCCCTTAAAAGTGTTCTATCTACAATTATCTTGGTTCTACTTGAGCCTTGGGGTGAAAGTGCCTACATTCTTCAAGCTCTTTTTTAAATTTTAAATTTTTATTTTTTATGTCCCCATTTTCTTTTTCTTTTATTTAAACTTGTGCTTCTGTTATTGCTCAACTCATTCAAAAAGTCATCGTCTTGATTATGTGTTTTTGGTACTTTTCAGGAGCTTGCACTGACATTGAAAGAATTTTTAGATTCATTTATAGAGGATGAGAACAAAGAGGTGCAAGGTATTTTTGAATCCTACAAGAGGGATGTTCAAGAAGCTGCCATCGTTCCAAAAATCCATCTTTATATGAGGACAAGGATGAGGATGAGGACAACAAAATAGGTATGACCAAGGTCTTGATGGAAAAGTTTGTTTCTGAAGTTGATGTCACAATGCCTTGGGAAAATTGGGATTCCACATCCAAGGTTATTGAGGATGGAAAATACTTGATTTTGGAGAACCAGGTGTCCATCCTAAAGCCTTGTTTTCCAAATACGGGGACTTCAGAAATAGATCAATACTTAGTACAAAGGCAATGATGTTATTCATAATGACAGTATGTGAAGCCATACACAGCATGTGCAGCACCATGGTCGTGGACATAACTACAAGTCTACTATTGACCTGGTTTCACTCCTTCGCTCTTGCTCAATATGCAGACTTCGAAATTAAGTTTTTCATTGCCCATTGATGAAATTAGTGCGTGCTTACTTTGGTCTCCAAGCTGATCATGATGTTCCTGTACACCTTAACCTTGCTGGACTAGATGTCTAGATCGCAGAGCAACTTGCAGTTGTAGATTCTAAAGATCTCATCATTATTGAACAAGATGGAGAAACTGATGATCTCCACAAGAAGACAGATTCTATGCAGCTAACCATTACCAAACAGGCACTTTTGAAGACACGTGATGAGAACTGCATAAGAAAGGAGTGCTTGATTGATGCTGTAGAACTTGAGGGACAGATGGCAGGCACAAGCCTGTTGTAATGTGCAACAAAGGGTCTACTGCTACTAGCAGCTACCATTGTTGCAGCAGGTTTGTAATCCCTCTTGCGCTGATTTGATTACGTGAGTTGATGGGAATCATTATGTATTTCGAAATAATATTAGTTTTGAAAGGAGGGGTATGGGGGAAGTTGACGTTTTGCCTATGTTTTTGACTCGTTCATATATAGACTTCAGAAGATTTTTCTGCATTTAATAGATTGTTGATAAATAATTTGCCAATCATCACTTAAACTATAATAATTCCTAACGGATGGATTCTATATTACCAAGTATAATACTTGAGTTGGAGTCTTATTCCTGTGAGTGCGGTGTCCTATTGAAAGTCTTCCTTTGAAAAATGCAAAGGAACATAAAAAGATAAAATATTGTTGCAAACATAATCTCCTGATCAACAAACTTACAATATCTTTGGTCCATTAACTTTTCTCTTACGAATTTCTTGTTCTAATTCCATCCAAACTTGGGTGTCAATGCCAATTTAAACTTGAAATTAATGTGAGATTACTTAAGCCCATTATGGTTATGTTTGTTTTGTTGAATTGGATTAGATTACTAATCCCTTAAGATTCGTATCATATCTCACCTTTGGAATATCCCTAGATTGAGAAGAAATTAGTTGAATACTGTTATATTCCATGTTTGTTTGGAATTACTTGACATAGACTATATGGTATAATGACCTTAATTTGAGAATATTTTGATTTTTTAATCCTTAATTCGGATCCTCTTTTATCCTCCCATTTTGCTCCACCCCCTTCGAAGGACTCAATAGTTGTTCCTCATATAGGTGATATATGTTAATCCAAAGGTCTGCTTTTGTATCCAAACATGAGATTTGGAATTAGCACGAATATATCTACTCCAAGCTTATGCCTAATTCTCAAACAAACACAGCCTCTTTAGATTTGGAAAAGCCTGGCTTATTTGCAAGAGTACGAACTTGGTTGGCTTGATTCAAATGATTCACAAATCCTACTGCTTAGGGCAATATAGCTGTGGTTTGTTTTCATTACAACTTCCAGAATATGGAAGATATTGTGGGTGTTTGGGAAGTAGGTTTTTATGTAGGTTTTTTTAGTTGTAGGATATTATTGGAGAAAAAAATTTTGGTGTTTGGAAAGATAGTTGGGTTTTTTTGTAGTTGGATGTGATATTTGTAAGAGAAAAAGTGAAATGATTATGGGGTTGGATGTAATATTTTGTTTGGATTGGCTTTTTTTTGGTTTTGCAAAAATTGTCTTTTAGTGAAAAAAAAAAAAAAAAAAAACCCAAACTCACTCTTGCCAAACACTGCCATTATATTGGCTGATACAATTTTTTGGCCTCTTGATAGTGATATACTAGAGTATATTTGTTAGAAAAAAATTGGTTACGTGGAGGCTGATTCACGATTTGTATCAGTTTATAGTTGATTCACAATCCAATTTCCAGCAGGTGCAGACTACTCACAAGGAAAATGCTTGAGACCCACAAAAAGTTCTCACTATTCTACCCACAATGATATAATAGGTATCAACTTCCGATTTGTTACACATCTAATGATTGAGAGCTTAATTCCCTTGCTATATCACTGTAGGTGCATTTGTGGGTCAAATGTGTAGGTCTCTAGTATTACTCATATTCACAATATTGACATGATAGATTCAACTGTTATAAAGCTTTTTTTAGCCGTCAATGATTTTTTAAATTCACAATTGTATTAATCAGAAATCATTTTGTACTTTAAGGTGCCTAACTAGGGAAATTCTAATATACATGCCCTTGAAAAAGGTGTATCATATGCAGCCATTGTTATACCATTTTCTTCTTTAGTTGTGAGCAATTTTCTTTTTTAGTTATAACATTATTTTAGTTGTGACTCATAAATTCTTTAGTTATGCTTTGTGTTGTTTTTAGTTATGACATTTTAACTTTATTTTTTTAACTATGACTCAAAAAATATAAAATTATTTTATTTTATTTTTTAATTGTAAGGTGCATATTTCCCGGCTAACTATTGGCATCTAAAAGTCAACTTTTTTAAGTCAAATTTTTTTTTTTCCCTGCAGCTGAATTTTTCAACCTATTGCAGTAACATGCATAAAGATTATATATACAACCAATTTCTGAGTCAAAAGTTAACTATCAACTCGGCCATGATCTATAACAAACTCTATAAATCATCAACTACTTTGACTTCTTTTTAATTCTCCAATCGCCCATTGGACAATAAAGAACATGCACATCTTGGCTACAGCTTAATTGACTTGGTCCATTTTGAGAATAGGTTATGTATCAGAAAAAATGTCTAAAATTTGTATATTTATGATATAGATTTAAATTTGATCTAATGCGGACTCTTTAAAATTCTACACATTTTTCTGAATATTTATTTATTTTTGGACAAGTGTTTACATGTATATATTGTTCAAGTCGACATCAAAGAGGAGGGAGATAGAGAGAGAATGGAGTACAAGCATTTCAGCCATCATCACAACTTGAACCTCTATCAAGTGCAGCAAGGCCAAACATTCCATTGCTCAGGCTGTGAAACTTCATGCACTTCAGATTCCATCTATGCTTGCTGGCAATGCAACTTCTTCCTCCACGATCACTGCGGCAATGCCAATCGCTTCATAAAACACCCATCTCACCCTTCCCACCCTCTCATCCTCCTCTCATCTCCGACCTACTGCAGTGGCACCTTCCTCTGCAACGCCTGCGAGGCCACAGGCAAGTCCTTCTCATACTGTTGTGCGACATGTGAGGTTGACCTCCATTTCCACTCTGCTTTCTTGCCTCCAAAGGTGATTCACTAGTCACACCCACATGAACTAGAAAGCACGGATACGGATACGGGATACGGGTACGATACGATACGGATACGGTGATACGGCAAAATTCGAAAAAGTAGGATACGGATACGGCGGGGATACGTTCATAAAAAATATTTTTTTTCACAATTTTTAGTAATGTAGCATACACAAAAATAAAATTTCAACAATTTTTAGTAATGTAACATACATAAAATAAAACTTCAACAATTTTTAGCAATGTATCAAAGTTTATTTATTTATCAATATTTATTTATGTATTTATTAATAAGTTTTTTTTACCTTATTTGATTTATTAATAAGTTTACAAAGTTTATAATTTTATAAGTTGACAAATTTTATTTTTAATAAGTTTATTTATTTATTTATTTACTAATAAGTTTTTTTACCTTATTTTATTTATTTATTTATTAATAAGTTTATTTATTTATTTGTTTTATCAGATTTTATTTATTTATTTTTTTTGATCTGTGTTTTATTTATTTAAGTAAATCGCAGAGTATACATACAATACAACAAATTAAAAAAAATAAAATAAAAATAAATAGGCAACAAAGACAGATGAGATCGAGTCGAGAGGGGGGGGAGATGAGATCGAGTCGAGATCTCCAACCAACCGGACAGACAGATCGAGCTCGAGCGAGAGGGAGAGGAAGAGAGAGTTCGTGAGATCGAGTGTTGTGAGAGGCAGATAGAGGGAGCGAAAGGGAGAGAGAGAGGGACGAACCTGAAAGACGATCGTGGAGCTCCTGTTCGAGAGAGAGGGACGACCTAGCTGCTGTTCGAACTCTCCTCCTCCTTCGACCTAGCTGCTGTTCGAACTCCTTCGACCTAGCTGCTGTTCGATCTCTCCTCCTCCTCCTCTTTTTTGTGTTTTATTTTATATTTTTTTCATATTTTACAATTTGACCCCTTCTTAACGTTTTTAAATTATTTTTTTGCCCCGCCGTATCCATACCGTATCCTTACGTATCCTCACATATCCTAGCCGTATCCGAAATTCAAAAATTAAAAAAAAAAATTGGATACTTCATTTCCCGTATCTGATACGTATCCTGCCATATTGGGCGCGTATCCGTATCCAATACGTATCCGATACGCGTACAGGGGCTATTTCGGAGTATCCGTGCTTCATAGCACATGAACTAAGCCTCGTTCACACCATTCCAGAGAAAGAGGCATTCCGTGATCATAACTGCAAGGTATGTAACAATGTGTTGCAGAGTAAGCAATGGGGTTATTGTTGTTAGAAATGGGTTTTGGAAAAATCTGAAAAACAGAATTTTTTCTAAACTTTGGTCTAATTTTTAGGTGGGACCCATGCGTCGAATTTCGCGAGTCTAAGTGGTAACGCGTTTTATGCCGCGTTGTGATTCACGTGGTATATTTGGTTACTCAAAACCATTATCGGGTGAATGGGAAATTGAAGCCAAAGTGAGCTCCATGGAAATAGAGTTTTTGGTAGAAATTCCTTAAGGTTTGAATAATGGCTTGTCCCACATTGATTTGGTGGGAAACTTTGAGTGGATTTATAAGGCATGGGATTGAAACTTGGGGTCGGCCCTAAGAGGCACCCAAGTTTTGTAGAGAGGGAGGTTATGGGCTAGACCTATTAGACTCAAAAATTACCCCGCGTGCCGCCACCGCCGTCCGGTCAGGCACGGCTGCGTGGTGTGAGGTGAGGTTGGGAACATTTGAATTTTATTTTATTTATTAGAAATAAATTATGTCTATTTTTTTTTTTTTCAAATTCTGGTTGAAAATAAAATTCAAATTTTGGGTTGCACCTCTTCAGAAATTCTGTACAGTTTCGTATCTGTTCGAATTCAAATCTACCCAAAACAGGTTTTTAACTATTTGAAATTCAAACCAAATAGTGCCTATAGATTTGTGTCTGTTTAATTTAAATTGAACAGGTACTGTACCTGTTTTATTCAAACCTAGCAGCCACCATTTCACCTATAAATAGACTAGTCCCTCATTTGGATTTTCACTCCAATTTTCGTCCTTAAAATCTGCTACTACTCTTTGCATTTTGCTGCATCTAAATTTCTGTGAGAAAGAATATAAACACTTAGTGTGTTCGTTGTACGAAAAATTTGTAGTGTTGTTATTTTTCGTTGATTGATCATTTTATCTTGGGAGATAGACGCCCATATTCTGAAAGTACCATGTAGAGGACGAATCTATCTTAAGGACACAGTGTCTAACACTAGACTTGATCAGAATATTGTTCAAGAAATTAATCAAGTAAGTGGTTATTTTATTTTCTGGTTTATTATTTATTTAAATCAGATTTTGATTTTGTTTTTGTAACAAAATAAAAATCTATTTTTATTTATTTATTTATTTTTGGTTTGATTTTTGTAATCAAACAATCTCTCTCATTTCCTATTTTTCTTTTGTATTCCGTTTGTTGTTTAGTACACAAACATAATTTATTTCTTTAAATACAGTGAAGATTGTTGTCACGACCCAAACCCGGCCCTATGGGTTTAGCACCGTAACTGGCCAGTAATCCGAGGTTACCGAAGGCCTGCTGAACAGTAATACAGTTAAAACAGAGTACAGGGCCTGGCGGAAGCCAATACAGTAAACAACTAGTGTCCATTGAGCTGTGAAAATCTGTATGCCAAAAACATTTTTATGCATTCATACAGTTCCAAACAGTACAGTCTATACAATCATTTACAGTCATACAGTACAGGGATTAAACCCCTCTCTCAACAGTACAGTAAAACAGGTAAACAGTAAACAGTCTGAACAAAACAGTAGGAAACAAGTGGGGAAGACAAAAACACCCCAAGCCATGGCATGGCGTCTCGGAACCTCACAGTGAGGCACATTGGCTGGCTTGACAAAACTGGGGACTAACCCACGCTCCTAGCTCTGGTCTGGCTGCTGAGAACCTACATATATATATAACAGTGAGCTAAAGCCCAGTGAATAACATAAAGCGTAAAGAGGTTATGAATGAATGTCCTTACAGTACAGTAATGAAAACAGTTCATTAAACAGTAGTTCAGTCTTTCAGTATTTCAGTCAAACAGTCATATGTGGTACATCCAATAGCCTATAACAGTAGGTCCAAAAGGACCGGGCCTTGACAGACCCAACAGTAGTGATGGCCATCGATCAGTAAACAATACGGTTCCACAAGGGAACCTACAGAGCTCTGTAACAGTATCAGTAAACAGTTTGCTAAGGATGCCACAGTACAGTTCACAATACATGACATACATTCATTCAGTAAATATATCAGTTCGGTAAACAGTTCAGTAAACAGTTTAGTTCAGTATTCAAAAGATAACCATTTTGAACATATCTTTACACATCTGTTACTCACAGAGATTGGGCTAATAGCAGCTAGAGCGCGTCCCCGAGAGCCAACCCTAAACAGTTCACAAATGAACACACTCTAAGTTTAACAGTTGGGGAAGTACAATAATCAACTTCCTATTATGCCTCAGTGTGTTCTACATCTATAACCTCTCTTAAACTAGGCCTAGGAATGCCTAGGATGGGATGAGGATGCAAAGATGTGCACAGAAAACAGTTTTAGAACTTTTTCAGAAAACAGAGTCCCGCTCGAGCGCACACTTCCCCGCTCGAGCGTACAGGCAAAAACGTTACCCGCTCGAGCGTGATTTCCTCCGCTCGAGCGGTCTGCAAAATATACTGGATGCACGAAAAACCCGCTCGAGCGTGAATATATCCGCTCGAGCGCACTGTACAAAGTATGCAACAAATACTGGGAGCTCGATTTCTCCGCTCGAGCGCAGATACCTCCGCTCGAGCGGACAACAGAAATCTGGAAAATCCAGAATTGTGTTCTAAATTCAAAACCAAGGTTTCAACCACCAAAATCGATCCTCTTGGGCCCATTTTCTGGAAAACTCTTTTAAACACATAGGATAACAAGTTTTTAAACCTCAATTTAAGAAATCAAAGCCCAAGGGTGTTTAATCAAACTCCAAAATCAAACCAATTTTCAAGAACAATATGTAAACATGCAATGCATGAGTTTCAAATCAATTTCAAGCTTCAAATCTTGCTCTCAAGAGCTCAATAGTTGGAAAACAAAGTGAACACATGGTCTTTGATAAAAACATGAGCATGCATGTACATCTCTTCCATGAATTCACTCCAAAATGCACCAATTCAAACATGCATGCAACAATTCAAGCATGATTCCTCCTATTTGCACTAAATCATGGCTCAATTCTACAATGATGCATGACTCATGCAAATCTATGCTCAAAGACAACAATAGGGAGATGAATAATCTACCTTAGTCTTGTAGTTTAAGCCTAGAAGCTCAATTATGCAAACACACTTCAATTTACTTTAAGTCTTCAAGCAATGCAACAAGAACAAGTCCCTCTCTTTCTAACTCTCTTCTTGGTCGGCAAAAACAAGGAGAAATGGCTGATCAATTGTTTTCTCTAAGTGTGTAAGGCACTCAAAAAGTAATAAACAAATGGGCCACTCACATGGCAATTTGGTAAATAAGCTAAACTTTGCAATTAACTCATTTTAATCTAATTTAATCATTCCTAATCAATTTTCAGATAAATATATCATTAAATCACAAATATTATACCGATTCCAAAACATCAAACGGTTTCTAATTCGGCTGCCGATAAGGCCTTCAATTAGCAGTTTAAACATATAACTCAGACAGATAGTCAATAAATCAAACAGATATGAATGCAATACAATAGGTTAACTCATTCAATTTCAGTTTCAGTTTCATTCAGTCTGTTCAATAGTTCATCCAGTTCACTTATCAGTCTCAGTTAGCAGTAATCAGTACTTAATTCAGTAATTTTCGATAATCAGTACGAGGGTTGTTACAATTGTCCAACAATCTTAAGACATAATATTTTTTGATCTCTTCAGTGTATTTAATTTTCTGTGTTTTCACAAAGTGATATTCTGGTTGAAAAACAAATAATAGTAATATACTGTTTGACAGATAATAATAATATATTGTCTATTTTATTTGACAACTAGTAGTAATATACTGGTGTCATTAACAATTGCAGAATACTAATTTGTGTTACAGAAAATTATTGTGGCATTTTATTTTTCTAGTTTTAGTAACAAAGAAAATAAAATTATTTTGTGTTATAATTTATTTTTTGATTTTAGTAACTAAAAAATTAATTTGTGTTTTGTTTTTATTTTTATTTTTGTAATATGATATTATGGCTGCTGAAAGTAGTACTCCAAATCCGATCGTTACAACGACTCCGGTCCCTATCCAGAACCATGTTCAAGTTCCGATAAATCATGGAGAAAAAGGGAAAAAATTTAATGGCACTAAGTTTAAGAGATGGCAATAGAAAATGTTGTTCTATCTTACAACTCTAAATTTGGCCCGGTTTCTTCGTGAAGAGGCTCCAGTACTGAGAGAGGATGAAAGTAATCGGCAAGTTGTTGCCGCAGTAAATGCTTGGAAGCATTCTGATGTCCTGTGCAGAAACTACATCCTAAATGGCCTTAACAACATGCTGTATAATGTTTACAGCCCTCTGAAATCAGCAAAAGAATTGTGGGATTCTTTGGAGAAAAAATACAAGATAGAGGGTACCGGCACAAAGAAATTTGTTGTCGGTAAATTTCTAGACTTCACTATGGTAGACTTCCGAACCGTAATTTCTCTAGTTCAAAATTTTCAAATAATTTTGCATGATATTCATTCCGAAGGTATGTCTCTTAGCGAGTTTTTCCAAGTCGCTGCTTTAGTGGAAAAGTTACCACCGGCTTGGAAATATTTCAAAAATTATTTAAAACATAAACGCAAGGAGATGACCATGGATGAATTGATAGTAAGATTGAGAATTGAGGAAGATAACCGAAAGGCTGAAAAGAGGAATGAGAAAAATCCCATTGAGTCCAAGGCTAATGTGGTTGAACAAGTTCACAAGCCACATAACAAAAAGAGGAAGTTTACTAGAGATAGTCCTAAACAAGGCGACAACAATGGCAATAAGAAGTTCAAAGAAAAATGCTATAACTGTGGCAAGACTGGACATCGAACTTCTGACTATTGCCACCCTAAGAAGGATCACAGAAGCACAAGTAAGAAGACTACCAATCAAGCCAATGTGACAGAATTAGATTACATCTCTGATGGGGTAAATGACATCAACCTCTCTATTGTGGTGTCTGAGGCTAATTTGGTTGGAAATCCCAAGGAATGGTGGGTTGACACTTGAGCAACTCGTCATATTTGTGCGGACAAGAAGATGCTCACAACTCACAATGAGGCTGCAAAATGGTGAACAACTTTTCATGGGAAATTCTTCTACTTCTACTATGGCTGGACAAGGAAAAGTGATCTTGAAGATGACATTAGGGAAAGAACTGACCCTCAACAACGTACTGCGTGTATCAGACATCCGGAAGAATTTAGTTTCTGGTTCTTTGTTAAGTAAAAATGGTTTTAGGCTTGTTTTTTAGTTTGATAAATTTGTACTAACAAAGAGTGGTATGTATATTGGTAAGGGATACATGAGTGATGGTCTATTCAAATTGAATGTAATGACAGCTGTATCAAAAGTTGCTATTAATAAGAATAACACATCTTTTGTTTATATTCTTGAGCTGAATTTATGACATGGTAGATCAGGACATGTGAATTTTGATTCTTTGCATAGATTAATTGGTTTGGATTATATACCAAAGTTTGAAATTGATCCTAATCACAAATGTGAGATTTGTGTAGAAGCAAAACTAACTAAAGCTCCATTTAAATCGGTTGAAAGAAAAATTGAACCTCTAGAATTAATTCATACTGATGTATGTGATCTTAAGTTTGTTCAAACTAGAGAAGGCAAAAAGTATTTCATAACATTTATCGATGATTACACAAGATATTGTTGTGTATACTTACTTAGAAGTAAAGATGAAGTCTTAGAAATGTTTAAACTCTACAAAACTGAAGTTGAAAATCAACTTGGTAAAACCATTAAAAATGGTAAGAAGTGATAGGGATGGTGAATATGATGCACCATTAAATGAATTTTATGTACAACATGGCATTATTCACCAAACTAAAGCACCCTATTCTCCACAGCAAAATGGAATTGCTGAAAGGAAGAATAGAACCCTTAAAGAAATGATGAATGCCATGTTACTAAGTTCGGGCTTACCGCAGAACTTGTGGGGGGAAGCAATATTGTCTGCTAATTATGTTCTTAACAGAATACCCTACAAGAAAACTAACAGCACTCCTTATGAATTGTGGAAAGGTCGACCACCTTCCTACAAATACTTAAAAGTGTGGAGGTATTTGGCAAAAGTTGAAATTCCTGTTCCTAAAAAGATTAAGATTGGACAAAAAACAGTGGATTGTGTGTTTATTGATTATGCTCAGAATAGTAGTGCATATTGGTTTTTGACTTATAAATCAGAAATTCCTGATATAAGTGTGAATACTATTGTAGAGTCAAGAAATGTTGTATTTTTTGAACATGTCTTTCCTTACAAGAAAGAACAGAAATTAAGTTCACAGAAAAAAATTTCTGATTGTACACAAAGTCAAGAGACTAATGACAATCAAACACAAAAGACTAGTAATGGTCTCGACCAACATGATTTAACTAATGATGAACCAAGACGAAGTAAGAGAGCAAAAACATCAAAATCCTTTGGTCTAGATTTTCTGACATACTTGTTAGAAAATGAACCTCAAAGCTTTAAGGAAGCAATGACGGGTCCTGAAGCATCTTTGTGGAAAGAGGCTGTTAATATTGAAATTGAATCCATTATGCAAAATTATACTTGGGAATTGGTGGATCTTCCACCTGGTTCTAAACCTCTTGGATATAAGTAGATATTCAAGAGAAAAATGAAAGCAGATGGTTCAATTGACAAGTATAAAGCAAGACTTGTAGTAAAAGGTTACAGACAAAATGAAGGTTTGGACTATTTTGACACATATTCTCCTATGACAAGAATAACATCCATCCGCATGCTTATTGCCATAGCAGCATTGTATAATTTAGAAATACATCAAATGGATGTTAAGACAGCTTTCTTAAACGGTGATCTAAATGAAGAGATCTATATTGAGCAACTCGAAGGATTTGTAGTACCGGGGCAAGAAAAAAAAGTTTGTCGGCTTGTAAAATTTCTTTATGGATTAAAACATGCACCTAAGCAATGGCATGAAAAACTTGATCATGCAATACTTACTAATGGGTTTAAGATAAACGAATGTGACAAGTGTGTCTATGTTAAAAACACTGACCAAGGATATGTCATAATTTGTCTTTATGTGGATGACATGCTTATCATTGGAAGCAGTCAAAACATGATCAAATTAACTAAGCAAATGCTTGACAAAAGATTTGATATGAAAAATGTGGGGGTTGCAGATGTTATATTATGAAATAAAATTACTAAAACATTTGACGGATATGCATTATCTCAATCAAATTATATTGAGAAAATTTTTGATAAATTTATCAAGGATGATTTGAATGTAGCTAGAACACCTATAGCTATCAGTCTTTATTTATCGAAAAATAAAGGTGATGCAGTGTCTCAGTTAAAATACTACCAAATCATTGAAAACCTAATGTACCTAATGAATTGTACTCGTCCTGATATAGTTTATGCTGTCAGTAAATTGAGTAGGTACACTAGTAACCCCGAAGAAGACCATTGGAAAGCGATCATTCGGGTTCTTAGATATCTAAGATTTATACGTAATCATGGTTTGAACTTTACTCAATATCTAGTAGTACTCGAAGGTTATTATGATGCCAATTGGATATCGGATACTAAAGATTCAAAATCCACTAGTTGATATATCTTTACTCTGGGAGGTGTTGCTGTTTCTTGGAAATCCACGAAACAAATATGCATCACACAATCTACAATGGAATCTGAGTTCATTGCTTTAAATAAAACAGGAGAAGAAGCAGAATGGCTTCACCACTTTTTAGAAGACATTCCAATGTGGCCAAAACTTGTGCCAGCTATCTGTATTCATTATGATAGTCAATCTGCAATAGGCAGGACACATAATCATATGTATAGTGGTAAGTCACGACATATTCATCATCGACATAATACCGTAAGGCAATTGCTCTCAAATGGAATAATATCAATAGATTATATAAAATCTAAAGAGAATATTACGGATCCGTTAACAACATGTTTGACAAAAGAGCAAGTGTATAGTTCATTGAAGGGGATGGGATTAAAGCCTATTACATAAGAGTCATCATAATGGTAACCCTACTTATATGACTGGAGATCCCAATAACTAAGTTCAAAAGGACAACTAAGTTATGTGTGGCTCGCCAGAAATCACCAAAGGATTAAAATTTCCTACACATTCCTATGGTGAGAGTGATATCTGCAACATGTGTTATTTGCAGGGGTCTAAGGATAAGCTTAGCTTTTAATGATTACTTATACTTGATTTAGGCATAAAAATCAAGACGAGTATAAGGAGATACTCACAATAAGAATCATCTATATGAGTGTCGAACTGGAGCCGGTTCTATGAGAATGAAGAAGCTAAATTCTCTAGAAGCACTCATAAAACCAGGAGTGTTCAAGGCCAAAATGAACACAACCATGAGAATCACGATGTGTCAGAAGATCAGAAGATATTTTGTATAAAATCTATTGTCTTGGCTTACAAAAACGGCTGAACAATTCAAGGCATCGCATCCATTGGTTAGCTAATAAGTTCGATAGGTTATCACTAGGGAAGGTTCAAGGCCGAAAACTACCTATCCTGATGCAAGATGTTTTATTTATTTATTTATTTTCAGTTTTGTACATCAATATTTCATCATCATGCTCCTTTATAGATGCAAAATTTTCAGTTTTGCACAAAACAATTTAGTTTTTTTTTCACTTTTTTTAATTTTTTCAATTTGAAAGTTGATATTTTAAAGTTTTGAAAATTAAAATAAATGTCAAATCATCATGTTCCTTTATAAATAATCATAAATGACGAACAATCATTGGTTGAAGGGCAATTCTGACTATTAAAAATTTCATGGGATTTGAAGGTGCAAAAAATTTTAATTATGACTTAATGAAATATAAGTTCATAAATTAGAATTTTTGTATAAATGCCTCCTTTTTTTTTGTATATCTTTTCATAAAAAATAAAAAAATATATATATTTATTTAGATCATTCTAAACACTCAATAAATTTTTTCAATTCTAAAATTAATTTAAAAATTAAACCAACCACAACCAAAATTTCCATGCATTGAGATCATTTTGTTAGTGGTAATTTATTCATTGTCGACATCTCGACACTTGGAGAGGCTTTTGAGCTGAAGATGTGTCTACACTGCACGAGAACTTATTTGGTGGTAATGTTTTAGTGTGCTCTTTTTTAGCCATGATTTGGAAAGTTTGATTAACTTTTTAATTTTTTTTAATTATTTTAGTTCAAGTTAAAAAGTTTGGCCACACTTATCTATTTTTTTATACATTTTTTTTGAAATTTTTTTTTAAAAAGTCAAAAAACTAGTTTTTAACCTACTTTATTTTGACTTTTATAAGAGAAAAAGTAAAATACTTTTGATTTGGATGTGACATTTTATCTTATTGACTTTTTAACTTATTTTGTCTTTTTATAATTAAATGAGGGCTTATAGTACGTACTATATGTATCTTATTTTAAATTGATGTATTTTATCATAAAATTTTATAATATTAATTATTAAATATGTAATTTCGTCACATATTGGTATAATAAAAAATATCTTATCAAAATTACAAATTTTCACACCATCAACCACAAAATTTTAAATATTTTATTAGTCAATTTTTAACGAATTTACATATTTTATTTTTGATATTATAAAATTTTATACTCCCTTTGTCCCAAAATAATGGTCCCTTTTGGGGAATCAAACTTTTTTTGGTAGTACAATTATTACATTTGAAAAAAGTTGATTTTCCAAAATTACCCTTTTGATAGTACATTTTTTGGGAATATTAATGTGATAATTATACTTTTTATATTGTTTATTAATTTAAAAGAATGACAAAATAAGAAATTTATATTATTTTTGTACTTAATTTTTGAAGAGGGATTAATATTTTGGGACATTAAAAAATAAAATAAGAGACTAATATTTTGAGACGGAGGGTGTAACAAAGTTACGCCAATTTGTGAATACACACCTTAAGCTTGATGCTTCATGCCAGTGGAGATATTTGTCCAGTTGTATCTTAAAGAAAGGAAAATCTTATCGTACACACCCTTTCAAGAATATATACTATAAGTACCTTATCATAATTTTCTCAACTTTATTACATAGTTTCATAATTTTAACTATAAAATGTGTAATCTCACTATAAATTAGTATAATAAAATATTTAAAATTTTGTAATTCATGTAACAAAAATTTATAATTTGGTTACGATATTTTTTATTATATTTATTTATGATGAGACTATATATTTTATAATTAATATTACAAAATTTTATAATAAAATTATACTAATTTATAATACGTATATATGTTACACACCTTACAGGATTTTCCTGAAGGAAAAAGAGTTGGAAGTGTGGGTTTAGTGTCCAATTGCCTATACAACCTCCACATTGGTTGTATGTACTCAATTAGCCTAGACAAATCTAGACCTATTTGGAGAATTGCATCTTTTTAGTAATTTTTTAATTTTTTTTATAAAAAAATATAAAAAATGGAAACAATTATAAAAATAAAAAAAATCTCTTATATCAAAAATAAATTCTAAACTGTTAATTTTATCAATTTAAAATTTGAATTTTTGATTTATTTTCAATCTAAATTATTTGGTTATTTTTATTAAGTAAAATCAACTAAAAAAATAACGTTGAACTCAATAAAAAAATATTTTAGACATTTTACATATACTCACGTTGAATTTAATGACTAAAATATATTTTTTCATTTATTTTACCGAACGAAAAAATGACCAAACCATTTCAAAATGTCCAAACCACCACCCATGCATATAATTATTTTTCAAACCCTAAGCGCATCTTCAATGGCAAATGCTAACAAATGCTATAATAGCATTTGCCATTACTATAATTTGACATATAAATTGTCAAATTATAGCAATGGTGCTCCACTAGTCACATGTCATTTTGGCAAATCTCAACTAACTTTCTCTTCAATTTTGTATGTATTGTTTGGATATAAGTTTTGCAATGATTTTTTTATTGTTTATTTTTTGTCTTTTGTGACATTTTTCAAATTTTTTTCTAAAAAAATATTAAATATTTACATTCTACCTGACTAGACAAATATTAAAAATAATAAAATAATAAAAAATTGAATTTTTTTTTTAAATATAATTCACCCTATCAAAAAACATACCACTACAAAATTAAAAAATCACCCAACAACAACCACCCAACATTCATTTACTAACAACTACCCATTATTCACTCACCATTGACTCACAAACAACTACCCACCAACAACCATTTATTATTCACTGAGCATTCATTCACCAACAACCATCCACTAACAACCATCCATTATTCACCAACCATTCATTCACCATCAACCACCTATTAGTCATCCACCATTCACTCTCACCACCAACCACCAACCAACAACCACTCATTATTCACTCACCAATCACCAACAATCAACAACCACCCACTCTTTTTTTCTTTTGTCTTTTTTTAAGAAAAAAGAGCCCAACATGTGATACTCAAGTCTCAAATATTTCACTAACTTCAACTAAACATTTAATGTTTATCACAAAAAAAAAAAAAAAAAATTACTCAACAAAGTATACAGGTGGCCCTAGTAGCTTGCTACACTAGTATGTTTTAAATACTTAGGATAGGCTAGTATGTTCTAGGTAGGATTTGCTGGGCATCCAAAAATGTGCCACTTGAAGATCTTGCTAAATATGAGATCTGCCACCTATAGAGAAAATCATTAAGGAATGAGTTGGCTTAGGGGTCTCAGCATTTGTGCAAGTATATAAGAAGGGAAGAGGTGATAAGCGTAGGCCACACAAAAACAGGGAGAAAAGAAAGTGGAGCAAAGAGGAACTCGGAGGGATCGGGAAGAGGAAACAATAAGGGTCAATATTAAAGTGAGTAATATTATACCTTGAGTCACCATAACATATTTTACGAATGTTTTGAGTTACCATGAATTATTTTATATAATTTATGTTTTATGGTTATCTTAGTGTTTCAATTACGTGGATTATTTTCTGAACTTTATTTGCTTAAATTGAAACCCATGGATATGTTTGTTTAAATTTTAGAAAATATTTGACAATGATTTTATAAACATTTGTTTTGAACAAGTACCACCATGGAGGTCACATGCCTTAGGGGACTTAAATAATTACTGGCCCTCTGAATTGTCACTTTAGTGACCCTTTGACAGTCATATGCCTTAGGAGACTTAAATAACTTTTGCCCCTCTGACTAGTCACTTCATGACCCTCTCTGTCTATCATGGATCCATTGACCCTCTGTTCTGTTCTGTACCGTGGTTATAGTTCTTTTGTTTATATGATTTTGTGTTATATGTCTGTTATTAAAAATAATTTATTCGAACCAAACTATTCATCGTTTAGCCTAAATAATTATCCATGGTGATTTTATACCCTCATGCTCTCAGTATAATATTTCTCACTCTGTCATGTGCTTATAGCTGTTAAAACCCCTTTCAAGTGAAGAAATTTAAAGAATGATGGCTTTACCCTGTGGATTAGAATCTCAAATTTGATATGGATATCATGTTTTTTTTTTTTTTCTTGTAATCATTATCGGACTGATGTTACATCGTTACATAAATAATAATTTGTATGTACGCTTTAGATATTTATTTACATCTTTTATTTTAATCCACTGCATTATTTAATTTAATTATTTGGAATTAATCTACGAAATTTTAGAATTAGCTAGTCGCGAATCCAGCCCTAGTCACTGGGATCGATCGTGACAAAAGTGGTATCAAAGCAATGGTAAATAAATAAATAAATAATCTTACCTTAGTCCTTATGGTCTTACCTTAGTCCTTATAGTGATAAATCTTTTATTAGTTCTACAGCTAAGTTGGGCATCCTGTGGTGTAGGCAATGTTTAACTTTGGCGACTCTTTTTGGTATGGACCTGATCCCCCAAACGTTGAAGGAATTTTTGAAAATAACAATTACGTTCCAAACTTACCAGAGGAAATAGGTGATTCAGGAGCGATAGTTAGGTAGGCAGACCCAACCCTCAACCGACTCATGGGCCAACCAGTATACTTAAGGGTTGTCCCCACAGTGGTGGAGGGTTGATGCTATGAATACCTTAGATAGGTTTTTAGGACCTACACGGGGTAGTAGGCATGGCCTCGAGTCAGGGATATCCTCGTTATTTAGTGGCACCTTTACCTTTAGAGTTTATGGCTCGACGAGGAAATGCCTTCTTAAGTGATCACATTCAAGCAAGAGTCCTTCCCCCTCAAAACCTAATTGATACTCAAACGATTGACTTTGGTGACATTACGACATATGTGGAGGTACCTGTGCGTATCACAGGACGACAGTTGTGGGGTTATGAGGCAGGCATCCCCATGTACCGAGTGGAGGTGGTATGGCGATGCTTTGGCATCGAGCAAAGTGGTTAGGAGTTTGAGCATTACATACAACTGCAGTACCCATGGCTATTTTCAACCTAAGATCCTGATAACAAAATCCTTTCTTTTGTTGTTTTTGAGTTTTTCTTTTTCCTTGTGTTTGGTGTTCAAGTGAGCTAACCATGACCTAGTTCTAACCTGTTTTGTCATGGAGGGTCAGCCACTAAATTGACATAACTACAAGTGATGTACCAACACCATTATACATGAATAAAACCGGTGTTTTGTGAACAATGTATACATTGTCTATGTTTTGTAGATTATGTGAATGTATTTTGATTTAGGTAATTAATAGAAATCATGTACCACATTTATTAAAATTGTTTTATAGCTATGGCTAACGATGGAAATGGTACCGAGTCATCATCCAATGGAGCCGATCCAATGGAAAGGATTGTGGAAAGAGCTATTACCAGTTTCTTGTAAGCCTTGCAGAACAATAGGTCACCAGAACATCAAGAAGGGACAACTACGATTAAACAATTCCAAGACCTGAACCCTTCCACGTTCACAGGAGGTTCAAACCCATTGATAGCTAAAACTTGGGTTAAAGAAATGGAGAAGATTTTCCGTGCCCTACCCTGCACAGAAGAATAGAAAGTATCCTTCGCCACTTTCACCTTTAAGGAAAATGCATAGGAATGGTGGCTTCTCACCTTAGAAAAAGAAGAGATCGGGACTTGGGCGAGATTCCTAGAGGTGTTCTATGAAAAGTATTTTCTAGAATCACTACAAGAGCAGAAGACATCCAAGTTCCTACATTTGAGGCAAGGAACAACGTCGGTGGCAGAATACGAAAGTAAGTTCACCCAACTAGCACAATTTACACCGTATGTTATTCCGATAGAAGCCTGAAAAGCAAGGAAATTTGAAGCAGGATTAGATGCGGAAATCAAAGATAGGCTTGAGGTTCTGAAACTACCAACCTATGCAGAGGTGGTGGATCGAGCATACATTGCCGAAAAAGGAATTAAAACCGTATGTTCAAGTGGAATGGGTCAAAAGAAACGGTTTTGGGAACCAGTTGGAGGATCAAGGGCAGCCCCACCAAAGAAAGTAAATCCTTGATCTACTAGCTCAATTGGTTCAACTAACCAAAGTTTTACTATTCCCAAGGGTAGCACCATTTCGAATTGTCCGAGTTGCGGAAAGGCTCATAGGGGACAGTGCTATCGGGCAATAGGAGCATGTTATAGATGTGGCCAAGTTGGGCTTGTGATGAAAGACTACCTAAAATTCACCAACTTGGTGGTGGGTACCTCTGAACTAGCTCAAAAACCAAAAACCGCCATGGGAGGGAAGAAGGAATAGAGGAGCCAAGGGAGAGCTTTTGCGTTAGTACTTGGAAATTCCAATGCTACGGAGAACGTTGTGACTGGTACACTTTCTGTCTGTGGTCACTTAGCTCATGTTCTCTTTGACTATGGTTCCACTTATTTTTTTGTTGCACCACACTTTGTTCCCAAGTTAACATCAACACCTGAACCATTGGGATATGCATTATCTGTGGCTTTTCCATCTGGTGTCTCCACGCTTAGTACAAAGATATACAAGTCCTATGTTATATCCCTAAAAGGTGAAACTTTGTATGCCAATCTGATTCCACTCCACATTAGTAGCTTTGACATAATCTTAGGAATGGATTGGCTTGCTGCCAACCATGCCTCTATTGATTGTACGACCAAAAAGGTCTTTCTTCGGTTACCCGACTGACGCGAGCTGGTTTTCGAAGGAACTGGAGTTTCTACCCCTCCGTATTTGATATCCTCCATGATAGCCCAATGACTTTTGAGAAAAGGTTGTGGTGGTTGTATTTGTTATGTGGTCGACGCTCAACAAATAGACCCAACACTCGATCCAATACCAGTCGTTTGAGAATTTCTTGATGCTTTCCCTAAAGACTTACCTGGTACCTTAGTTGATCGAAAAATCGAATTCACTATCGACACTCAACCCAATACACAACTGATCTCCAAAACCCCTTACCGCATGTCGTTGGCGGAATTAAAGGAACTAAAAACCCAACTCCAGGAACTCCTGGACAAAGGTTTCATTCGACCAAGTACCTCACCATGGGGAGCTCTAGTATTGTTCGTAAAGAAAAAGGATGGCACAATGAGATTATGCATCGATTACCGAGAGCTAAACAAAGTCACCATCAAGAATCGATACCCCTTGCCAAGAATCGATGACTTGTTTGATCAACTTCAAGGCGCCCAAGTATTCTCCAAAATCGACTTGCGTTCCAGCTATCATCAACTAAAAGTCAAAATGGAAAGCATCGAGAAGACGACATTCAGAACACGTTACGGGCACTACGAGTTTCTTGTCATGCCATTTGGCATCAGAAATGCTCTAGCGGCCTTCATGGACCTCATGAACCGAGTGTTCAAACCATATCTTGATGAATTCGTCATCGTCTTCATTGACGACATTCTTGTATACTCCAAGTCACCAGAAGATCATGAGCGACACTTACGAATAGTTCTGCAAACACTACGTGATCACAAACTTTACGCCAAGTTGAAGAAATGTGAATTCTGGATCACTAGTGTACACTTCCTCGGTCACGTCATTAATAAGGATGGCATCTCGGTTGACCCCCAAAAAGTTGCAACAGTCGTGGATTGGCCACGACCTACTAATGTGTCTGACATTCGAAGCTTCTTGGGTCTAGCTGGCTATTACTGACGCTTCATTCAAGATTTCTCAAGGATAGTATCACCCTTGACCCAACTAACTCAGAAGAACACACCCTTTGAATGGACTGACAAGCAGGAACATTGCTTCCAAGAGTTGAAAAACAGGCTTGTGACAGCTCTTATACTAGCACTTCCCACAGGAACTGATAAGTTCATAATTTCTAGCGATGCCTCATACAATGGTTTGGGTTGCATTCTTATGCAGACTGGGAAAGTCAATGCATATGCATCGTGACAACTAAAGACTCACAAGAAAAACTACCCAACTCACGATCTAGAATTGGTTGCAGTAATCTTCGCCCTCAAAATCTGGTGTCATTATCTCTATGGTGCAACCTGCGAGATTTACACAGATCACAAGAGTCTTAAATATCTGTTTACGCAGAAGGAACTGAATATGCGATAACGTCGATGGCTAGAATTTATGAAGGACTACGATGTAGATAGAGACTTGTTTGACCCTATTGCTTTAAAAGGGGTTAAACTGGAAGCAAAGAAAGATGAAGACTGGATAAAGATGAACCGGAAGACTGTCGGTCAGTTCAGACAATGGATAAACCATAGTGTGTTCTACCATGTCGCCTAGGAGACAGATGCATATGTCCTCTGGACAATGTTAGAAGGAATGTACCAGTCGAAGACCACCCCGGAACAAAGCCTTGGTAATGAGAAGGCTTGTAAATCTGAAGTTGAAGAATGGTGTGTCTGTCTCGGAGCACACCAGTGAATTCAAGAATCTAGTCAATCAGCTTGTAACCGTCAAGATGCCCTTGGACGATGAAATGTAAGTCGTATTATTGCTCAGTTCTTTACCGAACAGTTAGGAGACATTGGTGGTTTCTCTCAGCAACTTTGTACCAGAGGGGAAGCTGACCATGAGCATGGTCACAGACACCATGTACAATGAAGAGACAAGAAGGAAAGACATAGGAGGTAATCAGTCCCATGCTCTTGTCACAGAAGACAGAGACAAAGACAGAGGTAGAGAAAGAGGCAGAGGAAGAAGCAAGAGTAGAGGCAGATGGAACAACAAGAGTAAATTCAGAGGTAGTAAAAGTCAAGATAACTCTAGCTTCATTTGCTTTCACTGTGGCCAGGAGGGTCACATAAAGAGGAACTACCCAAACCGGAAAGATAAAAGCCAAAGCAGTGAGTCAAAAGAAGATGAGAACACGGCAGCCACAACAACTGATGAAATACTTCTTGCAGTTGGTGAAGAAGAGGATTGCCTTCACGTGGTTGATCACAGTTGTACAAAGTGGGTGATAGGTTACCCTAGTTTATAGTTTAGAAACAATTCTTAGGATATGTTTAGCGTAGTTTATTGTAAGTTTAAAACTAATAATTAGAAAGCAGAAGCTAAAAACACTCACCCCAAACTTCCAAATAATCAAAAAAAAAAAAAAAACATCTTATTTAAGTTACTTATGTTTAATAAGCTGTAAGCAAAAATTATATTAAACGGTCACACATAGACTTCAAAAATTTTTAAAAAAAACACAAAAGTTATAAGTAACTTATATAAGCTGCATCAAACAATCCCTTAATCACCTTGTTGAGTTTTCAAAATTTGTAGGTAAATACACTCACTTTCCTTAAGATTTAGAGAAAATATAATATATTTAATAAATTTGACATAATTATATCGAGTTCACTTAAGATTTTAATTCACATAACTCTTACTCCCGTTTCATCAGTAATTCGTTAGTCATATGGACAAATTGTCATCAAAATTGAGAAACTTGTTATATTTTCTTCAAATATTAGGTCAGTGTAATTGACAAAAAGAATATATGTACATATATTATAAAAAACTAAAAGCTAGTTTGGTAAAAAAAAAAATTAAAAATACTCTTCTTTTTCATATAATTTTTTCATTTTTGGAGCAAAAATAATTTTTAAAAATTGGAAAATATTTTTGGGTAAATTACGGTGACCACACTTGAGGTTTAGAAAAATTATAACAAGCAACATAAGTTTGACATTATTACACATACTTATCTTTTAGTAAGGCTAAAACTATTAGAACAGGTTGACATTATTACACATACTTATCTATTAGTAAGATTAAAACTATTAGAATTAATGTAGATGGTTCGTAGACACATAAATAGACAAAAATAAAATATATTTTTTAATGTAAAAGAGATGGCAACGTCATTTTCTATCCATACCACCAAAAAATTATTGATGAAAAGGTGTTAAGTGTAATGTGAATAATTTTTTTTAAGAAAGTCTAATGTAACAAATTTATGAGACGTGACATATTTTTAATGTTAGAATAGTAGAGAGAGAGGAAATAATATGTATTGTATTGAATGAATTGTAGAGTTGAATGTATTCTATACAATAGAAGGCCTGTATATATAGGCTGAGAAAGAGTATCCTACTAGAAACCTAATTATGAGAAAGAGTATCCTACTAAAAACCTAACTATGGCAATTCCTAAATATATCTAGGAAGTCAATACCTAATATATTTAGGAATACCACATATACATTAACATCCCCCCTCAAACTCAAGGAGGATAAACATCTTGAGTTTGGAGAGAGAAACTAAAATATAAAATAAAAATAAAATAAAAGGCAAATAGATTGCAAAGTCTGAACGGGAGCGCAAGGGCGCTTGAGATATATTAGAGGCCGGAGCTAATGCCGGGAGACAGTTTAAGGTCATGTCGGACCGTTGTAGGAGCTACCCGGAACTAATGTCGGGACAGTTTAATGTCATGCTGGACCATTGTAGAAGCTAATCAGAATCAATATCGGGACAGTTTAAAGAGGTCATGTCGGACCGATGTAGGAGCTAACCAGAATCAATGTCGGGACAGTTTGAAGGGGTCATGCCGGACCGATGTAGGAGCTAACCAGAATCAATGTCGGGACAGTTTAAAGGGGTCGTGCCGGACTGATGTAGAGAACTGGATGTTGAACCAGCAAGCGTAGCACACACATAACTAATGACATGGTGCTGAACGATAATGGCAACAGATAACTGAGTGCGCCAGGGGGGCGGCTTGGGTTGTGTGTCAAGGGGACGGCTTGGGTTGTGCGCCAAGGAGACGGCTTAGAGAGTGCGCCAAAAGGAGGCGGCTTAGGCAATGCGCCAATGAGGCAGCTTAAAAAGTGTGCCAAAGGAGGCGGCATAGGTGGTTTGCATGGCGTATAACCATGTTCACCATGATATAAATAAATATATATATATATATGATAAAGATATTTGGGGTAGGAATAAACCAGCGGATAAAAGAAGAGATCACCACGAAGCGATATTGACAAGAAAATATGACAGCGAAATAGGTTGAGGTCCGACGGGCGGCTAAAGCAAGGCTGCCGCCCGCCGGTAAGGCGGAAAACACTAAGAGCTCAACCTATAACTCTGATACCATGTTAGAATAGTAGAGAGAGAGGAAATATGAATTGTATTGAATGAATTGTAGAGTTGAATGTATTCTATACAATAGAAGGCCTGTATATATAAGCTTAGAAAGAGTATCCTACTAGAAACTTAATTATGAGAAAGAATATCCTACTAGAAACGTAACTGTGGCTACTCCTAAATATATCTAGGAAATCAATACCTAACATATTTAGGAATACCACATATACATTAACATTTAAAAATCTTAAAAGAGATTAATGTAATTTACTCATATCTTTTAACGAAAATAAAACTAGTTTGACGGAAATAATTAAATTCTTACACAAATAATTGTAGAAAAAAGAAAAAGAAAAAAAGCATGTGTTTCTTGTGTATACATGTGTGACATGAAATGAATGACAAAAAGTTGAGCTGTTGCTTTCACCAAATAGGAATGATTGGAGATCAAAAACTCATATATAAAAAAAAATATTTAAAAAAATATTTAAATTTATTCTAAGGTTGAGTTCTATAATACAAAAGTTAAATTTACATCACATACAATTTTTTATTTTATTTTCCTATGTTTGAGTTTTTAATTCCTAACATTATTGTATACTAAAATACAAGTTCTAGGACGGCACGTTTTTAAAAGCATAATTTTCTGGATCTGAAGTTTCTTGGACATAGAGGTTGGTTTTTCTCAAAAATACTGCTAGTACCCCTGTAGGCATAATACATACCACTTCAAAGGTTCAAACATCTTTCTATGTAATATGGTTGAGCTCATTAAATTCCTATGTTGTGTGTGTGATTTTATTTATTTATTATTATTTTATTTTTTTGTGTGTGCAAAAAAAAAGATAAATAAATAAAAATCACAGCTACACGAAAGCAGTGAACAAACAATGAACATGGACACTTTATGCATAACAAAAAGGTGAGGTAATCAAAGTAAAATTGCAAACTGTATTTCTTTCTTGTCTTTTTGACAATGAATAAGTTTAGAAACACAAAAATCAATTACACAGTCAAACAAAGAATCTATATTAACGACCGAGATTTTTAAGAAGTGGAATCCATGCATCCAATTCTTTAAATTTTATCTAGTCATATATATTTAGTGTTCGTAACAAAACTATTTTACGAATAGACTTCTCTCTAGTCCTGATTAGAGGGCGCTGTTCGGGCCTGTGGGTTCAACATGGGCCCTATTTCGATAATCCGAATTGTCAATTTTGTCGAGTTTTGTGTGTATGTCATCCACACAAAAAATTAGCTCGATTCGATAACCTTATAAGGTATGTGTGTTTTTTAAAATAGGTATGTGTCTGTGTGTTTTTATTACATTTGTCTCCAAAGAAATAAATGGTATGTGTGTTTTTTAAAATAGGTTATTCTTTTCTCTTTTTTTTCTTTTTTTTTTTTTGGTGACAAATGCAGTAAATTGAATAGGCTATAATTATCGAATCGATTTAATTTTTTTAGTGAATAATATACATGAATGGCCCGACAAAATGAACGATTCAAATCATTAAAGCGGAACATGCATTCTGATTGTTTAATTTCTCAACCCACCTAATTGACAGGATGTTGATGAAGTCTGTCTTATGTTTTGTAGGTTACTCCTAATCTTTATGGTTAAAATTTCCAAAGTTGGAAATATGTTGTGAGGCTACATTCAATCTAGTTCTTCTTCTTCTTCTTCTTCAGGACTGATGTATTTTAATAACTCACTAATGATGATAATGTTTTGGTGACTTCAGGTAACGTTGTTGCTGATCATGCTATTTTTGAGCAAGGTGCTTCGGCAGGAAAACCCAGTTGCTCTCCCCTACCACCATGCAGCTCCTCCTCCTCCCCTTCTTTACCACCTCCTCTGTGCACTACCAACTCCTTCATTGCTTGTAGAATCCATTTCATCACTCAAGCTTTAAGAGGAAAAATTCAATATCACGGTAATACTACGTCATCATTGGTACACAATTTCACCAATTTATAATGAGTCTAGCTCATCTGAGGTAAAATTGTACAGTAAACTATTTTATTTCTGTTTTTAAAAGTTGTTTATTGAATTTTCAATTCGTATTTTTTTTAGTGAACTTTTTTAATATTTTAATCATTTTTTTTAAAAAAAACTTTTTAGATACATGAGAGGGAAGATTTGCATGACAGTACGGCCGAACTGAGGTAACGTGAGACTTAGCGGAGTGCACGGCGCCGAGCTAACTCTGTTGACGCGACCGACTTGCGCGGTCGGAGACATTGACCGAGCAAGCGCAAACTGGCCCTAGCCGAGCTGTGTTCCGGACGGAGTTCGGAATGGCGAGTGGTAACCGAGCTATTGGATGACCCGGGCTGGGCCAAGGCTGCTGCGAGGCCGGCACGCCTCCGACCGGCCAACCGAGGTGAATGGTTCCTCGTAGCCGAGAATTTAGATGGAATGGTTGGAGGCCGGCATGCCTCGCAACCAGTGGGTCCTGATGAATCGGTCAGGAGTAGCTCGGCCGAGGTGGTCTGGCTCTCACATGATCACAAGGGACAGTTCGGCTGTATATAGCTCGGTTGTGTACGCGTAATGGTGATCTTCCACAAGTAATAGGCCGGTCGTGGTACTCCGGTTATGTGTGCCACCTGGGCCAATAACATGAGGGAAAGGACATCTGCTCCACGCACGCCCCAATACCGTTGGACAGTTTTGTGTGTACTGGTGGGAGTACTAGGCCTTTACACGCGTAAGGTGGTGAGAGGCGAGCACTGCCACCTATCCAGGGAAGGACAGCAGATGTAGTGCGCGCACAATCTTGGGGCTGCATGGCCAGCATAGAAATATGGAAGAGGACGCACATTAGAGGTAAGCGAATTCATTCTATCAAAAACTCTCTCTGATAGTCTTCTTCTTCCCCAAGTGATCTGACTTGATCGTCGAAGGGTCTTTCCGGCACACCACCGCCGGGCAGCTCACCATTTTTGTGTTGCAGAGATAGACGCTGTCACCAGAAGCTTAACGTTCAAGGCGTACGGAGAGCAAAGGATATTTCGCCCCCGTACAATTGGCGCCGTCTGTGGGAAACTTTGATACTCAACCCTTGTTCTGTAAGCTTCTTCGGCCATTTCCATGGCCAACAACGACGAAGTTCCGCTGTCCGTCGTCGATGGTGTCACTCCAGAGTATGTACGAAGGAGAGAAGGCCCCTCTAATGTTCCAACCATGGCGGGCCTGGAAACCTCTTCGCGAGGAGCGCGCGACAAGCGTGGAAGGAGTTCGGATCGTTCACACAGCCCAGAGGGCCGCCGACGCCGGGAGGAGTCCCGTGAGCAACGCTTGGAACACAAACTCAAGGACCAAGATGCCCTCATTCGCAAGATGGCGGCGGAGATGGAGCTACTGAAGCACCAAGTTAGGGGGAAGGGTGTCGCTGGAGAGGGCAACCTCAGTGAGCACACCCCCTCCCCTCGTTCCGGCAGTCGCCACCAGAGGAGGACTCATTCAATCTCCATCACCAGGAACTATGGGATGGGAGATTCAAACCAGCGAGAGGGCAGGTCCTTCACTCGCGACAGCACCTATCGCCCCTCGCGCCTGTCGTCAACGTCGCGATACTCTGCTTCCTCCCGTTCCGGGGATCTCAGGGACGTGCTGGAGGAGAGAGCGCGCCGTCGGGAGGCTCAGAGGATGCCGGCGCTCCAGAGGTTGAGTGCCCCAGTTCGTTGCAGTGAAGAAGTGATGATGCCGGCACCCAGAGACAAAGAGTCGTTGGATAAAGAGCTGGCAAGGCTTACTGCCACGCCGTTGTCCCCAGAGATTGAGAGCACCCCACTCCCTGCTGGATTCCACCAGCCAAAATTCACTTTGTACGACGGCAAGACGGATCCGTACATGCATGTGAGTCATTACCGGCAAGTGATGGCTGGCCACCGGCGGAACGATGCCTTCATGTGCCTCATATTCCCAGCAAGCTTGGGAGAGCTGGGCTTGAAGTGGTTCGAAAGGCTCTCGGAGGGGAGTATCGAGGGGTGGCAGCAACTAGCGGAAGCCTTCGTCACCAGATTCAAGACCAACACTCGAACGCCGAAGGAGGTCGACCATCTCCTGGGCGTCAAGATGGAATCTGGAGGCTCGCTGAAGGAGTACAACGCGATGTACTGGGAAACTTACAACGAGATTCTCGACTGTCCTACCAATCTGGCGATCACTCAATACAAGAGGGGTCTCCCAGTCGGACATAGGCTGCGAGACTCACTCACGATGCATCAGCCCTCTACCATGGAATCTTTGATGCAGCGGATCAACGAACACATTCGTGTGGAAGATGACGCTGCCTCTACGACCGAGAAGGATAATCCGGTCGCGGTGGACAGACGGATAGCGGGAAAAGTTCACTCGGTCGGGCAGGAGGAAAACCGCCCTGGTGACCGACCAAAAGATCAGCGTCGAGGAACCAGTCAAAATGACAGAAACAGGGGTCGCAGAAATGACCGGGCAGATACGCCCCGCGACGCAGCGGAAGATGCCAAGAGAAAACTGAAGGCGCGGACAGGGATTACTACGGTCTTCAAAATTCCCATCTACCGCATTTTGAGCGAGATCCGAGGAGAGCCTTTTGTCCGTTGGCCAGCCAAATTAGGGAGTGCGCAGTGAGGCTTCAATCCGAAATATCGCTGCATCTTCCATGAAGAACGGGGGCACCAGACAGAAGATTGCTTGCCCTTCAAACAGCATTTGGAGGAATTGGTGACGGCCGGGCATCTTGACCAATATATTGATGGGGGAGTCAAGGCCGCGCCAACCGGACAAACCGAGCCTAACGGAATGGCAGCCCTAGAAGCACCCCCGCAAGGTGTGATCAATGTCATCCACGACATCATTGAACCGGCAAGGGTCTGCGAGCTGAGGGGGATGATCAAGAAGGCCGAGCACATGAGGGAAGTGCTCTCAGTCCAGCCCGCGCTAAAGAAAGGAAGAACCGAGGAGAAAGACGTCCTTTCGTTCTCTACCAAAGACTTGGAAAGGGTGCAGATGCCGCACAATGACGCCTTGGTGGTGACCCTTCGCGTCAAAAATTTCAACATCAAGAGAATATTGATCGACCAGGGGAGTTCGGCCGAAATAATGTATTATGAGGCGTTCAAACAAATGAAGTTGGAGGACAAGGATTTGGCTCCTGCAACATCTCCTTTGGTTGGCTTCAACTCGCAACCAGAATGGCCGATTGGAAAGATTATCTTGCCAGTCATGGCGGGGTCGGTTGTGAAGCAGGTAGAATTCTGGGTGCTCAAAGTGCCATCGACTTACAATTTGATTCTGGGCAGAGGTTGGCTGCACGCCATGCAAGCGGTTGCTTCGACCTTTCACCAAGTCATGCGCTTCCCGACATCGAATGGGCAAATAGAGGAAGTCTGGGGAGACCAGGTGATGGCCAAACAATGCTTTGTTGTGGTAAATGGCAGCCAAGCGGCCAAAGGGTTTGTTCAGATGATCGAGGGGCCCGAGGGAAAGGAGGTCCTAGAAGACATGGGAAGAAAGGCCGAGGAAAAATCAGTCGAGGATTTGGTGGAGGTGCGCATTGACGAAAACGATCCGACCAAGTTCTTCCTCCTAGGATCGTCCTTGTCTAGCGCCGAACGGGCAGATTATGTCAGTTTCTTGGTTTCCCACTTGGAGGCCTTTGCATGGACGCCTTACGATATGCCTGGCGTCGACCCAGGCTTCATTTGCCACCGGCTGAATGTCTTCCCTAATGCGCGGCCAGTCATACAGAGGACGCGCCGTTCGGCCTTGCACCATGCTGAAGTGGTGGCGGAGGAAGTGAAGAATTTGCTGGAAGCCGGGGCCATAGAGGAGGTGCAATACCCTCGGTGGATATCTAACACGGTGGTGGTTCCTAAGAAAAACGGCAAGTGGCGAGTTTGCGTTGACTACAAGACTGTCAACCGCGCTTGCCCGAAGGATAGCTTTCCCCTCCCTCGAATTGACCAGTTGGTGGACTTAACCGCTGGCCATCAGAGGTTCAGCTTCTTGGACGCATATCGTGGCTATCATCAAATAGCCATGTACGAGCCGGACAGAGAGATCACGTCGTTCACCACCCCCAGAGGCTTATATTGCTACAAGGTCATGCCGTTCGGATTGAAGAACGCCGGAGCAACCTTTCAGCGGATGGTGACAAAGATGTTCGCTCCTATCTTGGGCCGAACTATGGAAGCCTATATCGACGATATGGTGGCAAAAAGTAAGGAAAAGTCTCAGCACCTCGCCGACCTAGCAGAAATGTTTGCCATACTTAAACATCACAAGCTTCGTCTGAACGCCTCCAAGTGCGTCTTCGGAGTTGGCACTGGAAAGTTCCTAGGTTTTTTGGTCACGAACCGGGGAATTGAAGCCGATCCTTCGCAAATCAAGGCGATACGAGAGTTAGAGCGCCCGAACTCCACAAAGGACGTGCAACACCTTGCCGGGATGGCAGCCGCGCTGAACAGATTTATCAGCCGGTCTTCGGATCGTTGCAGGCCCTTCTTCAAAACTTTGAAGTCCAAGTTCTTTTGGGATGAAGAGTGCGACCGTGCTCTGGCAGACTTAAAGGTGTATCTCTCCTTAGCCCCAATTTTGGTCACGCCTCAGCCGCGCGAGGAGTTGTACCTTTACTTGGCGGTCTCTCAACATGCAGTGAGCGCTGTTCTAGTCCGCGCAGAAGGCATTCAACACTTGCCCATTTTTTATGTGAGCAAGACTTTGCTCCCGGCCGAAACGAGATATCTTCCTTTGGAAAAATTGGCGCTAGCTCTCATGATGGTGTCAAGAAAGCTGGCGCACTATTTTCATGCCCATACAATAGTAGTGTTAACCGAGCTCCCGCTCAAGATGCTCTTCGAAAAAACGGACTTCACTGGGAGGATTCTGAAATGGGCCGTGGAATTGGGCCAGTATGACATTAAGTACCGCCCGCGCACCGCGATCAAAGCCCAAGCCCTTGCAGATTTTGTGGCGGAATTTGCCCCTGGAACACATCCAGTCTGCCCTATTGATTTGGTTGGTGCGGATTTAGCACAACCCTTGGTCATGGCAACCGAGATAAGTGTTGACTCGCGAGCGAGAGAAGGGCAAAGCTCGACCGAAATAGCAAAGGACGACGACTCATTAAAAGAAAAACCCAGCAATGACGTGGAAAGAGACCAGATTGAGCCAACCAGAGACTTGGAATTGAGAAGCTCCCAAAATCCTTCTGATTGCTGGAAGCTGTTCATTGGCGAGATGTGGAAACTATTCGTCGATGGGGCGTCCAATAGGCATGGGGCCGGGCTGGGAATTGTGCTGACTTCGCCAGATGGGCTGATTGTTGAGCAGGCAATTACGCTCGGCTTCCCAGCATCGAACAACGAGGCGGAATACGAGGCCCTCCTCGTCGGACTAAGAAGCGCGCTGAGAATGAAGGTTACAGCCCTTATGGTGTTCAGTGACTCCAAGCTGGTGGTCAATCAAGTCTCTGGGGAGTATGAGGCCAAAGATGAAAGAATGGCCAAGTATCAGGCGCTAGTGCGAGCAGAAATTAAGAAGTTCGATGCCATCAGAGTTGAACAGATCAATCGCGAAGGAAACAGCACGGCCGATGAGTTGGCCGGTCTCGCTTCCACTTAGACGGCCTTCCCTAATCCCTTGATGATTGAATTTTTACCTCGGCCAAGCATTGAGGAACCAGAAGCAACCGAAGTACTCTGCACCGACTTGGGACCTTCCTGGATGGACCCCATCATCGCCTTTCTGAAAGATAGGATTCTACCAGAAGAAAAGAAGGCGGCCCACAAGATCCGGGCAAAGTCAGAGCGGTTTTGGCTCTTACCTTCCGGAGCCTTGTACAAGAAATCTTTCACGGGGCCGTATCTGAAGTGTGTCCACCCCTCTAAGGTGGAAGCTTTCCTCTATGAGATCCATGAAGGCATCTGCGGCAGCCATACTGGGGGTAGATCTCTAGCCTACCGAGCAATCTCGCAGGGTTACTGGTGGCCGTGCATGCAAGCGGACGCGCAGAAATATGTTCGTAGATGCGAGAAATGTCAGAAATTTGCTCACCAGATCCACCAACCGGCGAGGGAATTGCTCTCCCTTACAAGTCCTTGGCCGTTCGCACTCTGGGGATTGGATATTGTTGGACCCCTCCCAGTCACACCGGGCAACCGCAAGTTTTTCATCGCCGCCACCGACTATTTCACCAAGTGGGTGGAGGCCGAGCCATTGGCAACCATTAAGGAGAAGGACGTTAAGAAATTTGTTTGGCAAAATGTGATCACTCGCTTCGGTATACCCAGGGCGCTCATCTCAGATAATGGCACTCAATTCGATGGGAAACTCTTTCGCGGATTTTGCGAAGAGTTGAAAATCGAGTTCTACAACTCAACGCCGGCCTATCCTCAGTCGAATGGTCAAGCAGAGGCCTCAAACAAGACCATCCTGGACGGGCTGAAGAAGCGGCTTGAGAAGGCAAAGGGAAAGTGGGTCGAAGAGCTTCCTAATGTGCTGTGGGCATACCGCACTATGCCAAGGCGATCGACTGGAGAGACACCATTCGCTTTGGCCTATGGTATGGAGGCCGTCATCCCATTAGAAATTGGCATGCCAACCATCCGTTCAGAAAGTTTCCAGCCAGACCTAAACAATGAAGCCGTGGCATTAGAGCTGGACCTTGCTGAAGAAAGACGAGAGCGCGCATTAATCCACATAGCGGCCTATCAGCAGGAACTCTCTAAAAAATACAACAAGGCAGTGCACCCCAAGCTATTCAAGATTGGGGATTGGGTCTTAAGGAAAGTACTTGGCAACACAGTGATCCCTGGCGATGGAAAGCTCGGTGCAAATTGGGAAGGACCATACAAGGTGGTTGGTCTCGCTGGCAAGGGGGCATACCACCTGGAAGATTTAGATGGCAAGGCTGTCCCCCGTCCGTGGAATGCAGCCAACCTAAAGGTCTTTTACTTTTGAAATGTAATTTGCTTATGTTGTTTAGCTTTCCTAGACCCTTAGCCCTTTGGCACTTGATGTAAAAGATAGCAATGTGTTTGTAATAAAAATTAGTCCCTTCTTGTTTAGTATTATGTTTGTCCAATGATATAGCAAGACACAAAAGGCAATTATGGACGCCAGGGGTAAGACGACCGACCTGGACGGGACCAGACTGTTTTCCTCGGAATGGGGACAGACCGCACAAACAGTTTGCCTATGGAGCGAGGCGCATTATGGCTGAGCTGGTTTTGCTCGCCCAGTTGAAATGTTGGCGGCATGACCAACCTAACTAAAACATTGGTGTTTTACCCAATGTAGGAGCCGAGCTGATTTTGCTCGGCCCATTCGGCATATTGGTGTCTTGTCCAATATGGGAAACGAGCTGATTTTGCTCGGCAGAATTGGCAATGTTGGTGTCTTGCCCAACAGTTATAAGGCCGAGCTGGATTTGCTCGGCTAAAAAAAAAAAAAAAATGAATGAATGAAACGAATGAAAGGCGAGCTGATTTTTGCTCGACCGTGTTGAAGTACGGGAATCAGTCTGTAAACCGACCAAGGCCGAGCGGATTTTGCTCGGCCAGGTGCCAAATGTCATTTCATTTGAAAGTGCAACTGCTAGCCCTGACTAGACCACTTGTGAGCTGATTTTAGCTCGGCAGTTTGTGCGGTTAGGCCGACCTGCCAGTTGATCAAAGTTTGAAGCAAGAAATTCACATATACGAAAGCCGAAAAGGAACAGCCAATGAGCGTGCAAAAAGTTGAAATTTCATTGATAGAAGAAATTCAGTACAGAGGGTGGGGCATAGCCCGGTTACATGCCAAAATAAAGTAAGGAAAAGAAGAAAACAAAAACTAAGGAAAGAGCAAATCTTCAGTCAAGCCCAAGGTTCTGCTCAGCGGCCTCCTCCGTTTGCTCGTTCATCGTCAGCTCCGGCAGGGTTTCCTCGGCTTCATTATCGGTGCCCTCCACTGTGAGAACCTCCCGATCAATTACTTCATCTTCAGCATTTGGAGATGCTTCAGCTGGAGTTTGGTCGGTTTGTTCAACGGCAGCGGCTTCCTCTTCAGCCTCCTTCCTTGCCTCGGCAATAAGTCGATTTTGTTCGGCCTTGGAGTACGCCAGCATATACGCTGGGATATAAGCAGCCGGCGGATTGACGAACATAGCGGAGTCTTGACCCAGACCAACTTTTTCCACGGTAGCTTTCCAGCCGCACTGGAAAAAGATGTCCTTTGTCGCTTGGACTTGGCGCTCGTAGGTCTTCTTGCCTTGCTTATATCCTCGGTCCTCTGCGTCCTCGACCGCCTTCTCCAAAGCTTCTTTGTTAGTGTCACGAAGCTTCCTCAGCTCGGCGAGGTACCGAGCCTTGGTCGACTTCACGGCCTCTTGCTTGTCCGCATCAGCTCGGTCGACCTCCAGCTGCAATGCATCCTGCTGGGCCGCAATCGCGTCTTGCCTGGCCCTGAGTTTCTCTATCTCGGCCTTCTGGGCCTTGTTCTCCGTGATGGCATCGCGCAGACTTTGCCGCAGTTTGATCATGCGGTTGTGGGCAAGGTAATTCTTCTGTGCGGCCTGCAAGCAAATAACAGATCGTTAGCATCCAGAAACCGGGCAATAACCGAGCAAACAGTTGAGAACAAAAAAATAATAATAATAAATAAAATGGAGAACTCACCAGCACAATGGATTTTGCCGCCGAGCGGAGAACCTTGAGGTCGGCTAGCTCGTCATGCTTTTTCATATCGGCGGGCAGGATCAACCCCTTGGTCAAATTGAAACCAAGCGAGTAGTCCTTGTCCGCATAGACTGAGTCTTCGGCGGAGACTGCTCGGCCCTGATATACGAACTCGGGCGCCCAGACCGGGGGGGTGGCAGGTCCCTTGCCCTTGGATTTGCGGGCGGGTGGCTGCTCGGTCTGGTCTGCCAGCTCGGTTGAACCAACCTCGGTTGAGTCTTCGTCAACAAGGCTCTGACCGGCTTTGTCTTTCCTTGGCCTTTTCTTTGGCCGGCCAGCCTCTTGTTCGCTGGCCAGGGCGAGAACTGCTCCTTCTGTTTGTCCGGCGGGGGTGGAGGAAGTTCCCCCGGTCGCCTCTGGGGGTTGGGACTCCCCCTCCTCTCCGGTGATCATGGACTTAATGGCCCGGATTTTTGCCATTTCTTGCTTCGCGGTTAGTGGAACGAGTCTGATCGGTGGAAGAGTGGGGTCTGGTTCTGGGGATGGGGTGCGCAGAAAGTCGGTCACGCGGCTTTTGCGCGGCGCCTGGTAGTGGTATGTTTGTTCAAAACCGAGCAGTTTTGATGCTTCTCTCTCCTCGACGGGGTGACGGAGGAGAGCTCGGATGGCTTCTGGGTCGGCCTGATGATAGTCAGCTGCCAAGTGTCTATCTGCAAGAAGAAGGCAAGTGTTAGATCGGCGAAGATGACAAAAAAGAAGTGCAGAGAGAAGGCAGTACGGTCAGCCGGGCTACTTACCAGCACTGCCAAAATCTTTCCTAATGTACCAACCCGGTATGGGCGCCTATGTGTCCTCGTAATTATCGGACACCTAGAGGAAATCGTCATCGTTGGCCTTTTTGTCTGGGTTGCCTTCGATGAGTTTTGCTTGGCCCTTCTTCACTTTAAGGTACCAGCAGAGCCCGCTCTTATTCCTACTTAAGCTATACTGATGGAAAATCTCAGCAAGACCAAGATTCAGACCGAGCCTGCGGTTTAGCTCGGCGACCCCGTTTATTATCTTATATGTGTTATTTGAAACTTGGCTCGGGCAAAGCCTTGTCTGCCTTAAAAACTCGCAGAGCAAGGGCTGGGCCGGGAAGCGGACGCCTCCCTCTACTATGGAAACGACCGTGAAGGGGCACCGGTCTAGGTCCCCCCCAAGGGGTGTCTCCCTTTTTGGCGAGCTTTAGGATGACGTCCTCAGGAATTTTGTACTCCTTTCGGAACTCCGCCATCGCGCCGGGCGAACTGACCATGAACCGGTATTTCCCCATTACCTCGGTTTTATTTGGTTTGGTGTTTGCTCGGTCTTTGAGCTGCACCGGGTATAATGTTGGACGGGCTTGGTCGGTCCTATTTGTTCTGCATGATTAAAAAATAAGGCCAAGGGTTAGCACGGCAGATATTGCGCGGCTCCTAGTGGAAATAGCTCAGGGAAGGATTTGATGTTTTGGCACGAGTCTCAGCTCGGTTTAACTATATGTGTGCCTAAGCTTCCTAGTTTGGTTATAGCTCGGGTAATGCCTATTTAAAGATCTGATTGATCCTTCAGCTCGGTCAAGGCTCAAGGGAGGATCTAATTTCAGCACGGTCCGTCCCTATTTATCGAGTTTTTAGCTCGGTTGCAGCCTCGCTGGAAGACCACAAACAGTTTTTTGCTCGGCTATGGCTCTACCTACGGATCTAAACGAGCGTTTAGCTCGGTTCAGTCCAGATTCGAACTGTTCATATCAAATTCAGAGAGTTTGCTTCGAGGCTTCATGGATCGAGGGGCACGAAGGCCCCCCTTCACTCCACCAGTTTCAGTTTTTCTAAGGCGTGAAGCTATTGAGACTAAAAGGAAAGAGCCTTAAAGGCCACAAACAGGCTCAGATGAAGAACACAGTGGCACAAGATGAAGAACAAACTTGAGAAATTGGAAAATACAAGGGAGGGTATTGTAACTTACCAAAAACAAGTGCGATTGAAGCTGGGCCTCGAAAGCTTGGCTGCAACCCTCGAAAGGAATGGAAATGGGGATGGGAGCTCGAAGACAATGACGGCAAGAGGAGCACACAAGCTTCAGGGGCTAGGGTTTTTGGCTCTGAGGAGATGATGAAATGTGAAGGGTTTAGACCCTTCAAATAGGGTTTAATGATGGGGGGAAAAGACACCAAACGGCGCGGCCGTTTGAATTCTGCGCGTGCAGAACAGCTGGATGCACGACCCAATAACGCAACGCCACGTGGCATTGAAAAGGCGGCTGTCAGTACGGCTGTACGACCTTCGATGGGACTGCGGAGTTAATGGCCGGCCAATTGAGACAGCTCGGCGACTGATGTGTCTTCGATTACGCTCGGCTTGGTAGTGGCGCAACTGAACCGTGGCTCGGCGGTAGACATTAACCCAATCAAGCGCGGCCTGGCAGGAGCGCAACTCGACCTTAGCTCGGACACGATGATAAACCCAATCACGATAGCTCGGATGGGTTTAAGGGGCAATTGAGAGGGAAGATTTGCATGACAGTACGGCCGAACTGAGGTAACGTGAGACTTAGCGGAGTGCACGGCGCCGAGCTAACTCTGTTGACCGCGACCCGACTTGCGCGGTCGGAGACATTGACCGAGCAAGCGCAAACTGGCCCTAGCCGAGCTGTGTTCCGGACGGAGTTCGGAATGGCGAGTGGTAACCGAGCTATTGGATGACCCGGGCTGGGCCAAGGCTGCTGCGAGGCCGGCACGCCTCCGACCGGCCAACCGAGGTGAATGGTTCCTCGTAGCCGAGAATTTAGATGGAATGGTTGGAGGCCGGCATGCCTCGCAACCGGTGGGTCCTGATGAATCGGTCAGGAGTAGCTCGGCCGAGGTGGTCTGGCTTTCACATGATCACAAGGGGACAGTTCGGCTGTATATAGCTCGGTTGTGTACGCGTAATGGTGATCTTCCACAAGTAATAGGTCGGTCGTGGTACTCCGGTTATGTGTGCCACCTGGGCCAATAACATGAGGGAAAGGACATCTGCTCCACGCACGCCCCAATACTGTTGGACAGTTTTGTGTGTACTGGTGGGAGTACTAGGCCTTTACACGCGTAAGGTGGTGAGAGGCGAGCACTGCCACCTGTCCAGGGAAGGACAGCAGAGGTAGTGCGCGCACAATCTTGGGGCTGCATGGCCAGCCTAGAAATATGGAAGAGGACGCACATTAGAGGTAAGCGAATTCATTTTATCAAAAACTCTCTCTGATAGTCTTCTTCTTCCCCAAGTGATCTGACTTGATCGTCGGAGGGTCTTTCCGGCACACCACCGCCGGGCAGCTCACCATTTTTGTGTTGCAGAGATAGACGCCGTCACCAGAAGCTTAACGTTCAAGGCGTACGGAGAGCAAAGGATATTTCGCCCCCGTACAATACACATAACTTAAATAACCTTAAAAAGTATAATATGTGAAAAAATCTTTAAAAAATTCCAAAAAATACAAAAAAAAAAAGGAAAATTTAATATGCTTTCATATTTTATTGTATTTATTGATTTTTTAAAAATATTTTTTCACAATTTTTTTAATTTTTAGTAGCATTTAAATTAAGTGTATCTAAAAAGAAAAAAAATTAATTAAAATATTTAAAAGTTCACTAAAAATATAAAAATACAAATTAAAATTTTGAAAAATAATTTTCGAAAACGAAAACTAAATAAACTAGTAATTTTTATTGGTCCACGTCCACATGTTGTGGTTGCTGACATAGAGGAAAACGGAGCATTGACAGCTCGGTTTATTTTGAAGTATAATTCCTGATTCAACTATAGACTATAGTACTATGCGTGTTTGATTTTTACAATAGTATTGTCCTAATATAGGAGTACTTGTATGTATAGATAAATGTTAAATACATAATAATTTTTATATAGCAAATCATATATATGGAAAAAGTATTTTGACAATTATAAATTATAATGATAAGACTTTTTAATTCTCCATAAATAATCACATCATTTTGTACAAAATTTTGAGGTTTTTTTTTTTTTTATCTATTTATTCAGGCACAGCTTATTTCTAGTTCAAATCTGGACTGGAGCATGTCATGAGAGGCCACGGGCATTGTATGAATAATCCGAATTATTCATTTTGTTAGGTCTTTCGTTTATATTATCTACACACAAAAATTAGATCGATTTAATAATCATAGTCTATTTAATTTATTGCATTTATCATAAACACAATGGACGGTTCATTTTTAAAAAAACACTTACCATCTTCTTTTTTTTTAAAGACAAATGTGATAAATTAAATAGGTTAATATTATCAAATTCACCTAATTTTTGTGTGTGGATGATATACACACAAGACCCAACAAAATAAATAGAATCATTTAAACAAAACTTATGGTGGGCCCAACGAGCTCAAACAATACACCCCAATCCAGATTTTGGATTGCAGACAAGCTATGCTTTTTTTATTCAAGTCTCGAGAAATGTTAAATATGTATAAATGTTAATTACATAATAATTTTTATATAGCGAATCATACAAAATCATATGGAAAAAGTATTTTTACAATTATAAAACACAGGCTAGATTTTTTAATTTTTTTATAAATAGATCACATCATTAGAAATGTATTTTTATAAAAGGAAAAATAAGGAAAGGAACAATAAGAAGGATGTGCTCCTTGTAGTACTTGATCTATCCACTTGGCATTTATTGGGTTACTAAGCAGAGTAAATGATCTTTGACAAAATCATAGAATCCCAAAATCAACTCAACAAAAGAAACTAACTTCAAGCAAGTGATTCCACGTAAATATTATATTTAGTACAACTCTCTACATAAGAACCCCAAAATCATAAAGAAATGACCTCTATTACATGAAATAGAATGAACAAATTAGAGATTACAATTCCTCATTTATGTATGTAATGACAAATTAGATCGAAATTACAATAGAACTTATCCTAGCTTAGTGTGCATATGGTTGGGAAAAAAAAGTAAAAATAGAAATTACCATAGAACTTATCCTAGCTTAGTGTCGTTGGATGACCTCACTCCAGTTGTCTGCAAAATTGAACCGTTGTAATGGTGTATTAGTAGTGGACAACACACTCTCACACAATGGTTTCTCTTTTTAATATACAATGGCATTGTCAAATGAGACAAAAATAACAACGAAAATGAGTAAACTTAACAATGTATTAATTGGAGAGTTGATCACCATGGGTCCATGTCACGGCCCAAACCCGCTCCTATGGGTTTAGCACCATAACCGGCCAGTAATCCGTGATTACCGAAGGCCTTCTTGACAGTAAAGACAGTAATACAGAGTACAAGGGCTGGTGGAAGCCAAAACAGTAATAAAAGATGTCCAATGAGCTGTGACAGTCTGTATGCAAAAAGACTTTTTCGAACATATTCACATTCATAAGCAAAACATATATACACCATATGTACAAACATTCAGAGTACAGTACAAGTCCTAAACAGTATTACAAAACAGAGACGAAAGGGTGAAACTGAGACACCCTAAAGCAGCCTTAGCTCGGTTAGACTTGGAACCTCGAGGTGAGGCACAATGGTTGGCTTGACAAAAAGGGAGTTAACCTGACGCTCCTAGCATCGATCCGGTGCCTGGACACCTACATATAAATATAAACAGTGAGCTAAAGCCCAGTGAATAACAATTGTGTAAAGAGGTTAAGAATGAATGTTCTTTCAGTCATTAAGTAGTCATATCCGTCATTTAGAAACCATAACAGTTATATGTGGTACATCCAATAGCAAAACAGTACAGTAGGTCTTAACAGACCGAACAGTCAGTTGATGGCCATCATAACAGTAAACAGTAATGGTTCCAAACATGGGAACCGATAGAGATCTCTGTAACAGTAGCAGTAACAGTGCAGTAACAGTAAATTGCTATAGATACCACGGATACAGTTTACAAATAGGACAAACATTCATTCATTAAACAATAGCGTTTCAGTAAACAGAACAGTTGATCTTTCAGAAAATATTCATAATTGAACATATCTTTACAACATTGTTACTCACAGAGCACTGGGCTATAAGCGGCTAATAAGCGTCCTCGGATGCCAACCCTACACAGTTACAGAATGAACACACACTAAGTTACACACTTGGGAATCAATGACTTAGTCCCTATCTTGACTCGGTGTGGTTCTACATCAATATCCTCATTAAGATGCCTTAAACATGGCCTAGGAATGCCTAGGATGGAAAGAGGATGCGAGGATGCACTTTAAAGCACTTTTCAAAATTTTCAGAAAACAGGGGTCTCGCTCGAGTGTGGCTTTCTACGCTCGAGCAAACATGCAGACAAAGGATCTCCGCTCGAGCATGACTTCCTTTGCTCGAGCGGACTGTAAACTCAAGCAAAAGTACTGGATGCATGCAATTCACGCTCGATAGGCGCTTGACCTCCGCTCGAGCGTGAGACACAAGTCCTCGCTCGAGCGTGCATTCCCTCGCTCGAGTGGACTGTAAACATATGAAAAGTACTGGATACACGCATTTCACGCTCGAGCGTTACTTTCCCCGCTCGAGTGGGATGCATGTACGCAGAGTGTACGCTCGAGCGTGAAGTTTTACGCTCGAGCGTGGGTCCAAAATCTGGAATTTCCAGATTGAACCTCCAAGCTCAAATTCAACATTTAAAGCATCAAACTCGATTCTTTTGGGCCAATTTTCTAGAAAACACTTTAAAACTCACAATATGACATGTTTCAAAGATCAATTTGAAAAATCAAAGCCCAAAAGTAGTTCAATTAAACACAAATCCAAACAAAACTTCATGAACATAATGTATATGTAACATGCAAGTGTTCAATTGAAATCAAAACTTCAAATACTTGATCAAATGAGTCAATTCACTCAAAAACATGATGAATTCATGGACCATAGATAGAATATAGACATGCATGTGAGGATTTCCATGAAATCAACCTCAAAACTCAACAATGTGTACATGCATGCATGATTTAGCTACTCAAATCAACTCTTTAAACCAATTCTTGACTTAGATCACTAATGACTCATGAACCATGCAAGAACCAACTTGAATTCATAAACTAAAGGATAAATATCCTACCTTAGGTCCTCAATTTCAAGTCTAGAAGCTCAATTATGCAATCTACTCTTCAATTCTTCTAATTCTCCAAGCAATTCTTGTTGAAACCAAAGCTCTCCTACTCTCTCTCTCTCTTGCCCACGGTTTTGGTCTGAAGAAGGATGATGAAATGATGTATGGAATGTACTAATTAAGTCCCAAACAAGTGTATAGGAAATGGCCACTCAATGGCAAAATTGTAATAAACTTGAACTAATGTAATTTAACATTATTTAATCTAATTTAATTGTTCTAAATCAAATTTAAATTAAGCCTACCATAAAATCACATAAATTCTAATTAGCATGAAATACCAATCAATTTCTGATTCGGCCGTCGATAAGGCCTTCAATTTACAGTTCGAAACTCAAAACATGAACAGATAAATCAATGGCAAACATATAGAAACGCACTAAAACAACATACACACAATCAGTTCAGAATTTCAGTCTAACCAGTTACTTATCATGTCCAGTCACAGTTTAGCAGTCATCAGTGGCGAGGGTTGTCACAGTCTTTCTTCCTTACAAAGAGTTTGGTCCTCCAAACTCGAATTACCTTCATTTTGGAAGAACACTGGATCTAGAGGGAACAGTTCAGGATATCGTTTCATTATATCGTCTTCTTTTTCCCAAGTGGCATACACGCCACCATGGTTTTGCCAGTCCACTTTTACTAACGGAATTTCTTTATTCCTCAACTTCTTGATTCGTCGATTTACAATCTAGATAGGCCGTTCTTCATAAGTGTAGTCATCACTTAGCACTACACGGGTAGGCTCAATCACATGGAAGGGATCCTGAAGATAATCCCTCAACATTGAAATGTGGAAGACATTATGCATATGCTCCATTTCAGGAGGAAGTGCTACTTGATACGCCACCAGATTTATCTTCTCAATGATTTCATACGGCCCGACATATCTTGGTGCTAGCTTACCCTTGACCCCAAAACGGGTCTGGCCTTTCATCGATGTCACTTTAACAAAAACATGATCACCTACTTCGTATACCCTGTCTCGCCTTCGGACATTCGCATAACTTTTCTGCCTGCTTTGGGCAATTTTCAATCTCCGTTGAATCAGTTTCACTTTTTCGGTAGTCTCGTGTACAATTTGGTCCCCAAGCAAAGGCCCATCTCCAACTTCTGCCCAGCAAATAGGAGATCGACATTTTCTGCCATACAAAGCCTCGAAAGGTGCCATACCAATACTCGAGTGAAAGCTGTTATTGTAGGCAAATTCAGCTAAAGGTAGATGACTTTCCCAATTTCCCTGGAAATCGAGAACACACATCCGCAGTAAATCCTCTAGAGTCTGGATGGTTCTTTCTGACTGGTCATCTGTTTGAGGATGATATGCACTACTCAGTCTCAGTTTAGTACCCAATGTAGTTTGCAGACTTTGCCAAAATCTCGAGGTAAACTTCGAGTCCCTGTCAGAAACAATAGATACTAGCACTCCATGCTATCTAACAATCTCATCAATATAAATTATAGCCAATTTGTCTACATTATAGATTGTTTTGATAGGTAAGAAGTGAGCAAATTTAGTCAATCTATCAACAATAACCCAAATTGAGTCCATACCTTTACTGGAGCGAGGTAAATCAACAATGAAATCCATAGTGATATGTTCCCATTTCCACTCCGGTATTGGTAAGGGCTGCAGTAAACCTGCGGGTCGTTGATGTTCAGCTTTAACTTGTTGGCAATGAAGACATTTCGATACAAAGTCAGCAATCTCTTTCTTCATTCCCGGCCACCAGAAATTTAGTTTCAAGTCTTGGTACATTTTCGTATTTCCTGGATGGATAGACAGTTTCGAATTGTGGCCCTCTTGCAAAATTCGTCTTTTCAGTTCAGAATCATTCGGTACACACAACCTTCCCTGGAATTTCAACACATTGTTCTCAAATTTAAAGTCCAGCCTCGGTTTGGACTCCCGTTCATCAATGACCTTTTTCAAAAAGTCATCATGTTGCTGTTTCTCTTTAATTTCCTCAATCAGTGCCGGTTGAATAGAAATAACGGCTAAGGTTCCACCTTGTTCACGCAAAACAATTTCAACCTCAAATTTTTCAAGGTCATATAGCAATTCTTTCTGCCCGGTGAGTAAACAGGCTAAATTTTCAACTGACTTCCGACTTAGTGCATCGGCAACGGTGTTAGCTTTCCCCGGATGGTACAAAATTTGCAATTCATAATCTTTTATCAGTTCTAACCATCTCCGCTACCTCATGTTCAATTCTTTCTGTGTGAAGAAATATTTCAAGCTCTTGTGATCTGTATACACTTCACATGTTGCCCCATAAAGGTAGTGACACCAGATCTTCAATGCAAACACTACTGCATCAAGTTCTAAGTCATGGGTTGGATAATTTTTCTCATGCGGTCTCAATTGTCGGGAAGCATATGCAATAACTTTACCATTTTGCATCAAAACACATCCCAAACCCTTATAAGAAGCATCACTAAATATGGTAAATCCATCCGTACCTGAGGGTAAGGTGAGAATCGGTGCAGTCACAAGTCGAGTCTTTAACTCTTGAAAGGCTGATTCTCTCTGATTGGTCCAGTCAAATGATATCCCCTTTTGAGTCAACTGAGTCAATGGTAGGGCAATTTTGGAGAAGTCCTTCACAAATCTTTTGTAGTACCCGGCTAAGCCTAAGAAACTTTGGACTTCAGTAACATTAGACGGTCTGGGCGAATTCACTATTGCTTCAATCTTCTGTGAGTCAACTGAAATGCCATCCTTACTAATCACATGTCCTAAAAACATAACATTATCGAGCCAAAATTCACACTTTGTCAGTTTTACATACAGTTTCTGTTCTCTTAGGGTCTATAAGGCAATTCTCAAATGATGTTCATGTTCTTCCGTGCTTTTGGAATAAATCAAAATGTCATCTATGAAAACAAATACAAATTCATCAAGGAACGGTCTAAAAATTCTGTTCATAAGGTCCATAAATGCGGCAGGTGCATTAGTAACTCCGAAAAGCATAACAAGAAATTCATAATGTCCATACCTCGTTCGAAAGGTAGTCTTTTCAATGTCCCCTGGTTTGACTTTCAACTGGTGGTATCCAGATCTAAGGTCAATTTTAGAGAAAACCTGGGCACCCTGTAACTGGTCAAATAAATCATCAATACGTGGTAATGGGTATTTGTTTTTCACTATTACCTTGTTCAATTCACGGTAATTAATGCAGAGTCTCAGTGAGCCGTCTTTCTTTTTCACAAACAAAACTGGTGCGCCCCACGGTGAAGTACTGGGCCTGATGAACTTCTTGTCTAACAGTTCCTGTAGCTGAACTTTCAGTTCTTTCAATTCAGTAGGTGCTATTCTGTAAGGAGCTTTGGAAGCTGGCTGTATACCCGGAATCACATCAATGGTGAACTCAATGTCCCTGTCAATCAAATCCCCTGGTAAATCATCTAGAAAAACATATGGGAATTCTCTGACTATAGGAATACTATCCACATTAGCTTTAGCATCAGTAGGTACAGTCAATACACAACATAGATACCCTTTACATCCCTTCTTAATCAGTTTAAAAGCTTTCATAGACGAAATCAGATATGGGGGAGGTACTACACCAATTCCACTAAACACAAATTCAGGCAATCCAGGTGGACGGAAAACAACTTGTTTTGTTACACAGTCTATGGTAGCATGATATTTTGTTAACTAGTCCATTCCCAATATTACATCAAAATGGTTGATGTTCAAAGGCAGTAAATTAATATACAAATGCACATCCCCAACAATAATTTCACATGCAGGGTACATATAAGCACAAGTCGTGGATCCCTCAACAGGTGAAGATACAGCTAACAAATAATTCATGGGTTCCAGTGGTCTCTTCAATTTTCGTGAAAAAGCATGCTAGACATAAGAATGTGTAGACCCCGAATCAATCAGAACATAAGCATTTTGAGCACAAATTGAGAGTATACCTGACACAACGGTCTCGGTATTCTGCACATCTCTCGGTACAAGTGCAAACACTCGGCCTTGCCTCATAGGCTCTTTTCCAGTAGCTTTGGGGTTGGGTTTCGGTGGAGCAGTTGATGCTGCTGCGCTTGGTGTAGCTTTACTATTGCCTTGAGAAGTGGAAGGGCAATCTTTAACCATGTGGCCTACCTTGCCACACCTGTAACAAGCACCAGAAATTTTATAGCATACCCCTTTATGTCTCTTGCCACACTCTGAACAGGGTGGTATGGAATTGTTTCCCTGGCTGGAACTGGTTATTGACCCTGTATTTTGCTTCTTGTTTAGTGAGTTGTTTCGGCCTTTCTTAAACTTAAAACCCCTTCTCTGGCCACGCCATTCAGACGCTGGTGTTTCAGTTTGTTTTAATGCTTCAATATTTGACTCGGCCATTATTGCTCGGTCAAGAGCATCTACATATTTCAGTAATTTCAGCACATTGATTCTGTCAAGTATTTCAACATTAATGCTGCCTTCAAACTTCCTGGCCTTTTTATAATCAGTGTCCACCATGTGTGGTGCACATCTGGCGAGTTCGGTAAACTTTGATTCATACTCTGCTACTAACATGGTACCCTGCTTTAACTGTTCAAATTCAGTTACTTTACGATCCCTGACTTACTGAGGAAAATATTTCTCAAAGAAGGCTCCCTTAAACTGAGCCCAAGTCATAACATTGTCGGTGTCACGGACAAGCATCCATCACCTTCTGGCCTCTTCTTGTAAGGTGAAGGTAGCCAGTAATACCTTATGTGCTTCGAAGCACGGAAACACTTCGAACAACTTCTCCGTTTCTAGCACCCATGCTTCGGCCTTTAATGGTTCCAGGCCTCCTTGGAAGGATGATGGTTTCATCTTGCTGAACTTCTGTGTTAGAGCAATTATATCCTCATTAACATTCTGTTTGGGTTGAACTGGAGGAGGTGGGGGCTGTTGGTTCTATTGTAGCCTCAAGGCCTCAGTCAACAGTTCAACTGTTCTTTCTAATCTTGCCATTCTGGCATCAGATGATTCTGTTTCATTGGCATTCCTTGCACTGTCCTTTTCACTATATGCAATACAGTAATAATAAACATAGGAATTGCTTACTTAAATACATTAGCACATTAGCACATATATTCATGTCATGGCCACACACACTTTTTCAATGCTCGTGCAATGCCCTATTCACTTTTCTAGGACATCCTATAGCTCATTTGGACACGTGTGTATGGTATAACTCGTGGTTTGATATCGCTCTGACACCACTCTGTTACGACCCAAACCCGCCCCTATGGGTTTAGCACCGTAACCAGCCAGTAATCCATGATTACCGAAGGCTTGCTTGACAGTAAAGACAGTAATACAGAGTACAGGGGCTGCCGGAAGCCAAAACAATAATAAAATATGTCCAATGAGCTGTGACAGTCTGTATGCAAAAAGACTTTTTCGAACATATTCACATTCATAAGCAAAACATATATACACCATATGTACAAACATTCAGAGTACAGTACAAGTCTTAAACAGTATTACAAAACAGAGACGGAAGGGTGAAACTGAGACACCCTAAAGCAGCCTTAGCTCGGTCAGACTTGGAACCTCGAGGTGAGACACAATGGTTGGCTTGACAAAAAGGGAGTTAACCCGACGCTTCCTAGCATCGATCCGGTGCTTGGACACCTACATATAAAATAGTGAGCTAAAGCCTAGTGAATAACAACTGTGTAAAGAGGTTAAGAATGATTGTTCTTTCAGTCATTAAGTAGTCATATCCGTCATTTAGAAACCATAGCAGTTATATGTGGTACATCCAATAGCAAAACAGTACAGTAGGTCTTAACAGACCGAACAGTCAGTTGATGGCCATCATAACAGTAAACAATAATGGTTCCAAACATGGGAACCGACAAAGATCTCTGTAACCGTAGCAGTAACAGTGCAGTAACAGTAAATTGCTATAGATACCACGGATACAGTTTACAAATAGGACAAACATTCATTCATTAAACAATAGCGTTTCAGTAAACAGAACAGTTGATCTTTCAGAAAATATTCATAATTGAACATATCTTTACAACATTGTTACTCACAGAGCACTGGGCTATAAGCGGCTAATGAGCCTCCTCAGATGCCAACCCTACACAGTTACAGAATGAACACACACTAAGTTACACACTTGGGAATCAATGACTTAGTCCCTATCTTGACTCGGTGTGGTTCTACATCAATATCCTCATTAAGATGCCTTAAACATGGCCTAGGAATGCCTAGGATGGAAAGAGGATTCAAGGATGCACTTTAAAGCACTTTTCAAAATTTTCAGAAAACTGGAGTCTTACTCGAGCGTGGCTTTCTACGCTCGAGTGGACATGCAGACAAAGGATCTCCACTGGAGCGTGACTTCCTTCGCTCGACCGGATTGTAAACTTAAGCAAAAGTACTGGATGCATGCAATTCATGCTCGATGGGCGCTCGACCTCGGCTTGAGCGTGAGACACAGGTCCTCGCTCGAGCGTACATTCCCTTGCTCGAGCGGACTGTAAACAAATGAAAAGCACTAGATACACGCATTTCACGCTCGAGCGTTACTTTTCCCGCTCGAGCAAGATGCATGTACTTAGAGTGTACGCTCGAGCGTGAAGTCTTACGCTCGAGCGTGGGTCCAAAATCTGGAATCTCCAGATTGAACCTCCAAGCTCAAATTCAACATTTAAAGCATCAAACTCGATTCTTTTGGGCCAATTTTCTGGGAAACACTTTAAAACTCACAATATGACATGTTTCAAAGATCAATTTGCAAAATCAAAGCCCAAAGGTAGTTCAATTAATCACAAATCCAAACAAAACTTCATGAACATAATGTATATGTAACATGCAAGTGTTCAATTGAAATCAAAGCTTCAAATACTTGATCAAATGAGTCAATTCACTCAAAAACATGATGAATTCATGGACCATAGCTAGAATATAGACATGCATGTGAGGATTTCCATGAAATCAACCTCAAAACTCAACAATGTGTACATGCATGCATGATTTAGCTACTCAAATCAACTCTTTAAACCAATTTTTGACTTAGATAACTAATGTCTCATGAACCATGCAAGAACCAACTTGAATTCATAAACCAAAGGATAAATATCCTACCTTAGGTCCTCAATTTCACGTTTAGAAGCTCAATTATGCAATCTACTCTTCAATTCTTCTAATTCTCCAAGCAATTCTTGTTGAAACCAAAGCTCTCCTACTCTCTCTCTCTCTTGCCCACGGTTTTGGTCTAAAGAAGGATGATGAAATGATGTATGGAATGTACTAAATAAGTCCCAAACAAGTGTATAGGAAATGGCCATTCAATGGCAAAATTGTAATAAACTTGAACTAATGTAATTTAACATTATTTAATCTAATTTAATCGTTCCAAATCAAATTTAAATTAAACCTACCATAAAATCACATAAATTCTAATTAGCATGAAATACCAATCAATTTCTGATTCGGCCGCCGATAAGGCCTTCAATTTATAGTTCGAAGCTCAAAACATGAACAGATAAATCAATGGTAAACAGATAGAAACGCACTAAAACAACATACACACACAATCAGTTCAGAATTTCAGTCTAACCAGTTACTTATCATGTTCAGTCACAGTTTAGCAGTAATCAGTGGCGAGGGTTGTCACAGTCCATTACCACCATGGGTCTTCTCAATTATAGCAACTAATGCTTTCCCTTCAGCAAAACCAACTAAAATCGGAGTGTGAGAGTGCAATCTAACAAACAATCAAAGTAAAATTCCTTTTGGAGTCTAGTTGAAGATTGACGATGGTTGAGTACCGAGCAGCTATCACTCTAAGATGGTGTTTAATAAACAAAAGCCTCTTAATCTAGCAATTGCTAAGTATAAGAATTCACAATTTAGCAATTGCTAAGAATTAAGAATAATTTAATCTACATTTACCTTTTCCCCCCAAATAATGATTGAATCTATCATAATTTAGTATCTTATTTGATTCTATCATAACATTGACATGACCAACACTTAGGGCATTCAAGGACTATTAATCAAACTCTATAGGAAAGGTTGTTTAGTCATTTACTTGGCCTGTTATGATAGATTCACTCACTATTTGACCAACAAAAAAGTTGAATTATATAAGTAGCTGGTTTAACCAAAAGAAAATAAACTATTTTAATTGAGGCATTTTACAGAACATGGTGTATGCACAAAGATACAAAATATAAGAGCTTGACTGTACCAAAATAGGCAAAATACCCATAATGAAATTCTCAAGTTTAGAGAGAAATGAGGAGATGGAAGAGGAGCCAAACTAATTTGTTGAAAAGTCCTCAAGAAGCATTCAACAAAATTTCAAGTGGTATTTTGAACACAACAATGTGAGATTTTATTGGCAACAATGCACATAAAAAATTAATTAATTAAAAAATTAAAAAAAAAACCACAAAAAAGGAAAATAAAAAAGAATTAGAACACAAAAAAAGAAACAGAACACAAACCCAAAAAAAGAAAGAGAAACCCAAACACATAAATAATGAAAGATAGAGTTTAATAAACAAAAGCAACTTAATCTAGTCAAGGTCTTCAGCAGATGAATTTCACAATACCTTTTTAGATCTTCAGGACTTTCCTAGAAATCATGAAGTTTTACCTGATTTCAAGCTAATTTAATCCCTTCATGCTTATCAAATTATCTAATACTACACAAACAAACAAAAAATTAAAAAAAAAAGGAGAATTCATTACATGAAATAGCAAGTAATGAAAAAGTATTAATTTTGCAATCTTAATGATACATCAAAGTTTCCATAAATTCAGGACTTTTTGCAATCCTCAAACCAATGCTCACTTCCCATCCCATCATTTACCTTAGTGTTAAATGATTTTCGTAATGAGAGGAGAAGTGGAAAAAGGGAAGAATAAAAGGTATGCTCGTCCCTAAAGGCACGATGTAAATAATATTGAGATCAAAATGTAGTTGAATACAAATGTAATTTATCGAAAAACATACCAAAAACTTAAAGACACTGAGAAAGAACCCCCCCTCCCCCCCAGGCATAGGTATATCTATTGTTTTTAAAACACTTCCAACAATTTTTTTGGTATCACACTCCACAGAACTCAATTAAAAATAACAACCACTAGGCATGGGTATATATGTTTATTGTTTAATAAAAAATATTCCGTTTTCATTATTCATTCGTTACCAAACAATACCAATCAAAGCTATTGTACATATATCAATACTTTACAATAAAAAAAAAACAAAAAAAAATAATTACCAAGCACCAAATGAAGCACACTAGTCAGTGCTATGCAATCCTTAAAAATAGAATTCAAAATTAAATAACAAACAATACACACCAGCCAGTGCTATGCAATACCAAAAAATTAAATTCAAAATAAATAATAAATAATGCACACCAGCCAATGCTCTGCAATCTCAAAAAATAAAAATAAAAAATTAAAGTGAAACTTTATAGAAGAAGAGATTCGAAACTTTCCAAACTTGAATATGAGACTAAAATTGTCTTAAACAATGGTCACTTGGACAAAATAGAAATTTCTTTTAGAAGGAACTTACAGAGAGGAAAAGAAGTGTATTTAAAAAATATAAATAAAAAAAGACCACCTACTTTAATATGTGGTACACCATTGATGTGTCGCATAGAACTAATGTAAGAGTGATAATGATATGAACAATTCTAACTGATTGGAAGCGATGGACATTTTCAGAAATTGTATTTTTTTATTATTATTATATAGAAGTGAATGTCTCTATTTAATCAAATAGACCCAAAATAGCAATGGAATAAAAATTGTCTCAATATCTTACCATATTGTGACTAGATGTACTGGAAGAATTTTTTGCTTCATTTGGTTCAATGTTCAGCTTCAGATTAGACCACACCAAAGTTTTAAGATCAAAAACCTGTAAAAAAAATAATAATAAATGACAAATTTTATCCTAAGATGTTTTATGTATCATCAAATCAAATATTCAAACAAAATTCTCAATTTAAGGATACAAAATTTTCATAATGGTGCAATCGAAAGATGTAAATCAGTCTGCACCCTCCTAAAGCACATGAAATAAACAAAATGAGTTAAAGTAGATTCTTTAGGGTAGTTAATAGTCAATGGCTAAGAACTTGAAATGTCCGAGAATATCAATTTAAATTTAGATAGAGATTTGAAAAGGAAAAAGAAAAGATGAGGGAAATATAAAGTTATTATGATTCAAACACAACCTTACATACCTAAGCATAATTATTTTTGTTGATGGAATGGTACCAATACATGTTTTATAGAGGGGCCAATTTGAGAGAGAATAGACAAATACATGCTCTTTACAAATATCAATTAGTAACCAAACAAATGTGACATTTCAATCCACAAATGTAAGTGCCAAAAAGCATGAGAAATCATTTCTATGAACATATGAAGAAACAAACCAAGTTGGAGGTAGTAAATAGCAATTAAGCACAATCACCGTTTCAACCTTACATATTGAGTGACAATTTTTGAACATGAAAGATCCATTCATAGAAAAAGACTTATCTCATCTCATAGCAGAAAAACAAATAAAAGTCACCCATTCATAGAAACTCATTTCATTGAAAAAGACTTATCTCATCTCATAGTAACCTATTTCATATTCATATAAATGAAATCAAAATCATAAAGAAACACAAACAATTATGGCCAACTTCTCTGCACTCCCCTTTCAGTTATCCATAAAGAAATTGAAAAAAAAAAAATTCAATCAACACTACATAAACAAACCTGCTTAGCAGCTAAAATGACTCATGACAAATAATAGGGAACTATAATTAGACCAAGCAACCACATGACAAAACAAATGTTCTGCAATAAGAAATGAGTATATATGTTTTATTTCAGTAACTTAGAAATAACAATATTAAATTTTAAAAATTTCGTAAACTAAAAATAGATTGAACAATTTAATTCCCAATGGAAGCCAAGCATCCTATTAAAGAATTAGGATACCTTTAATGGGTTAACATGGTGCACTGAAATGCTACGAACAGCAACTGCAAAAAAAAAAAAAAAAAAAAAAAAAAAAAAAAAAAAAAAAAAAAAAAAAAAAAAGAAAGCTCAAATTCAAATCCACCCATAAGAAAAATATGAAACCAACCTTTTGAATCCATTTAATTTGCTCATGGGAAGCAGCCAACCCATTACCACAACAAAAACAAAATTTAGATTAAAAATAAAATTTGATTCCTAGTTGAAACCATCGAAACCATTACATACTGTCAAAGACACACACTCACACACAACATCACATAACATCATAGATTCCTGGGCAAAATCACACACACACACACAACATCACATAACACAACATATAATATTGTCAAATTTTAGTTCCAAAACTGAATCTAAATTGGGGCCTTTTACCTGACATCATAGATTAGTTCCATAGACTAGTTCCACAACATCACAGATTAGTTCCATAACACTGCGAATTTTTTGTTCTCATATTCCAAGAGGTTAAAAAAGAGAAGACAGAAATAGAAAGGAAAAAAGAACCTACAACTAAAGTTTTCTCTTAAATAAAATGTAAATTTATAAATCCTGAAAATATATGAGCAAAAAAAACCAATTTAAGAGACAATTAGATATCAATTTTGATTTTGACAATAGGGGATTCCAAAACTTAGCACAAAGTTATTCCCAAAGTAACTCAAAATTTACCAAAATTTAGCAATAAAACAAACTAATTAAAATACAAATCCAGCATAATTAATTACAAATCTAATTAATTAAGGTTTCCAGCAACTTTTCCCATGGTTTCAACATATCTGGTATAACTAACTAATTAAAATACCTATTTCGGATGACATCTCCACCAAGACCAAGACACTGAAACAGAGCCAGCAAGACCAAGACGAATATCCACAACCTTTATCTGCTCCATTGTTGCCGTTGAAGTCGTTGCACCATATGAAGCAGAAAACATAATGGTGCTTAAAGATAGAGCAGGAAAAATATAAAGAGATAGATTAATAGTGCTCGAACAAATAACCCAAGTCAATTAAGAAAAATAACAATTAAGAACATCAACACTTGTTCTTGAGTACAAAACCCAATAAAAAATAATTAATTTTGATAAAAATACAATCATAACAGACCTTTCAGTCAAACCCAAAAATGACAGTAACCAAAATTCCATTTTCTTTACTTCTACCGCCACTTTCTTGGCAGCCAAACAAAACAGAAATATTTTTGTAGAACTACATCTAATAAAAAGAATGGTTTCTATGCTGATAACAAAAGAAAAAAAGAAGAAAGAAAAAAAGAAAGAAAAACAATACCAAATACAAAAGGGGGAAAAAAAAGTGCGTGATCGTTGAAGTGAGATGAGCAAACTAAGATGAACAAAAATTAGAACAAAATTGAGAGAGATGAACAAAGTAAGATGACCAGAATTAGAATAAGATGAACAAAATTGAAGTGTGATTCTGAGAAGTAATTGAAAACCCTAATGAGATTTTGATGATAAGTGAAAACCCAATAAGCGTATTGAGCATTAGAGAGAGAAATGGACCTGATTCGAGATCTTCACTGTAATCATTGCCCCAATTCGTTCGATCGATACTTTGTCTGTGTTTTTTTTAACGGAGCAAGCCCATGAAGACATGAAGACAAAAATAAAATTGGTTTAAAATTCGTTCTTCCGATGTCATTAACTAAGGGTTTAAAATTGGTTTTGTTGATTAATATGGTAAAACAGAAATAGAAAAACTGTTCGATTGAAGAAAAAACAACAAAGAAAAACAACCGAAGCAACAAACAACTGCTACCTGAAGGCGAGAGTGGGGAGTTTGAGGTAGGGTTGGGAAGAGAGGGGGGACTAAGACCTTGAGGGGAAGAAAGAGGTGTTATCTGAAGGCAAACAGCTGCTACCGACGACAACCACCGAAGCAACGAAGAGCCGGTGAAGAAACGAAGAACCACCGAAGTAGTGATGAGGAATGGGCTTGAATACAACCATTGTAGAGATAGAGATGGGTTTGAAGAGAGAAACAGTGAAATGGGTTTGAAGAGAGAGATGATGAAAGCTTCGTTTGGGAAGAAGGGTTGAGGTTATTTTAGCCACAAAAAGATAAAATAGGCTTTTTAATCCAATAAGATAAAACATCACATCTAATTCATAATCATTACATTATTTCTCTCACAAAAAGTCCAAAAAGTCTTTCCCAAACGAGGCTTTAGCCTCAGGCAAAAATAGCTAAAAAGTCAACTCACTTCCCAAATAAACCCAAAATGACTGAAATGGGTTTCAAAATTGAAGTGTATATCCAACGGTCAAGGTAAAAAGACAACTCTCAAATTAGTCTCAGCCTTTCAATCTCATTGTTACTTAAGATAAATGTCCCATCTAGTTTGAAAAACGAAGCTTCCTTATTATATAGATATAATATTATTAACTAATTCAATAAAATAAATAATTAAAATTATCAAAATGAGACACGGACTGAGATGAGTGATGAAAGTGGACAGACATGAGCACGTGAGTGATGACATCATCATCGTCAATATCTATGAGAGTTGTGTCCACAATGCTATGGTTGCAATTAGTTATCTATTCAAATCAATAAAAAGAAAAAAAAGAAAAATGTTAAAAAATAATCTTTAAGACCGCTAGTAATATTAAAAAATAATGTAAAAAAAAATATTGAAATATATAAAAAAACTATTTTAACATTTTGCGATTTTTAATCACAGTAAATCAAAGAAAAACCATCTACTCAAAGTTGTCTCTACATAAACTTGTTACAGAGATTGACAGCATATATAAGTTTGTCGTTTTATAATATTTAAAAAAAAAAAAAACAATAAATGTCTCCCTAATATATGTTTTCCCAATGTTTTTTTAAATAAAAGCTTAAAATTATTTAATTTTTTTTATCGAAGCAACTGGTTACAACTTAAATCTTTCCCTTAAGTTTAATTTTCACTATTTAGTTTCACGTGTTTCTCTCTCTCTCTCTCTCTCTCTCTCTCTCTCTCTCTCTCTCTCTCCCTTCTTGTTCTTCTTTTATTTCTATTTCTATTTCTGTTTTATTTTTTTGTTTTGGTTTTGTTATCAATTTGATCTCTATTTTGATTTCTTCTTCCTTTTTCCATACCCCTATCAAAACTTCATTTCTATTTTAATTCTTTCTCCTTTTCTTATTTCTCTATTTTGGTTCTTTCCTTTTCCTTCTTATTCTCCATTAATCTTTTAAAAATTAAAAATATTTGCAAAAATTGAACAACCAGTTTAAGGAGGATGTGATGGAGTTACTTATTATTAACTTTGCTTCATATTCTAGGATGGTTATATGTTTTTCAAAATTGATGATATTTGCAAGTGTCTAAATAAAGTTTTTCTCAATAACTAGCAAAGTAAGAAAACTGAATTTGAAATTTCAATTGTAAAATTATGAGAGTTATATTCTTGAACAACTTTTGGTCAAAATAAAAATGTATGATGATCGCCTAGTAGGCCGATAGTAGTACATTGCTCGGAACAAAGCAAGGGCCAAGGAAAAAAAAGGCTTGTGCAACCTATCGTACCGATAATAATAATGAAGGGCCCTATCTATGTCCTATCATTGTAAAAATAAAGTCATAAATAAATGAGTGTGACACAACAATGGGTTGCGTTCCCAAAATTGTATTTCTACAACTGTCAAATTCATAAATGTAGTAATGAATGGTGGCATTACAATCCCAACCACCACGACAAAATAATGCACGTTAAATAAAAATATATAGTGATATAATTTTGTGATATTTTTCACATTTTGTATTGATGAAAATTAATATTGCATTTCAAATGTTTTTTACAAAAAATTCTTAATTATATATCTATTCTATTATATAATACAAAAGCCTGAGATGTTGTTAGACACTTTTTTATCATAAATTTTTATTCCCAAATTACGCACAATTCAAATTCTTTGTAATTGTCAATTTCAACTCATAAGGAAATTTTAAGCACGCCCATTTAGGTGTGCACAACATCTAGTATATATATATGCCCCTTTGCCACCTAATAGTTACATACAAAATTTCATTTCTTCAAAGACATGTTAATCTTATGTATTTTCATCTCACGTTCTCATGGTGATATGATAACTTGAACAGGCTTATGAAGTTGATTTTGTGATCCTTTGCGTAGGAAGGTTTAGTGGGGTTCCAAACATTCCAGAATTTCCTCCAGGGAAGGGTCCTCAGGTGTTTGAAGGGCAGGTCCTACACTCCATGGACTATGCTTCCATGGATCATCAGACTGCTAAAGAATTGGTCTGAGGAAAGCATGTCGCCGTCGTCGGCCTCCAGAATCAGCACTTGACATTGCCATGGAGTGCTCCACAGCAAATGGTGAGAATTGATAACACCACACAAAAAAGAAAAACACTCAGAATTTTTCAGATCATTTGGTTTTGCACCCCCTTTTTCCATTGTGCACAGTATGAGTTGGCCCCAGGCCAACCTGCCCGGCCAGGCCAGTCTGACTTTTACTTAACCCAAGCTTGTACCTCAAACAGGCGGGGCTAGAGCTGGGGCTAGGTGTTGAAACCTAAACATGCTCGATAGTGCAATTCATTGGCCCATGAGAGGCAATCTACCGGCCTAGCCCGCTAGCCCAAGAGGAAATAATAATAAAAAGTAAATCTCTGTTTATTTGAAAAACATTTTCCTACAAAAGATATTTTTCACAGAAAATATTTTCCTATGTTTGGTTGTAAACTAATGTATGTGGTAGTAGCAGTAGTGGCAGTGGTGAGGTGGCGGTGGTGGTGCTATGGTAGAAGTGGCAATAGCGGTGGTAATATGGTGGTATTGGTAAAATTTTAGTCTGAAAACTTTTTTTACTTTTTAAAAGTAGAAAACATTTTCTGCTCAAAGAAGTTTGTTTTTCATTGATTCACGAAAAATATTGTTGTTGACATCTGTTTTTTGTCATACCAAAAGCCACAAAAAAAAAAGAAAAAAAAGAAAAACAGCAGAAAATATTTTCCGCCAAACAAATCTCAGCCAGTTGGGCTTAACCCACAACCCAAAGTTTGGGCCTAAGGTTTCTTGCCTTCAACCAGTTGGCCAGCGTGGCCTGCCAAGAAAAGCTTGTCAGGTATGCTTGGGCACTAATTTCACAAGTTGGGCCAGCCTGGCCAAAGCCAATGTCGACCCCTAGTGCACAATACGGTCTATTTCACAGAGCTGCTCTGAACAATTTCGTAACATCATTTTCATTTGCAAGGTTGTGTTTGTTATCCATGTTTTCATTTTTTTTTTTTCGAGGTTGATTTACAAGGGTGGATCATCCATGTACAGTGATATACAGGACTGAACACTGGAACATCCCTGACTACCAGCCACCCTCTGTCTCCTAGCAACATTGCTTTCACCTCTGGTTACCTCTATCTCCTAATTCACAGTCCCAGATAATAAATTCAATCCTCTAAATAGTGAACCCATTTTAAATAACAGAGATGGGCGTTTTCGAAATTCGTCGAAACTCATATACAACACAAGCTTCGTCTTGCTCAGTTCGGTATGGTCCCAAAACACAGTTTCTTACAAGAACTAAACTCTTGTTTGATCTCAACCGTGCCAGAGGACTTCTACAATCGGGTTGAGAAGGGAAGCATCAAATTGAAGAAAGCTCCAAGTTTCAGTTTCTGCAAAGAAGGCATTTTGGTTGATGGTGACACTGAAGCTGTAAAGACAGTTATGGTCATATTGGCTACTGGGTTCAAGGGTGTTGAAAAGCTCAAAGACATTCCTATGTCCCCAACCTTTCAGGACCACATAGCAGGGTCACCCAATAAAACAGTACCTCTCTACAGGTTAGCATCTAACATCATACAGAATTCTGCAATATAAGTATATGAAAAATCTAGAAATCCCCTAGATATTGATTTGTGATTATGTAACAATTTTAAGCAGTATATAACAATCCCAATCAAACAATCAAGACAAATCAACACAACGATTTTAACGTGGAAAAACCACAATTGGACACCTCCAACTGTGATTAAAAAACCACGGGCAACAGTCACAAAACAATCCACTAAGAAGATTTAAAGGAATTACACAGGTATACTTTCAATTACCTAGTGAATCCACGCTTAATTGAACCAACCTCTATATGCCTCTTCCAACTCCGTCTTCACCTCGAAATTGTCTTTACGATGAGCCACTCCAGAATCCACCGAAAAACAACTCTCTCTCTCTCTCTCTTGTGTATAACAAACAAAACCTTTGATGTACTCTCTTTAAACCATGAGTTGAATACTCAATAAAACATTAAAGAAAACTAACAAAATATCCCCAGATATAAACCTTAAGAACCAAAAAGAGGATCTGGAGGAATTAATTTAGTTTTGGGAGAAAACCAACTATTTATAGAAATCCAAAGTAATCCTAGTTTTGGAAGAAAACCAATTCCTTATAGAAATCCAAAGTAATCCTAGTTTTGGAAGAAAAACCAACCTCTTATAGAAATCCTTGTCAAATGGGATTGCCAAGAATAAAACCTAACAATCTCCCCCTTTGGCAATGCCGTGACAAAACACACCTAACAAATAAAATCCTAATCACCCCAACCCATTACAGCCAACAAACACAAACTTCTTTCTGACGGTCAAGATCTGCAAAACAACTATTAATGCCACAATCTCCAAAACAACTATTAGTGCCACAAGAGTATATGAAAAAACAATAAACATATGACAAGATTATCTTGAAGCATAAGATGGAAAACATGAATAGATGCGGCTTGAAGAATTTAAGAACATGTAGCATGGATAGATGAAAACTAAGACACATGTACCCGACACATGGCATGAATACATGAAATCCTAAGACATATGAAGAACAACTTTCTTGCCCTTTTTGTCACGAATTGACAAAGGAAGCTCAAACAACAAAGAAGCCAATGCAAAGCAACATGCAATGCCACTAATGCCAATCGCCCGTACCAAACAAAACAAAGTGTTCATGTTAACAAACTCTGGCAATGATAAACCAAACTCCCCCTTACTAAAAGTAACCACAAGGACTAAAAACAGTGAACAGGAAGAAAACGACAAAAATAATATGGTGGAGCAAGCAAGGAATTTCTGATTTGTACCTTGAAACACATAAGATTATCCAAGAAGCACAATTATAAGAAAACACAATGTGCACAATCTATAGAAGATTCCTCATGAAAGAAAGTGATGCATTATGTGAAAAGCATAGATCCTATGATAAAAGTGTGTGTGTGACTCTTGTAGTTCGACAAACACAAGATTCAAATCCTAGTAGTGATATGAAAGTTGGACCTCCGGTATGAGAATCTAAGCACAACAAAGGAAAGTCAAACCACTAGGAATCAAGGGGTATTTGGTGACTAAAAGCGGAGGCTCCCCCTCAATCAATGAATCCCTTATTTTTTTTCTTTTTTTTCTTTTTTCCACATCTTTTGTTTTTCTTTCTTTTGCACATCTTTTTTGTCTTTCTTTTGCACATTTTTTTTTTCTTTTGCACACTCATTGGCGGCTGACACGCTCAAGAGTATGGAAACCAAACCAGAGAAGCATGGATATAATAAGGATGGCCTGGTTGGTGACTTTGAGGTAGCCTTTTCCTCATGCCTGGACTTCAAAGAACAGAGGGGAAAGCCGTGGAGATGCAAAAAGATGGAAGATGGTTAAGAGACTCAACATCACCCATGATGTGCTAGTATAGGTCAATTCCTCTAGAAAAGCAAAAGATACAATGCTAGAAGTCCATAGAGAAAAATAATCACTAAGACGGAAGACTCCAAAATTTGCTAATCCAAGAGTGTGTACAGAATGAGACATATTAATCAAATAACACACACTCTGAAATGAGTAATGACTACAGAAAGCACACACATATTAACATGTAATAGATATTCTTATCAATTCCAATATGCACTGTTACACCCCAAACTTGCCCCTAAAAGTTCAGGCATGACCTATACAGAAATGGACACTTAACCTGTTATACATATCATATGGGGCCTGAACGGAAGCATTTAGTATTATAAAATAACACAAAAAGCATCCATTGAGCCATACCTAACATGCCAGGATCACATTCATGAGAGCTATTTGTTTAAATACATACCCATACACACACAAGACTGCATAAGCGAACATTGGTATAGAAAGGGGTCATATACACACATTTTAATCTTAGGTAACTAATTAAAGTGCAAGCCAAAATCTTAACAAAGCTTGACATAAATGCATAGACTTGGTCTGGGAGCCTGGGCATACGGAGGTTGATAACTGAAAGGTGAGCATCAAGGGTTAGGACGGACCCCCAAAGTGATTACCTACAGAATAGACATAACACGAAGTGAGCGAAGCTCAATGAATAGTAATATATGAATAAACAATGCTTAACTTGAACATAATATCAAAGCGTATGAAAATGCAGAGTTCACATAGTTAGCCTGCTTTTGTATTCATTTCATAACTGCCTTAAGCCCAGTCTTGAAACATAAAAGCTTGAAACATCACATCTTACATCGTAATGGCTTGGAGCCCTTGAACAACGTGGCATAATGCCCTTGAATAATTTGGCATTAAGCCCTTGAACATACTTGTATGAATTCAAGAGGTGTCTCACACGGATTCTAGAGGTGACTCACATTGTAGCACTTAGTTCCGTGTAGCACTTTGTTTAATATCATAACAACTTATACGTAATGGCCCTTGGCCTCATAACTTTCATATATGTATGGACTCAAGAGGTGGCTCGTACAGATTCTAGAGGTAACTCGCACTGCAGCACTTAGTTCCGTACAACACTTTGCTCCATACCAGAAATACAGAATGGCCATAGGCCCTTATTGGCTTTAAGCCTAGTTCATATATATATAGACTCAAGAGGTGTCTCACATGGACTCTAGAGGTGGCTCACAAGGTAGCACTTAGTTCCAAGTAGCACTTTGTTCCATACCGAACCATACTTAACATGTCACACCATAACGGAAACAAACTTATACATTATACTTGAATCATAAACAGAAATCAGAATTTGTACCTGATTATGCGTGGCACTTCAATAGCGTTAACAAATCAATATCAAGCATTCTTGTTAGTCCCATGAAGGAATTCCCCGGTACTGAGAACTTGTAACATACTTGAACTTGTCATATACGTAAACTTGTAACATATGTAAACTGGTAACATAACATACTTAAGCTTTTTAACTTACGTAAACTTGTAACATATTTGGACCACGGTATTATTACTCCCGGTTAAGGGCCTTGTGTTAAGGATGCCTTGAATACCTTTATATAAATGGACTATCATTCAGTGATTCAAAACGTAGCATGTTAGAAATTAGGGCATTTCTTGTCATATCATGTTATTATCGTACGCTTAACAAAGATAGAATAAAACACATTCCCATGAAGGTCGCATAATAATGTTAAACTTTTGCACTTGTGTCGTGGTTTCTGAATAGCTTTCCAATATTCTAATTCTTCAAAGGTGTCTAAACTTGATAACCTCTAATTGATTGGCCTGTGGCCTATGGACAACAAAACAGTAGTCTCACATATTTACTCAAAAATCCGTTCTTGAAGAATGAACATCATTACTCATATAAAAGCATATACGTTCAGTTGATCCGTTCACTTGATCTATTACTTAGTAACATATAAAAGAATACACCTTTGTTTGACCATTCATATATGTTAACATGGTTGACTTGTAACTTTACAGAGTACTAATGGTAACCGTTACATCATACACATGAGTTAACATAGTTAACTTAAGTCTAACAGGACATTCTTGATAATCATTAATGAGAGGTAAGCACATTTTACAAATTGAATGATTTAGAAATACAATACCATGGTTCCATAGTGCTTATACGTTCCGTACAGAATGTTAGTATTCTTTGTCACAGTAAATAGAATGTACTGCTCGATAATGTCTCTAGACTTTCCAATCAATATATTGTTAACATAATTACTTGCAAGGAACATTAGGTTAACGATAAGAATCATTAACAATAAGTGAACGTACGACTATCGTACTACTACTCACAGCGTTGAGATGACGTACTTATTCCTCCCGGAGTGTACCATGTACACATTCACAACTTACACTTTAGTTCAACTTCCATACCAAGTTACGTTCCATTTCGTTTTATTTCGAATGAATTTATAAATATCGAAAAGGCAACAAATAATTATTCCGACAACATTAGAGGGCTCTACACGCAAAATGGAGCAATCTGGATTTTTCAGCATGGGCCGCACGTGCGGCTGTGAGCCCCGCACGTGCGGCAAACTCCCCCGCACGTGCTTTTTAAGCAGAACCAAACCACAAAATTTCAGCATTTGCCGCACGTGCGGCAGTGACTCCCGTACGTGCGGCGATTGTCCTGTTTGGGTCCGAAATTTGCAACAAAAGCTCATCTTTTGGGGGATGTTTTCAAGACTCAAAGATAGATTCTTTCATTGCTAAATCATGGTTCAAACATGTAATTCAAGGTATCACATACACAATCTAACTTGCATTAACTCATGAACACAACTCAATTTGATTAACCAAGAATTAAAACTCATGAACACAATTCCATTTCTTGAGATTCTTATCTTCACATGCACACATAACATAGATATACAAGGTTATGCTCATAAGAATGATTACAAACTTGATAATGAAGAAGACAAAATGTATTTCAAACTAGATGGCTCAAGTTAGATAACATAATCAAGTGATGAGGCCATCTTATCCATTATTCATCATTTACACTCCAAAACTTCATGACAACACTAGATCATACAACATCAAGACATTTCAACTTTAAATTAAGGAAGAGGGTTGAACTATGGAAATTAAACTTACCTTAAACTTCAATCTCTCTCAATTCTTCCTTGTTTCTTCCTTTGTTCCTAACCTCTCTTCACTTTTCTCCCAGGGAATATGTGATGAGAAAGTTCCTAAGTCTTAGGTTCAATAAGGCTCTTATAGATAAACATATGTAAAGTTTGAATAAGGACGAAAATCAATCGTTTAAGCATCCTAAATTGAAATTTCACAGAAACGCTTAATATTACTTAAAAATTATGCTGATCACATATATGAAATCAATTTCGGATAATTAAGCCACTAAGGCTTCCAATTCCTGATTCAAACATTCTAATGTGACAGATACTTGTCTTATTGAACAGATAGACTCCCTTAAACATGCCTTAAACACATGGAGTTCACTTTCTTAACCATAATTTCTCATAGAAGTTCACGATAAGCAGTCAAAAACATACAACAAAAACTGAAAATATAGCAGAAAACTTGTACGAGGGTCGGGTTATTACATACACCAAGGACCACTCACAAATTTCAAGCTTGCAAAACCATACTAAGAAAATCTTTTTGGATTTTTTTTTTCATCAAAAAAAAAAAAAAAACACACAAAAACCCAAAAACTAAAACAAATGAACAAATTAACACAAGTCAAGTTTTCTCACCCAAACCGCTTTAGTATGAACAAAGTTGTAAGCATTGCGGTTCTTGGGTGGTGTTTTGACGTTGTGGTTCCCTTGGCTTTCAATGAGAACCCGTCTTGACATGGTTTCTAACTTCTTATTCCTAGGTCTAGGAAAACACAACCTCTGTTCATGTTTGGTCTCAAGTAAATCAGAATAGCAAGGTTTATTATGACCCTTAACCTCCTTATGACCAATGAAGTGTCTCCTACCCCATGAGATGTTAGAATTTCTTCCATCTCTATGAGACACTCTCCTATGCAACTTATAACAATAAGGGCAAATATGACCATGCATACCACAATGATGACAAATAAAAACAGGGTGTACAGGATGTACCTTCTTTGCTTTTACCTTACCAACTCTAGCAAGTTTGAGAAGTCTATCCTTATGTTGAATTTTTTGTTCTGCTTTTCCTTGAGTTCTTGTATCATGAGATGTGGATGCATTCTGTTTTTGCTCTTTCTTACCACCAAAGCCAATGCCACTCTTGTCAGAACAAATTTGTTGAGACCCAATGATATTGTTCAAAGTCTTTGATCCTCTGTTCCAAAGACCAATGGTAGCCATAACACACTTGAGCTCTTCCTCTTTCTTGATCATTAGTTCTTCCAAAGCAACTTGTGACATCTCGAGAGATTCAATCTTTTCTTCATCTATGGCGTGGGTTTCCTGTAGCTCATTCCTCTCTGTCTCACAAGTCAATAGTTTTGCACAAAGAGCTTGTCGATCATCAACTATCTTGATGGCATCAATCCTGGCCTCGGAAATCTCCTCCTTAAGTTTGACATTCTCACTTTCACATGCTTTGAGTTTCTTTGTGAGTTTGTCATTTAATTTGAATAAGTTAAGAGACTCCTTATACAACTTTTCATAAGCTTGCTCAAGCTCTTCATCATCACTCTCCGAGGATTCGTCAAGTAGGGGTGGTCGAACCATAGAATTTCCCTCACGAATTGAATCCATTATCACAAATCAAACAAGATCTCGTTCTAAAAGAATTTTTTTAAAAAAAATAGAACGACCTGCTCTGATACCAATTGAAAAATCTAGAAATCCCCTAGATATTGATTTGTGATTATGTAACAATTGTAAGCAGTATATAACAATCCCAATCAAACAATCAAGACAAATCAACACAACGATTTTAACGTGGAAAAATCACAATTGGACACCTCCAATTGTGATTAAAAAACCATGGGCAACAGCCACAAAACAATCCACTAAGAAGATTTAAAGGAATTACACAGGTATACTCTCAATTACCTAGCGAATCCACGCCTAATTGAACCAACCTCTATGTGCCTCTTCCAACCCCGTCTTCACCTCGGAATTGTCTTTACGATGAGCCACTCCAGAATCCACCGAAGCTTCAGGCTCGAATTCTTCAGAATCCACCAAAGAATAACTCTCTCTCTCTCTCTTGTGTATAACAAACAAAACCTTTGATGTACTCTCTTTAAACCATGAGTTGAATACTCAATAAAATATCAAAGAAAACAAACAAAATATCCCCAGATATAAACCTTAAGAACCAAAAAGAAGATCTGGAGGAATTAATTTAGTTTTGGGAGAAAACCAACTATTTATAGAAATCCAAAGTAATCCTAGTTTTGGAAGAAAACCAATTCCTTATAGAAATTCAAAGTAATCCTAGTTTTGGAAGAAAACTAACTTATAGAAATCCTTGTCAAAGGGGATTGCCAAGAATAAAACCTAACAATTGAAAGCTAGACCTCCGACAAGAGATCTAATTGAAAAACCTAGAAATCCCCTAGATATTGATTTGTGATTATGTAACAATTTTAAGCAGTATATAACAATCCCAATCAAACAATCAAGACAAATCAACACAACGATTTTAATGTGGAAAAACCACAATTGGATACCTCCAACTGTGATTAAAAAACCACGGGCAACAGCCACAAAACAATCCACTAAGAAGATTTAAAAGAATTACACAGGTATACTCACAATTACCTAGCGAATCCACGCCTAATTGAACCAACCTCTATGTGCCTCTTCCAACCCCGTCTTTACCTCAGAATTGTCTTTACGATGAGCCACTCCAGAATCCACCGAAGCTTCAGGCTCGAATTCTTCAGAATCCACCGAAGAACAACTCTCTCTCTCTTGTGTATAACAAACAAAACTTTTGATGTACTCTCTTTAAACCATGAGTTAAATACTCAATAAAATATCAAAGAAAACTAATAAAATATCCCTAGATATAAACCTTAAGAACCAAAAAGAAGATCTGGAGGAATTAATTTAGTTTTGGGAGAAAACCAACTAGTTATAGAAATCCAAAGTAATCCTAGTTTTGGAAGAAAACCAACTTCTTATAGAAATCCTTGTCAAACGGGATTGCCAAGAATAAAACCTAACAGTATAGATTGATATCTCAGCATTGCATAGAGGTTGATATCACAGTTCTAAATCACAAGAGAAGCATACCAATACTAACTTTTTGTTTTAAAAAGGAATGCATTCATCCCCAAATTCCACAACTAGCAATAATTGGATTCTCGGAGAGTGTAGCAAACCTGTATACTTCGGAGATAAGGTGTCAATGGCTATCTATAGACACCCCATTTTTGACCGTCCTCAAGACTTGGACGTCACCGCTTGAACACTCGGTGATCATCCATGTTTGTGTTCGTTTTGAGTTCCCGGAGGTCTCGGCTACGCGCCTTGCCTTAGGATCTTTCAACTCGACTGTTTTGTGTTTGGTTTTGCACCAAACACTTGTGTTTTTCCTTTGAGGGGCAGGGAATGGCTTGTGGGCCATCCCCACACATCACCGGCCATGGCTTGAGGTCACCGGCTGTGTTTTGTTTCCACCGGCCAAATGTTTGGCCGGCCGGCACTATAGATGGTCAACCGGCCATCTTTTTTTGTCAAATTGCATTTTTGGTTGGCCGACCACTGTTCATCTGCTTTTGCAGATATTTTTATGCCAGCTGTGCTAGCTGGCATACACTTTGCTCCCCTCCATACACGTGTATGGAGGGATCTCCCTCTTGTTAGCTTGCCTTGGAAGCTTTACAAGATTGGATTGTCTATAAGAGGAGGCCTCTTCTCCCTCTTTTAGGTTAGACAACATTTTTCCAGAGCTTTGAGTTCTAGGGTTAGGGTTTGGATATATCCTATGTCTATATCTCTCTCTCTTTGTGTATTTGTGTGTGTTTAGTCTTAGTATTGCACACAAACACCCACCATTACACCTTCTCTTGGAGCTGAGGTCCGTGGAGGTTGTTCTTGAAGTTTTGGAGATGGTTTGGACCTAAGGAGGCTGCTGGTCCACCATTTGTGAAGAGGGTCGTCAAGGGTAACCACTTTCCCCTTTTTATTCCCCATTTTTGCATAGCTTTTTTGACTACCTTGCAACTATTTTTAGACTTGGTGTATAACATACAAAAATCTTGTTTTTGCCTACTCTAAATAGTTGTTTAAGGGTGTTTTGCGCTTTGAGGTTGTTTGACCCCTCTTATGGCTTATTTGACCCCTTTTTTTGTGCCATTTTAGTGAGCTCCGGGACCATTGTGTTTGGGCCTCCTCACCATTGAAATCTTGAGGGATTTCAGTGGCGAGGATGGTGCCTTGAGGTGCTAAGAAGGGGAGGGTCACCCCCTCTCCTTGTTGTCCTTGAAAAGGGCCATTTTAGCCTCTTGAGAGAGCATCTTGTTTGAGTGTATGTTGGCCATACCTTAACTGATTTTTGTGCTTATTATGTCATAATATAGCTCTATTTTTGCTTGGTTGAGGTACACCATGCTTGCTTAGCATACATGCCTTGTAATGTCATGTTTTGGCCTTAACATGCTTTAAGTGTTGACCCTTGTTCTAGCATGATTTAGGCTTAGCTTTGTGAAGCTTTTGTGTTGGTTTTAGCATGCTTAAGTTCTGTTTTTGGTTGTTTTGGTCAACCATCACATGCTTAATATAGCCACCTTGCATTTTGGCTTGTTAGCCTTGGGTGTGTGAGTATGTAGCATGCTTTACTAGCCTTGTTTCAGTGGTTTGGAACCACTTGTAGCATCATTTCAGTCCTCATGGTATGCTTGTATGCTTGCATTTGATGTCCCTTTAATGCCTTACAAGGTCGTCGTCATATGCTCCATGTTTGGCCCCTTGTGTATGCTTAAGCCACTTAGATGCCATCTAGGTGTATCCTTAGCATTGCTTGGGTCTGCATTGGACCTGTTTTAAGTCCCTTTAGCCTTGTGAGGCTTGGTTGACTTAGCCTTGGTTTAAGCCTCCTTGGCTTGCCTTAAGTACTTGGACCATTATTACATGCTTTGCTCGTTTTGATTAGTTGGTTTGGCACCTCTCCTTCATGATTTTCAAAGCTTGCTTTGCATGTCATATGTCCATGTTTTGTCTCTTTTAAGTGTGCTTAAAGGTTACTTGTTTGATGCTTAAGTGTTGGTCCATTTGCATGCATGTTTGCATGTATGATTGTCCCTCATTTCCATAGCATTGGCCATTGTTTTAGGCTTGTTTGAGGGCTGCCTAAATTAGTTTAAGTCCACCCCTCGGCATGTGGTTACATGTTTGCCTTATGCCTTGCATGCCTAAATACACATTGTATGTCTATGTTGCACACTTAGCCTCCATGCTTAGGTCGCATTCCATTTGCATGCATGCTTCACCTCTTGAGTTGAGTATGATAGAGGTTGAGCCCCTTTGTTCGATTATGTGCATTGCATTCCATATCAAAATGCATACTTGGTTTCTTGGGCCATCACGCATTGAAATGCACGATTGGTGGTCCGAGAATCGAGGCCCATTCCCCTTTGAGTCATGAATATGATAAGGAGTGTGGTTGGTGCATACATTGCTTGAAATGCATTGCCATGCTATGTTTTGCCCTCTGCTACTGTCAAAAACAGATTCTGCAGGAAGCTTTGGCCGGCCGGCCATCTTCAGTGCCGACCGGCCATCCATCAGTGGCCGATAGCTTAATAAGTGGCCGGTGACCATTCTCCTTGGCCGGTGGCCATTCCTTCTAGCCGGTGGTGTTCCACAGTGTGCAGAGAACATATCCTAGGACTTGTGCAGCTTTCAGAGGAGCAGAACAGTCAAAGTAGAGGCATCTTGTGCATGGCAGTGGCTTTCCGAACGGAGCCGAGCGCGCATTGCATCGAGCCCTCTTCCCGAGGTTGTTTCTCGTTTTAATTAGCTTAGTTAATTTGCTTAACTAGTTAATTGTCTGTAATATTTTAATTAGCTTGTAGGTTAATTAATTGTATTATTCTTTCGGTCCCTCCGAGTGAGGGCTAATTTGTAATAAGTGTGGGTGCGTGTGTGCATGTCTTCCAACCCCCACTTCTTTCTCCCTTTTACTTACCTGCTTTAATGGTTAGTATTAGGACATGTTTACTCTAGTATACCTTATGCTATGCATGCGTGCATCATTCATCAGTATTGCATGCATCGGGCTCGGCGCATCATGCTAACTGCATAGCATTTCAAATCTAACTTGAATACATGCTATCTGTGCATTTCACATGCCATCCTTAGATTAGCCGAGCCTATTCTAGTAACATTTTGTATGTGTTGCATTAGCCACTTAACATGGACTTGGATCATGCATGATTGCTAACATGTTCTTTGTTTTGGCTCGGAGTACGATGTAAGTATTTATGCTTTAGCATCTCGCATGAGTGTAGCTTACCATGCGGCTAGATGCTTATTTGATTACCTGCCTGAATACCTGTGGGTGAAGGTTGGATTGTTTGAGTTGGAACAACTCATTGAAATCCGTGTTTTAGCCTACTTGCGAGTAGCAAATCTCAAAACGTTTTCCAAGCAAACGGATATGCAATACTTTGTTCCAAATTAGGTGATCTAGTCTATACTTTTGTGTTGTGCGCATCACATAGTAATTCTAGCTAATTAACTGGAATAAGAACACATAACGTTTTCAAAATCAGATATCATGGTTAGTAGAGGCCGATCTTCGGATCGGGCGAGAGGGGGTGCTCATAACTGACCTTCCCCAATCGTACCCAAGTTCCCGAGCCGAGGCAACTTTGGTGATGACGGACACGTGGCCTTAGGCAAACGAGTCAGGGTTTCCTAAATTCCCCATTAAAAAATTTTTAGGTGGCGACTCTGTATCTGGCAAAGCAGTCCATGTTTGGCACTTCTTTCTAAAAATATGTTTTTCTCAAAACGATTTGCCGGATTTGGACTCTTTGGTTCAGATTAAGAACCGTGGCAATTCGAGTCCGAACTGTGGTAGCATAAGGCCCTCCCTCGGGGCGCGTCCACACTATCAGAGCTTCTTGATGGCACATTCAAGCTACCCAGCATTAAAGAGATGGAAAAAGATGTATTGGAATGGGATAGATACATGAAGTGGTACTCTAACAAGTACTACCAGAGATCCTGCATTGGTGCCCTTCATATATGGTACAATGATCTACTTTGCAAGGACATAGGATGGAACCCTAAGAGGAAGAAGGGATACATTGCCAAGTTGATCGACCTTACGGCTCAACGGATTATGCTCAACCTTAAAGCTAAAGCTCAAGGTGTGCTAAAAAAAGGTGTTGGTGTGCTACGGGCGGCTTAATTATTTCATTTGGTTAGTCATTTGACTTTCTTTTCTTTCTTTCCTTGTAAGAGGACTCCTTGTCCTCCCTTTGTATCTTCTTTTTCATTATTAATAAACACTTTCTGTTGCTGATCCAAAAAAAAAAAAAAAACAACCATGAATGAAGTTGGAGAACTGGAAATTATGTTCCTAGTAAACAAACTAGGATTCAAACAACCATGACCACAGCTGGATTTCGAAAATGCATACATCCAAACTGAACCAACACTTTCTTTTGGTTAAACCGTCGAGGCTTAAAGAGAGAGAGAGAGAGAGAGAGAGAGAGAGAGAGAGAGAGATTTCCAAGACTATTAGAAGTATTCTCATTGTAACATTTGAAAACCAAAAAGTGGGCATCAGTACATAAACAAGAAATTTTCAATTTAAATGTAGTTTCACTTTCTGGTGTTGAGAGAGAGAGAGAGAGAGAGAGAGAGAGATTTCCAAGGCTCTGGTAAAAGTATTCTCATTGTAACATTTGAAAACCAAAAGGTGGGCATCAGCCTACAGGACTAAATCATCAAATAGCATTGCTCACCATTTTAGATAGGAACCAGGGATTACAAGTCATACTTAAAGAATGGATAATGACAAGCAATAGATTCCTGAATCCTGATTACACCCATCTCAAGCATTGATGCAAGATAGGTAAAAATTAGTAAATCAGTGACAATGGCAAAAACAAGACAAACAGGTAAAAATAGGAGGAAAAGCAACAACAGAAAGGCAGATTATTTCAACTAATATAACATAGAGAAAGCAATGAACAAAAAATAACCAACCTCAGATCCCTTTAAGTCCTGATGCAGAAACCACCATGGACCATTTTTGGATGATATTCTGAACATGCAAGTAGAATAACAATTAATATCTATCGAAAAAAAGTAAAAAAAGAAAGCAAAAGAAAAGAGAGGACCAATAAATATACTATCCTGGTGAAAAATGCAAGAAAAACGCAGCACAGTTCTTCAATAAGATTGTCATCAAAATTGCACTAGAAAGAAGTAACAAAAATTTGAGCAAGCCTTTAAACCACAAATATGTTCATAAAATTATTTATCGGAAAACCAACTCTAAACAACGTAACCAATGCCCTATCTCACATATTACACTAGTTTTCAATTAAACTGAAATGGAGGTTCATGGTAAAAATAGAATAATCACATCATAGACAAGAAAACCTGAATTGCTAATGGAAATTTTTAAGAGACAGACAAGTGCATCAAGAGTGAGGATTCTAAGGTATTGGTGAGGGATGAAGAGATTAAGGAAAGATGAAAGGACTATTTTGAGAAACTATTAAATAAGGAACATAGAGGTACGACAATAGGGGAAGAAATAGTCAGTAATACGATAAACCAAGACTATAGGTTCTATCGCAGGATTAGGAACTTTGAAGTGGAGATTGCACTTAAGAAGATGAAATCAAATAAGGCTTTAGGACCAGATGATATCCCTATTGAAGCTTGGAAGTGTTTGGATAAAAAGGGGGTTGCTTGGTTGACTAAGTTCTTTAGCAAAATTTTGTTGACTAGGAACATGCCAGATGAGTGGAGGAAGAGTATTTTAGTGCCAATCTATAAGAATAAATGAGATGTCCAGAATTGCAACAACTATAGAGGAATCAAGCTAATGTGTCATTTAATGAAAGTGTTGGAGAGGGTAATAGAACGTCGATTTTGAGATATAATAGAGGTGTCAGAAAATCAATTTGGGTTTATGCCTGGCAGATCAACAATGGAAGCGATCTATCTTTTGAGGAGAGTAATAGAAAAGTATAGAGAAAGGAAAAGAGACATTTATATGGTGTTTATCAACCTTGAGAAAGCTTATGATAGAGTGCATCGGGATATAATATGGTGGGTGTTGCCGAAGAAAGGGGTGACAAAAGGTTACATTGATGTGATTAGGGACATGTATGAAGGAGTGGTGACCACTATTAGATCACCTGCTGGAGAGACAAATGAATTTCCTATTACTGTAGGGTTACACCAAGGATCTACCTTAAGTCCTTATCTTTTTGCTTTAGTTATGGATGAGTTGACGAGAAGTATCGAGGATGACGTGCCATGGTGTATGCTTTTTGCAGACGATAAATTACTAGTGGATGAGACTAGAGAAGGAGCTAATACAAAGTTGGAGATTTGGAGAAAAGCTCTTGAATCTAAAGGATTTCGAATAAGCAAAACTAAGACAGAGTACATGGAGTGTAAATTTAGTAATAGTAACATTGAAAGCAGAGGAGAAGTGAAGATTAAGAACCAAGAACTGCCTAAGAGTGAACATTTTCGTTATTTAGGGTCAATTATCACAATAGCGGGGGAGATTGATGCGGATGTGGCCCATAGGATTAAGGCGGGATGGTGTAAGTGGAGAAGTGCGTCTGGGATACTATGCGATAAACGAATACCCACTAGACTTAAAGGTAAGTTCTATAGAACGGCTATTAGACCAGTGATGTTATATGGGATGGAGTGTTAGACAACAAAGAAACAACATGTGGATAAGATGAGTGTGGCTGAGATGAGAATGCTGAGGTGGATGTGTGGCAAGACTAGACAAGACAGAATTAGGAATGAGTGTATTCGGGAATGGGTAGGAGTAGCACCGATAGAAGATAAGTTGAGAGAGAATCGATTGAGGTGGTTTGGTCATATTCAACGGAGACCAATAGAGGTAGCAGTGAAGAGATGCGATGCTGTAACGGTAGATGGAAGTGTTAGGGGATGGGGTAGGCCTAGATTAACGTTGGTTAGCATTGTAAATAGAGATATGGATCTACTTAATTAGACTAACGAAATGGCCTTGGATAGGGCCGCGTGGAGAAGAATGATTCATGTAGCCGACTCCATTTGATAGGACTTAAGGCTTGGTTTGGTTTGGTTAACAGACATGTCATAATATCCTACAGTTTACTTGATATATCCTGTGAATGTACGCAGCCCCATAAAAAGAGCCAAGCCTGCCAACACACCACGAAGACCAAAAATTGAAGGAACATATAGTAGAAATGTAGAAGATATATACAGGACTGATCACTGCAGCATTGTTACTGGAATTTTTATCAATAGAAAAAGCACCAACATCAATCCTATACATGGCATATCCAACAGGACCCTCCTCATGAAAGTGAAGAAAGTATATAGAATCCTTTTCGATCCTTGATTTCTTTGATGTCAAGTCCAACTAGACACCCGAAACAGTCCTCTTCGTCGACATCAAGAAATAGGCACTGGAGAAAAGGGAGATTCGATTTTTAGATATACACATATACACATGCCTAGGGGTGTGCAAAAATTCGAATTATCTACGAATCCACCCGGACCCGGTTGACCCACTAGTGCTACGGACAGTTTCGACCACTTTAACGGTCGGCTGCGGTTTTGTTTTGAAAATTTTCATCTATTTTCAGTCGGTGATCGATTTTAAACAAAAAATAAAAAAATTATTATACCGACCAACCGAATTATATACAAATATATATAATGCACTTTCATTATTATTATGTCAAAGCATCGATAAAGGTATTACCTTTATCTTAACTCAGCCCCACTATTCAAAATATAAATATTTTTTTAATAAAAAAATATTTCCAAGATAAATTGCACTTCTCCCAAGTGTAGAGACATTGACGTCTCACCAACCTCTGTCTCCCTCTCTTCTCAATTCTCTTACCCACTCTCTCTCCACTTCTCCATTACATCTGTCTCTCTCAAAACATTAAAATCTTCTCTATTGATATATCTCTCTTTCTCTCTTACACCAACTGATCCCATCCCTGTCTCTCTCTCTCTCTCTCTCTCTCTCTCTCTTCAAGTCTCTCATGTATTTATCCTCTTCCTCAATTCTCATCTCCATCTCTCTCCTCTCTCTTTCTCTTTCTCTCTCTCTCTCTCTCTCTCTCTCTCTCTCTCTCTCTCTCTCTCGATTTACCTGATTGAACACTAAAATCCTAATCTTCAGTTTATAAATATACCGAATCTGAAACTTTTCTCGCAAAAGAACGTCGATTGAAGAGATGTACTGCATGTAAGGACGATGGTGACATTGTGCCCTGGTAGAAGGGTAAGTTTCTCCTAGGAATGGTAACAAGGCGGGGCGGGGCCGAGGATCACACCCCTTCCCCGATGGTGCAAATTCCCCGTCCCCGTTCCTGATCCCCGACGGGGAACCTATCACCGTCCCCACCCCTGTCCCCTAACGGGGATTGGGGTTCCTCGACCCCGAAAATTTCCCGACCAAAAAAAAATAAAATAATTAGAGAATAAAGATCTGAATCGAAGAATTAAGATCTGAATCCCCAAAAAAAAAAAAAATTTAGACATGTTAAAAAAAAAAAAAATCATATCTGATTTGAATTCATATATATAAATATATATATATCTAAAGATCCAGATTATCAGAGAATGAAGATCTGAATCCAAAAAAAAATCCGAAAATTTAGATATGTTAAAAAAAAAACAAACCAGATCTGAATCCACACACACACAAATCTGTTCAAAAAAGTCTTGGAACCATGGAAGAGTAGTAGTAGATCTTCGTCTCCATGGCAGAGTAGATCTTAATCAGGACAATGTTGGGATGCTTTACCATCTTCATCACTGAGATCTCACGAAGTAGTCCTGCAACTATAAAATGAAAAAAAAAAAAATTCATATATAAAAGAGAGAGAACGTTAGAAAGCATATATATATATTGTCACACCCCAAATCTGGGCATGACCGGCCGTGGCCCACAGGGACTTAGCCCAAGGCACACGTAAGCCTAAACATGAACCCAAAATCATAAAGAATAAATGTGATGATAGCTAGAAATAAGTAAATCAACACTCAATCCAGTGACATACCACAAGTGAAAAACAAGTCATAACCAACTTCCTAAAAATATATATATACTAAATGGGACACAAACCGCCCACAAAATAAAATAATTCTAAATAAAACCCAACCACAATGTATGCACAAAACTCGACAAAGCAACCTAAAACAAATTAAATAAATGCCCTACAGGTCCATGCAATTGAGTCCCTGCTACGCCATGAGTCCACTCTAAGTCCTTCTAACACCTGGAAATGGTAAACAACTAAGTCAGCTGATAGCTCAGTGAGTAGCAACATGGATAGTAAATATAGTTTTGAAAACAGGGTTCAATTCCAAAATAAGATATATATCACAGAAACTAGATTGGCATACAGTTTGGTAAATACAATCTGTTTCAAAAAGAAGGTTCCACAGTTCAACACTTAAAATACTCATGTCTCGCAAGAACATGATAAACGACATTTTCCACTTAAAACAGATTATAACATGAACACCAATAATTTTCTGGGTACCAAGAAAAACAAATAATATGCCACACAGTTCTCAAGGCTATAAGCCCCGTTGGATCCAATACCGAACTAAGAGTCATCCTCAGGGTGGCACTTGGGCCTTTTCTCAAAGATGATCCGATTGAAGGTCACCTAGCTTTTTTTAAAGGTCTTTTCCTTACAATCGTTAAGTACTAGAGTCATCACGGCCCAACCCGGATCTGTTCCCTAGTGGCCAGAGTTACCACACATAGTGGAATAATTTCCCTGGACTAAATACACACATGGTCCCAACAATCAATACACATCAGTTTCGCAAAACATGGTAGTTCATCATTATAAACATGAGACCAAAACAAATAGTTTATAATATGCCAAGTTCACACATGTTTCAGAAATAATTTGATTCCATTGATAATATAATAATTTATCAAAACAGTTTAGTCTTGAAACAACAATTTAATTTTCCAACAGTTCAGGGTAGGGGAACATTTATAAAAATATGTAGCATGAAACTACTCACCCGAAACCGAAATAATATAATCCTCGAATAGTGTATAAAATTCCAACTAGTGCCCTGAACCAAGTATGAAAACTACATGTCACTACTAATTTGAAAATACTAAAGAATAAGAACTAAGTAACCCCAAACTAAAGCGTACTAACACGGCTCAACCCAACTCACCGTTACTCTTAAATATTACCTAAGTTCATGTTCTTCAAGGTCTAAAATCACCCAAGACATGGGTTCCGATCGAAACTTAACTAAAAATAATGTTAAGATAAAACAGAGTTTTAAACAAGTTTTCCCAATCTATTCGCTAAATTTGAAAATTACAAAACCCACTCCATGCTGGTCGAAAAATTTCAAAAACCTCTAGATATCAACTAATATATCCTAAGTTTCAAACCCAATTGGTTTCACTTGATTTGCTTATCCAAATAATTATCTACAATTTATTATATCCAAACAGGTTGTTTTTTGCAGTACTTTAAAGAAATTGACGGTTCTCTTAGTATACACGAGCAATCAATGCAATGTCAAAAATGAAAGAAACTAGACTCGTAACCGGTTCTAATGACGCTGATTTGATAATTTTTGGATTTATACCCAAAGAGAACAACACTCCCGAATTTACTGTTAAAAACCAGTTTTCTGGACAGATTTAAATACATCAGTTTATATGTATTTTGACTCCCAAAAATTATGAAAACATTCATATATGCAATTCAATATGTAATTAATCTACTGTAAAAATTTCAGTTCAAAATTCATTCGTTTGATATGGTTTCTTGATTTTTAAAGTTTGAGATTCTGTGCAGAATTTTTGGACTAAAAATTACACAATTCTTTATACATGAATTTAACTCCTCAGATTTCTTAACAGTATATATATATAATACATACACCCACAACCTCTCCATCAATGAATAAAATAATAATAGAATAAGAATAAAAAAAACAAAAGCAAAAGGAAGAAGAAAGCTAGAGAACACACCCTAAAGTCCTTCATTGTTTGCAACCATTTTTTTTCCTTCTTTTCTCTCAACCCATCTCTCCCATGGCTGCTGTGCTTGCTGCTGCTATATTGTATTGGGCAACCTAGGGTTACTATATATATATCTAACCAAAAGGCTCTAGTTAATTTTCTTTTGTTTTATTTTATTTTCTCTCTCAATTAATTTAAATAACATACAAATAATATTGGATTAAAATATGCTTACTAATTTGTCACTTTTTAAAAAAAATAATAAATCTTGCCTCTAAATTAAAGACTTTCACCATAAATTTATTTTAGGCTTAAAAATTAATTAAAAGACCTCCAATAATTTTAATTTTCACTTTAGGATTCAACATCAAAATATTTAAGATTGTAAAATTATTATTATTTAATTATCTATTTGATTTATATATTCGGGTTCTCACATATATAAAATGAAAGAAATATGAAATGAAAGAGAAAGAACATCAGAAAGCATATATATATATCACTTCGGGGTGGAGTTGTGGTGGCTCAATCGACGGTCGGAGATAGTGACGGAGGTCGGGGAAAGTGAACTCAGATCTCGGCGGTGATGGGAGAATGGAGATCGGCGGAGGGTTTTATAGAGAGAGAGAGAGAGAGAGAGAGAGAGAGGCAGTAATGAGTGAGTTTGAGGTGCACAGTGCTGTGTGAGTGAAAGGGTTGGTTTATATATATAGAGGGATAAAATGGTAATTTTACTTCGGGGAAATTCGGGGTCGGGGTCGGGGACGGGGCCGGGGCCGGGGCTTGAACACTGATCATCGTCCTCAGCCCGGAACTGATCAGGGATTTAATTTCAAATACCATCCCCGTCCCCACGGGGGTATTTTCTGGGGAAAAATCATTCTAATCTGGTTCAGGGGATCGGGTCCCCGTCGGGCCGGGTTTAAATTGCCATCCCTAGTTTCTCCTTCTATTTTCAATTTTGTCCACTATTTTCTATCATATCTAGTGTGTATGTAAAAGAGGTAGATTTGTATAGTATGTGTGTGCTTTTGTTTTGTGTATATTTTTTTGGTATTCATTTTGTAGGCGAGATTAATAAAAGCCATAAAAACTGAAATGGCGAATGAAAATCACTCGACCAAAAACCGCATGCCAAACCGGACACCCGATGTACATGGTTTTGATCATTATCTCGGGTGAAATCAGATGAATATTTCTCTACCTAAAGCAGGCTAGTTTGAGTGATGGTTCTATGATAAAACCAAGCCGACTCGACCCTTCCACCCCCTACACATGCGTATATGCGAGTGTGTATTTGTGCGTGCATACACGACAAAATGAACAAACAAGAAAAAAAAAAAGAAAAAGAAAAATGACATGGCTGCTTGCATGAAGGAAAGAAGAAAGGAGCATACCTTTTTTCTATTGCAGAGAGCATTTGTATCGATCAAAACCCTAGGAAGACCTAAACGCAATAGAGAGTAGATCAAAACCCTAGGGTTGAGAACAAAGTTGTTCGTATGCATATATAATTCACTGTTTTTTTTTTCTTTTGGGTAAATTATGACACCCCCTAAAGTTTGCTTTTATTATAGATTCCCCTTCAACGTTTTAAAAATTACACTGACCTCCTGATCAATGTTTGTCTTTTAACTGAAGAGTGGTTCTAAATGCACCCCAAAGGGTTGGTTGGACACCCCATTGCTTAAGACACCCAAAGAAAAAATTCAAAGTTTTGGAAATTTTGTTGAACACCCCAAATAATCTCCAATCTTACCCTCATTAATTCTGACAACCCATCACCACTTCCCTACCTCACTCTTCCGCCACTGCCACCGGCATCCCCTTTTCTCCTTCTCATTTTCCCCCTCATCTCGCCGTCCACAACCTCCTATTCTCATTTTCTTTCTAAACCCTAGATTTAAAGACCTTAGATCTAGGGTTTCGGCATGGAAGATAGTGGAAGCAGGTTACAGTGAATGAGAGGCTGTGAAAGGGGTTCATGATGGGAAGAGGAGTTGAATTGGGGGTGGCGGTTGGATTAGGGTTTTACGGCGGAGAGAGAGATCATAGCGAAGGAGATGGAGATGACGAAGAAAAAGAAGAAGATGAGTAGGTCGCTGTGGCGGGAGGAGACGGCGAAATAAAGAAGTAGTGAGCGATGGAGGAAGAAGAAGAAGAAGAAGAAGAGGGCAGAGACGAGGAATGGATTGCTATGGCAGATAAGAAGAAGAAGAAAATGAAGAAAAAGAAGAAGGGAAAAAGGTGGCGGCAATGGGGAGGAAGTGGCAGCTTGCAAGTTGCGAAAAAAAGGGTTTGGGGGTTGACGATGAACTGGAAAGGGGCTAGGTTTGGCAATGGGAGGTGGGAAAAGGCTGGGAAGTGGCGATGAGAGTTGGAGCATGGTGAAGAGGGGGAGTTGTGGTGCTGCAAGTGATTGCTGTGGCGGTGGCAGCAGAGGAATTGGGTGAGGTGGGGGTTAGGGTTTTGAATTGGGTTTTTTGGTAATTTTATTTTGGGATAGAATTGTAAACCAAACTAAATCAAACCAAACCAAACCAAGTCTTATGTCCCATCAAATGGAGTCGGCTACATGAATGCTTCTTTTCCACGCGGCCCTATCAAAGGCCATTTCGTTAGTCAAATTAAGTAGATCAATATCTCTATTTACAATGCTAACCAACGTTAATCTAGGCCTACCCCGTCCCCTAACACTTCTATCTATCGTTATAGCATCGCATCTCTTCACTACTGCCTCTGTTGGTCTCCGTTGAATATGACCAAACCATTTTATTCGATTCTCTCTTAACTTATCTTCTATCGATGCTACTCCTACCCATTCCTAAATACACTCATTCCTAATTCTGTATTGTCTAGTCTTGCCATACATCCACCTTAGCATTCTCATCTCAGCCACACTCATCTTATCTACATGTTGTTTCTTGGTTGCCCAACACTCCGTCCCATACAACATCGTTGATCTAATAGCCGTTCTATAGAACTTACCTTTAAGTCTAGTGGGTATTCGTTTATCGCACAGTACCCCAGACGCACTTCTCCACTTACACCATCCCGCCTTAATCCTATGGACCACATCCGCATCAATCTCCACTGTTGTTGTAATAATCAACCCTAAATAACAAAAATGTTCACTTTTAGGTTTTCAATCTTGACTTCTCGGTTTTCAATCTTGACTTCTCCTCTGCTTTCATTGTTACTGTTACTAAATTTACACTCCATGTACTCTGTCGTAGTTCTGCTTATCCGGAATCCTTTAGATTCAAGAGCTTTTCTCCAAATCTCTAACTTTGTATTAACTTCTTCTCTAGTATCATCCACTAGCACTATATCGTCTATAAAAAGCATACATCATGGCATGTTATCCTGGATATTTCTTGTCAACTCATCCATAAGTAAAGTGAAAAGGACTTAAGGTAGATCCTTGGTGTAACCCTATAGTGATAGGAAATTCATTTGTCTCTCCAGCAGGCGATCTAATAGTGGTCACCACCCCTTCATACATGGATAAAATTGTATTTAAAAAAGAAAAAAGAGTGGGGTGTCCAACAAATAAACAAAAAATATACAATGACCAAAATACCCAAAACTAAAAAGTTGATATTACAATATTGCTCTAACTCTATTACACACTTTTTCTCATCTCTCTCAAGATTAACAACCCAACTACTGCCACCATCATTTTCATTTCCATCTTTCACAACCACCATTACCCACTCCTTACCATCCTACCCACCTCATACCATCTCCACCTCATTTTTACACTTCATCACATTGAGAGAAGGTGGTGGAGCAGTAAGTTTCCTTCTTTTTTTTTCTTTTCCTTTTACTCTTGTACTCGTTTTTCCTTAATTAATAATTATTGCTTTAGGTCCATGAGCATAGAGGTATTTGAGAGGTGGGTTTCTTGTATTATTTTAGTCACAATTGCAGGTGTTGGATGAGGTGGTTGAACTTGGTGTGCCAAGTGTGGAAGGTGACACATGGTTCTCATTATTTAGGTATATAACTCATGTACATCAATATACTAATAAAATCATTGGGTAGCTCGATTCAATTCATTTTAAATGTAGGTCACACAATATACGAGTTAAATCTAGACTACACAATAATTTTTAAAATATTTTTACGTACACATACATATCTTTAAGTTGTATCCTTTAAATAAAAAGTGAAATATTTGTGTTCATTTTATTTGTTTGTCTAACAGTGAGTAGTTTTCTACAAAAATGAAGATAGAATTTTTGTTGTCCCTAGAATTACTGAATGTAGAATGCATTGTCTAAATTGTCCCAAATGTTAATAGATGTCATGTTTAAAAAATTATTAGATAATTGTAGTATATCATGTAATATTACTAATGTGATTGTGCGATTCATTCAATAAATAAAAGAACAGCAAAAACACAAATCATCTTTTGTGTTTTTTTTTTTTTGTGGTAAAGATGGACATTCATTCATTAAAAGAAGAAACATTGCAGTACAAACGGGGGGATGCGTGACCCCTCTAATGTCATCAAGTAACAATTTAGCAATACATAAAGAAGGGACAGTAAAAACATGAAAATCTTCATCCCACAATAGTTCCAAGTTTGCAAAGGCATTCGTATATGAATTTGCTTCTCAATAGATATGACTAAAGATATAACTAAACATTGGTGATCCTATCTGAGCCATGTGCTAAGCTGATGATGTGTATCTAACTCACCGAACACAAGTTGTTTTATCATCAAAGTGTCGGGTTCAATATCGAATCATCTTCTGTTTTTCAGTTAGATAAGATAACTAAGATAGATAGAAAAAAATATATTTTTAACTGTAAAATTTTGATATTACAAGACTATTAAATAATACCCATCATGTTTAAGTCAAGAATTGGAGAATGTCCATTTTGCTTTCAACAGTGTATATCATTTTATGGTCCTATGAACAAAAAAGATGAAGATTGGGCATAAGAATAATTTGATGCCACTACCAGTAAGTAAATGTAAAATGTTGAATTCTTGCAATTGATGATTAACACTGATCATTCACATCCATTTATAAAAGAAGTTCATTACAATCGTGGGCTTACATTCCTACACGAAGTGCTACAGAAAATCAATTTAACTTCTCATGAAATCTTCATGTGCAAATCCTTCAAAATACAGACACTTCTATAGTTCCACCACCAACATAGGAAAGGTAGTTAACATCAATTTATCAATAAGTGAATGTAAAATATTGAATTCTTGCAATTGATGATTAACACTGATCATTCACATCCATTCATAAAAGAAGTTCATTACAATCGTCGGCATATATTCCTAGATGAAGAGCTACAGAAAATCAATTTAACTTCTCATGAAATCTTCATGTTCAAATCCTTCAAAATACAGACACTTTTGTAGTTCCACCATCAACATAGGAAAGGTAGTTGATATCAATCTATCAACTTATGTATGGTTGATTAGCTTGCCCTATTCAAAAAATATATTAAGTATTAATTATTATTGACAAACAATTATAATAATTGTTTTAAGCAGTACTAACTAAATTAAAAAATAATTAGCAACATACATTTTTTGAATAATTTCCAATATGGGTGACAACATTTCTTACAAAGTGAACAAGTTCCTCAAGAGTATTACCATAATGGCAATAGCTATATACATCATTTAACGAGTTGGGTTTTGGAATGAAATTACTCCAAATGCGGTGATTAGCCACCTACCATTGCAGACGTATTTTTGCCACAGCTGAGTTTGCCTTTGCTTATCAAGTCTTGATAGGAAATGCCATCTGTCCCAAACATTTCTCATGAAGGTCAATCTTTCCTCTGATTCCCACATGCAACAATGGTTATGAAGCAAGTTCTCATCGTTGTACCTGCCAAACAAACTAGCATATGTCAACAAAATCACTGATAAAAAAATTTAAATAAATGGTAATGTTAGCAACCATCTTGACAAGGTATGAATGAAGTCATCTAGCTCTGAAGGCTTCTGAACTCCAACATAACTATAGGCTGGTTCTTCAAATTGTTGACATAGGCTCTTAAACTTCTTGAGTAGTTCTCATAAACAACATAGTATTCATCTGTGGCATTATCCTGGACACTTTTGTGTCCATGAAATGACCGTAACATGGTTTCATTCCATAACTCATCAAACCATGTTACGATCATTTCATGGACACAAAAGTGTCCAGGATAATGCCATAGATGAATACTATGTTGTTTATGAGAACTACTCAAGAAGTTTAAGAGCCTATGTCAACAATTTGAAGAACCAGCCTAGAGTTATGTTGGAGTTCAGAAGCTTTTAGAGCTGGATGACTTCATTCATACCTTGTCGAGATGGTTGTTTACATTACCATTTATTTAAATTTATTTATGAGCGATTTTGTTAACATTTGCTATTTTGTTTGACAGGTCCACCGATGAGAACTTGGTTCATAACCATTGTTGCCTGTGGAAATCAGAGGAAAGATTGACCTTCATGAGAAATGTTTGGGACATATGACATTTCCTATCAAGACTTGATAGGCAAAGGCACAACTCAGTTGTGGCAAAAATACGTCTGCAATGGTAGGTGGCTAACCAACGCATTCGGAATAATTTTATTCCAAAACCCAACTCGTTGAATGATGTATATAGCTATTGTCATTATGGTAATACTCTTGAGGAACTTGTTCGCTTTGTAAGAAATGTTGTCACCCATATTGGAAATTATTCAAAGAATGTAAGTTGCTAATTATTTTTTAATTTAGTTAGTATGGTTTAAAACAATTATTATAATTGTTTGTCAATAATAATTAATACTTAACATATTTTTTGAATAGGGCAAGCTAATCAACCATACAGAAGTTGATAGATTGATATCAACTACCTTTCTTATGTTGATGGTGGAACTACAAAAGTGTCTGTATTTTGAAGGATTTGAACATGAAGATTTCATGAGAAGTTAAATTGATTTTCTGTAGCTCTTCGTGTAGGAATGTATGCCCACGATTGTAATGAACTTCTTTTTTGAATGGATGTGAATGATCAGTTTTAATCAACAATTGCAAGAATTCAATATTTTACATTCACTTATTGGTAAATTGATTTTAACTACCTTTCCTATGTTGGTGGTGGAACTACAGAAGTGTCTGTATTTTGAAGGATTTGCACATGAAGATTTCATGAGAAGTTAAATTGATTTTCTGTAGCTCTTTGTGTAGGAATGTATGCCCACAATTGTAATCAACTTCTTTTATGAATAGAGCTAAATGGTCAGTGTTAATCATCAATTGCAAGAATTCAACATTTTACATTCATTTACTGGTAATGGCATCAAATTATTCTTATCCCCAATCTTCATCTTTTTTGTTCATAGGACCATAAAATGATATATACTATTGAAAGGAAAATGGACATCCTCCAATTCTTGACTTAAACAAGGCAAACCCGCTCGATTATTAAGTGGGTTCTACTCGGGTTGGGTTAAATTGGTTTAGGGTTGGGAATGGATAACCCGTTTTCTCTCTCTCTCTCTCTCTCTCTCTCTCTCTTTAAATTTTTTTTCCAAAGGTCTTCTAGCTACATATAGTTTGTGTTTAATTGTAGTATTGTGCATCTTTGGATTGGACTATTTCTAAATATTCATAGCATATCAAATGTTTGATGTAATTTGGTGGGTCTTCTTTCATTTTGATCTCACTAATTTAGTGGCTTAAATATAAGATAAATGACTATATCTCATTAAACCTTTAAACACTAGTTGGATAATGTTCCATAATAAAATTGAGAAAGAAGCAAACCCTAATTGAGCAAGTGTCAAAGAAGCTCATCAACAGAGATCGCATAAAGCATGAATTTAGGCACTAGAGTCAAGGAAGTAGAGATATCAGGCAATTGGTGATGAAGTCCTCTGTCAAAACCCATTCCAAATTGTGCACTTTGTAAATTTTGGATAGTTCTAGTGGTTAGGTTTTAGGTCAACTAGGGTGTTGGATTGAGTAGGAATGATTTGAGGGTAGCAAAGGTAGGTAGGGAAATTCCGAATATTGGTAGGGGGGTGCCGGAGGTAACTATTTTGTAACATTTGATCCCAAATTCCATGGGCACAACATTTCTCCCATTTTATATATTTATTCTCTATATTTAACACATTCAATTGATTTCTATCATTATTTAATAAGTTCTATATTTTTGTTAGAACACTCATTTACTCACTAAATTAAAAAATTAATAACGCACAAAAGTAGACTTCCCATTATCTTGCTTGTACACTTTAACACACTAAGTAGGTGTTTGGCATGCACTAAAAAAGTGCACTTTTTTTTTTGCATACATACACTTATTTGGGTCACATCAATCAATATCTATCAATATCTCCTCTCTACTTTTCTACCCACTTTCTCTACTTTTCTATACATTTTTATATAAAAAAATCAAAAAGTGCACTAATTTAGAACATTCCAAACCACCCCTAAAATACAATTTCAACATCAAAATTAGAGTCCCATTAAATTTTTTTTATCAAAATTAGAGTTACTCTTAGCTTCATATAAAATAATCACATCTATGTAATGAAAATCAAATGCAGGACTTCTTAAAATTTGAATTCTCATACAATATGTTAAGTCATTAATTGAAACAAAAAAAAAAAAAGAAAAAAAAAATACCACTCTCTCCCTAATTCACTAGCCTTGTTTGACTTACATTTTTCAATTATAAAAAAATCATTTAGTGCACATTCAAAAGAAATAAACAAATATAAAGACCAAAAAAAAAAAAAAAAAATGAAAAACTAAAGAAGTCATTTTTCATTTTTCATTTTTCAATTACAGACTCTTGTAGTCTGTTGGAAATTCAAAAGAGAAAAATGAAAGAAATAATTTGTTAATTTAGTAATGAAAAGAAATTATTGTGTTTTCTTTTTGCTTGTTTGCTTAAACTAGAGGGACTTATGCCCATTTTCGGAGGGATTATATTACTTAAAAAAAATTGTTTTCAATTCTAGTACTTAGATGAATAATTTTGATATTATAAAAAGTTAGCAATTACTTCATTTTTTTTTATCTCTCTCAATCTCTTCACTTTTGGAGAGATTAAAAAAGTGTTTGTAAGATAAATAAGTTTTTCTTCATTTTTTCCGATTTCTCTCATCTTTAACAATCTAAAGAGAAGATTGAAACCAATAGAAATTTATTTTTTTCTCTCTAAATCACTCCATGAGGCCTTTAATATATATATATAACTCTGTTTGACAAATATTTTTCAATTAAAATAAACAAAGCAGAAAAACATTTGTAAGAGTTGAAAAGCAATGCATACCAGGCAAGTCCCATGGATCATGATGGTAGATGTTGAGGAAACCGATGATATCATAGAACAATTTTTTTGCCAAAAATTAAGTTTTTGAGGTAGAATCCAAGAAGTTCTTCCTTTGTGGGATGAAATCGAAACCCTAGCAATTCATGAATCTCAAAAGATGTTGTTGTTGCTGTTGCTGCTGTTGATTCCTCCATCATACTTGGTACTTTCTTACTACTCAATCAACTGTGAAGACTCTCTCCATCAGCCAAGCATACACATGTCCACATCAATAATTGGTTTCAAGATGATCAGAGGAAAAAGACAAATAGCCAGTCTGTAGAAGATAATGCCTCACTTCAACAAGCAGCAAAATTCACGCCAAAAAACGACAATAGCTATTGTAATTATTTACGTCTGTCAGTAGTAAGGCTTCTCCTTCACTCACTATTTTAATAGAGTAGATGACCCATACCCTGCTCTATTACAGAAAAGCTGTGTGAATCCTTACACGTGTATTGGATCAAATTATAGTGTCAAAATTTTAAATTAAGAATCAAGACGGAAAGGATTGAATGATGTGCGATGGGGCCCAAAGTAGTGCCCAACATCTTTATCCTAACTGTTTATTGATTCTTTCTATAGTCGGTGTCTATTAAAATAAGAAGTTTGTATATAATTGTAGTCCTTGTATTTATTACCTTCTAGAAATATTGTAAAGCCTATGACTACGCTTGACTAGGTCTGACTAGCCCTTTAGACTTTTGTGCAAAGTTTGGCCGTAAGTTTGAGATGGACATTAAGTTTAGGCTAAGTCCTTGGTTTTTGTTTGTATCCATCAATTATGTTGTATAAATTGGCATTCATGTCAACGGATGATGCAATGTAAATTCTCTCCACTCTTCCTTGCAAAAAATTCCCCAACTTCTCAAGCCCTTGTCTAAAAAATTCCAAGTGTTCAAGTCTTTCAGTATCTCAAAGTCTGTAACAAAATCTTTGTAAGTATAATATATATTAATATGAAGTGTGAGTAGTCTCTCTTTTTCCTTAGATATTTCAAAAGGATAACTCTTCTGTTCTAAAATTTATTTTCTTTTAGGAAAACTAAGTTTATGGAATGCTTGCTTGCTCATTAATATTTCATGCTTTGAACCTTCATAGTATTTATTGTTTTCTATTTCATTACTGAGTGACCTTAGCTAAAGAGCCTGTGTGAGCCGTGATTAGGCATTTGAGGGTAAATTGTAGGTAGAAAGGGAAAAGTAAGAAATAGAAAATAAAAATATACTATGTTAAGTGAGGCTTAGCTTCAAGGTGAGAGTACATGTAATGAAAGCAAACATCACTTAAAAGTAGTTTTGCTAAATAAGAGAAAAAAATTTAGAATACAAGGAGGAGCAACTTGAGTAGAAATATCAAGGAAATATTTCAATATAATAGTTTTAAAAATAAGGAATTTTATGCTTGAAGAACTTAGAATTAAAATTAGATCTAGTACTGAGCAATATACAAGATTTAGAAGATCAAAAGCAAAAATATCAATTTATGTTATTATTAGCCTCCGGTAGTTCTCTAGTACACTATAGTTTAAAAGTCACACAAATAAATAGATAATTAACAATAGAACAAGAGGCCTTACAGCAACTAATACAGCAGCTTAAGAATTTAACTATAGAATTAACTAGATAATTCTCAGCCCAACATCAAAATAGTGGTAAACCCACTAACTTACCGAAAATTAGTATGAGAGCAGTGTTCGGTTTTAGGATAGTTTAAGTTAATTTATGCATTTTGCTTACGGAAATAGAGTAGTTTTTATTATTGGACAATTTAGTTATAAGTTTCATATTATAGTAGCTTTTAATAATTTAAAGTATGATTTAATTTTGTGTATGAAAAGAGTAGAATACTTAGATTCAGAACTCAGTAATATAGATAAAAATAAATTTCGTTGTAATTTTGAAGGAACTTTTACACATAAGCTCCATAGCGAACATAATTCTCAGCTAAATAGTATTATAGATCATCAAATTAATTTTGCAGAAAATATTAAAAAGGAAGTAGATAAAATCAATAATATTTTTACTTCATCTATAGACCATCTTCGTAATACTCGCAGTATAATTAAGGATGAAGATAAAAAAAAAATAAAATTAGATTATATCCAAGATCAATTCTACAATAAGAATAGATTTAAATTTAGAAAAATTTCCCACCAAGCTAGAAATAGAAACTCTAATTTCAGCTATAAATATTTGTAGTTCAAAGCAAATAGAGTTAGAATTTAAGTAACTAATTGAAAAAATTCATAGTCAAATAAATCAAATAGCCAAACAAATAGAACAGATCAACCAAATTCAAGATATTTTAAAACAAAAATTAGAAATTTTAGAATAACTAATAAGATCTTAATTTATGAGTAGTGATTAAAAAAAAAAAAAGAAAAAAAAAAAGAAGCTAATAGAGATTACTAGGTCATTCTAAAACAAGCAGAAGACTTTCATAATAACCTAGAGGGAATTACCAGCTATCAAGGAATAAACCAGTCAGATAAAATATTTGTAAGACAAAATAATATAGAAATTTTATTTCTTATCTGGTTGTGTGAAAAATATGAGGAATTATTAGAACAACTACACAGTTTAGAAAATCATTTGGCTTCGTTAGAAAGATTAGTACTTCAAAAAGGAAAAAGAGTAGAAGGACAAGCAAGTAAAGCCCAGTGTCATGGCCTTGGTTGTTTCCAAGCTATCTGTGCGGCACTTAGACAATCTCAAGTCTCACTTGATGATGCTAAGTCAGCCTAACTCACAAACTTGTAAGAAGACAAGTAGGAAGACAAAGAGAGTTTGAGAGAATGCCTTGTATACACTTTGAGAAAGCTTACAACTCTTGGATGGGTTGGAGCAAATGAGCGCCTCTCCTATTTATAGGCTTCCTAGTAGCATTCTAGATTTCTCAAGATATTGTCATGTAAAAGCTTCCCATGGAAGCCTTCTTTACAAGTTACAAGAATGTTCTTAGAATGCTTTAGAAATATCTATACAAGATATTTACAATTCAAGTGTCTTGAATATTCAAGGATGTTCTAGAATCCTTCATGTTCTCTTCAAGTGTTGGAATGAGCTAGGAAGTTCTAGATCCTTCCATTGATCTCCATGCTCCCAAGCTCCCATATCTTCTCAAGTTTTCCAGGAGCTTCCAGAATATTCTATTAGCCTCCTTTCCTTGAGATTTCCTTATGGTAGGCAATTTTGTCTAGGTAATTTGGTGGGATGTGACACTAGTCTCAATATATCTACATATTTTGAAAAGCTTAAATTACCAAAGAAACCTATTTGTAGAACTTATAGAAAATAAAAATGTTTAAATAGTTTGTAAAAGGAAGTAGAAGTAAAAAGTGTAATGAAGATGAAGATGTTAGAGTAAAAGAATTTATAGATGTAGAACAGCAAATAGAAAAATTTTAAAAAGAAAAACTAGAGTTAATTCCAGCTAAATATGTATAAAAGTTAGGAAAAATTCATAAAAAACAATATTTATTCAAACATTATGGTGAACAAATGATTAGTGTAACTCAAGAAGATGAAAAAATAGAGCTAAATTTAATAAATAGAGAAAGTTATAATTATGCTGTAAATGAACATCTCAAAATGACCCACTTAGGATTAGTTGTGATAGGAGTTGAGGCTTTAATTAGAGAAAATTTAGGAGCTAAAGTTTTTGTATGTCTTATGATGATAGGTTTAATGATGTAGGACAAAGTGTTTTAGGCAGCTATAAATTAGATATGGATCAGAAAGGAGGAATAGTTTATTTTACACTAGATTTCCTTTTACCAACCTCAACCATTCATAAAAAGATAAAAATAAGAATAAAGAGTAGAGGATATAAAATGAAAAATGGAGAAAAGAATTTATTAGTTTGCACAGGGTGTTTAGGCTTAGCAGTCTCAGATGTTTGATGTTTGACTGCATTATGCACTAACGAAATTAGATCCCAAACATTTTTGTATTTTTCTAATCTACGAAGTATAGATGAAAATAACAATATAAATGCTAGAAAGAAATTCCATGGATATTCTATAGATTTCATACGGATGATTTCTACAATTGCAGACCTATTCCACCTTTATATAGGCATAGGTCGTATCCTTTAGATTCAAAAGTAACACCCTTTAAATCTAAGAATCATGTATTTTGGTTTAAATCTAATGGTTACACCACATGATTTAAATCCAAAAGACACACATTTTTGTTTATACTCAATGGTTACACCCTTTGGTTTAAACTCAAACGTCACATCTCTTTAATTATTCATATAACTATATTATATATTTAAATATATATAAATATATTATGAAAATGTTCCAACAATCTAACCCAACAACAACACTATTGACCAAAACACACGTAATTCTTTATTTCCTTCTTTTTAAGACTTTGTTCTTTCAGGGTTTTAAACAATTAAAGTAAACCCGTATCATGCACGAAATGAAAAGGTAATTTTTAAATATTATGGTGTTTGTCCTTCTTAGTACACTTATATCATCTTTATAATTTTATATGCATCAAGTAATTACAATGGCAAAATCATCTCATATTATTGGTCACTTTCTCATACCAGGAAACTTGAATGGGATCATCATTTATTTTTCAAATAAGCGTCCACAAGACTTAAAAACTTTTGACATAATTTCAAGATGTTTGCCAATCTCAGAGGTTTATCATATCCAACTCTGTAATTGTAGCCATAGTTATGACAGATACACAGCCCAAATAACTACTTCTACCACTTAATAGAGTGTTAGAAGAAGCTTAATGAGCAATTTCTGTTAAAAAGAACATGAAGATCCAAATTGATTAATAATATACACAACTTTGGAAGATCCAAATTGATTCTTATTGCAGTTTTCATGGTATAATAGGTAAAATAACAATAACATATCTTCATAGTCGTTGGCATCAATTCAAAAGTATTATAAATTATAAAAGCATAGACTAGACTGCTTATTGAGCAAGTACTTCTACTTCACAAAAGCTAATAGCACACGCATGGAAGAAAATTACAGATTAGAAGCTTCTTATTGAGTTAATTTCTTCTTCCTTTCCTTTTCTCTCTCCTTTGAGCTTGGTTCCCCCTTCCAAAGGTCCCGTCAAACCATTTATGATACCTTGTGGTGAGAATGTGCCTGGTAACCAGCCCAACTATTAGCTCACTTCCATATCCCATGAATATGACAATCCAGTTGACGCCGCTTGGAAACTTTGAATCATCACCTCGAAAGCTCAAGGTTGGTGGTGTTGAGGCCTCTAAATTTCCACATGACTTCGACAGAGGCTTACCATACAATCCAGAATTCCCAAGATATGAGTAGTTTTCAAATGTATCAATTGTTTCCCTCGAGGTATAGGGCCTATGAGATGGTTATATTAAACATTTAGGAATTCAAGGAAGGTGAGTTGGGACAGTTGTGGAGGGATCTCTCCTGAGAGCAAGTTTATGGAAAGATCTAATGATTCCAGCTCTGTTAGATTTGGTAATGATGAAGGGATTTTGCCAATGAGATTGTTGTTTGAAACATTTAGCACCTTAAGTAAGCCCACAAAGACTTCCAAGAGCTTTTGGAATTTTCCCTTCGAATTTGTTGTTTGATATATAGATCGGTATGCCTTTGCTAGTTATTGTTATTGAATACATAATAGTCATTTGAGATGGAAAATATATGAATGTCACATTAACGTTGTGTTTGGTTGGGGGATTTAGGAAGGGATTTGGAAATGGAAAAGGAAAAAGTTTCCATTTCCAAATCCCTTATCAAATCCCCCTAACCAAACACAGTGTGAGTCTTCTAGTTATAGACTTCACCAACTGAATTCTAAGAATTATCTGACAGAGCTGCATATATGTTTACTTTTCTACCTTTTTCATTTTCATTGCATTCTAGTTTTGGAATAATTTTGATGGCAAGTTACCTGAGAAACCATTGTGAGAGAGGTCAATGATGCGTAAGTTTGGAAACTGTAGATTGGTTTTAAGATTCTGAATGGTACCATGGAATCTATTAAATCACAAAACAAAGGGAAAAGTATCCTTAATCTCATTGTTTTAAGAACTTGTAACTTAGGAAGATCTGCAACCAAAAGGGAAAAGTATCCTCAATCTCATTGTTTCCAAGAACAAGAATCTCAAGCCTTATACAAATTGCCAATGATCTTGGTACTTGCCCATATAATTTATTTTGACTTAATTTAATCATTGTCAAATTGATCCATGTTCTGAATTTCTGAGGAATAAGCCCATGAAAATCATTGCAGCTTAGAATGAGCACCATTGGAGAATCAATAGAACTTGTCAAACATTGAGGAATTATGCCACTTAAGTTACTATAGACAAGTCTAATATATAAAGAGAACTGTTATGGCAAATTGATTGTGAAACTTGTTAGTAAATTGCAAATGACCCTATAAATAATAGCAGATGGTGTCGAAATTGGGAGTGCTTGTTTTAGCCTGTTAAAACAGAGGTCTATAATTTTTAATAAATTCCATGAATGTTTGTGGAACAAAGCTGGAGGAATAGTGCCATGAAAATCTTTGCCTCTCAGATTGAACACCCTCAGAGAATTACAAAAACTGGCCAAACTTTGAGAAATTGTGCCATCTCCCTCCAAGTTACTATAGGACAAATCAAAGTGGGCCTAATTTATATAACAATCATGGGGATTCTATTTGAATCCAAAATATGTCTCAATACGCCCAATTTAAATTCGTAAATTTTAATTCCTAATATATCTTAATATGAATTTTACTAATAAGAACAACACCTATTAAACCTCAAAATAAAAAACAATTTCCCTCATGGTACACCTAATCAGTTATTCTTATTCAAATGTCTGTATCTTCTTCCTCAAGAGATCAAAGTTATTTCTTCTTTTTCTTCTTCTTCTTCCTCCCTCCAAAATTCTAATCCACCCTACCAAAACTCACCATCATCATCAACATCAATGAGAGGGAGATTTCATAATCTGGTTTTGGGTCGTGGTAATGACCGGGCTAGAGTCGGTCCGAGCATGTTTGGGGCCGAGCTGGGTTGGGCCGATCTGGAGGAAGTGTGCTCGGTTTCATGACACCCAGGGGATTGTTCTGCTATAGAGTCATGCCTTTTGGTTTGAAAAACGCCGGGGCGACTTTCCAGAGGATGGTGACCAAGATGTTCGCCCTTTTTCTAGGCCGCACGATGGAGGCTTACATCGACGACATGGTGGTCAAAAGCAAGCAGCAGGTTGGCCACTTGTTCGACCTAGCTGAGGTGTTCGCCATTCTTAAGCAACACAAGCTTTGCCTGAATGCGTCAAAGTGTGCCTTCGGCGTAGGATCGGGGAAATTCTTGGGCTTCCTAGTCACCAACCGAGGCATCAAAGTGGACCTCTCACAAATCAGAGCCATACAAGAATTGAAGCAGCCCAACTCGGTAAAGGACGTGCAGCATCTTGCCGGTATGGCAGCCGCGCTTAATCGATTCATAAGCCGGTTATCAGATCATTGCTGCCCCTTTTTTTCAAGCTCTAAGTCCAAGTTTGATTGGGACGAAGAATGTGACAGGGCTTTGACCGAGTTTAAGACGTATTTGTCTTCCACCCCATTCTTGGTGACACCCAAGCTCGGCGAAGAACTCTACCTTTATTTGGTTGTTTCTCAATACGCAGTTAGTGCAGTGCTTGTCTGGGCAGAAGGCATCTAACATCTCCCGATCTTATACATGAGCAAAACCTTGCTACCGGCAGAGTTGAGATACTTGCCGCTGGAAAAACTTGCTTTGGCGCTGATGATGGCCTCTAGGAAATTGGCGCACTACTTTCATGCTCACACAATCGTGGTGTTGATCGAATTCCCTCTGAAAGCCTTATTCGAGCGGGCAAATTTTTCCGGCCGAATTCTAAAGTGGGCAGTCGAATTGGGGCGATTTGACGTTAAGTTTCAACCCCGAACCACCATCAAAGCCCAAGCATTGGTCGACTTTGTTGTTGAATTCTCGCCTGGAATTCACCAGGTATGCCCGGTGAATCTTACCACGACAGCCGGGGTGAAGGAGGTACGCGTAGCGGAAATTGCACAACAGAGTGGTGTTGGCGACGCGAAACTTGTGCGCTCGTCCGTAAACCCTTCAGACGGAGGCCCTCGTCCGTAAACCCTTCAGACGGAGGTGTACTTCAGCCCAACAGTGCGACGTTAGATTTGGGAATAACAGATTAGCTTGTTGGATCCGACTCCGCACCGCCGAGTGGGGTTGAAGATACGTCTGTTGAAATCATCAGTGATGAGCTTGTGGCAGAAATAGTTGAGTAGCCGAGTGACCATGATCTCTTTAACCTTCAAGCCTCCCAGGATCCCTCAGAATGTTGGAAACTTTTCATGGGTGAAATGTGGAAACTTTTTGTAGATGGCGCTTCAAATCAACACAGCACTGGGCTGGGCATAGTTTTGATCTTGCCGGATGGTCTAACCATCGAACACTCTATCACACTCGGATTCCCAATGTCAAACAACGAGGCTAAGTACAAAGCACTGCTGGTCGGACTCAAAAGCGCGCTCCAGTTGCACGCATTTGAGCTGATGGTCTACAGCGACTCCCAACTCATTGTAAACCAAGTGTCTGGAGAATACAAAGCCGAAGACGACAAAATGGCCAAATACCAAGCTCTAGTGAAAAAACACATCAAGAAATTCCAAGCAATAAGGGTCCAACAGATCGGCCGTGAAGGAAACGGCCGAGCAGATGAGTTGGCCGGCCTAGCTTCCATGTTCGACAGATCAACTCCCAGCCCTCTCCTGATTGAGTTTCTCCCAAGACCTAGCATTGAGGACTCAGAGCAGACGAAAGTATTCTGCACTGCGCTTGGTCCTTCTTGGACGGATCCTATCATCCTTTTCCTAAAAGAAAGGACCCTTCCGGCTGACAAAAGGAAAGCACATAAAATTCGGGTGAAGTCTGCGCGGTTTTGGCTCTCCTCATCTGGTGCTTTGTATAAGAAGTCATTCACTGGTCCGTACCTCAAGTGTGTTCATACAAACAGCGTGGAAGCTTTCCTCTACGAGATCTACGAAGGCATGTGCGGAAGTCACATTGGGGGGAGATCTTTAGCCTACCGCACTATTTCACAAGGATACTAGTGGCCGTGTATGCAAGCGGATGCGCAGAAATATGTTAGAAAATGCGAAAAATGCCAAAAGTTTGCCCACCAAATTCACCAGCCAGCCAGAGAACTTCTTCCCCTCACAAGCCCTTGGCCTTTCGCAATGTGGGGACTGGACATAGTGGGACCACTCCCGACAGTGCCAGGCGACCAAAAGTTCTTCATTGTGGCTATGGATTACTTCACCAACTAGGTTGAAGCCGAGCCCTTAGCGACCATCAAAGAAAAGGATGTCAAACGGTTCGTTTGGCAGAACGTGATAATGCGGTTTGGCATCCCTAAGGCTTTGATTTCTGATAATGGCACCCAATTTGATGGGCGGTTGTTCAGAGGATTTTGTGAGGAATTGAAGATAGAATTCTATAATTCCACCCTGGCCTACTCGCAGTCCAACGGCCAAGCCGAAGCATCAAACAAGACCATTCTCGATGGGTTGAAGAAAAGGTTGGAGAAAGCCAAAGGCAAATGGGCCAAGGAACTCCCTAGTGTCCTCTGGGCATATCAGACGACCCCGAGATGCTCGACTGGGGAGACCCCTTTTGCCCGGGCATATGGCATGGAGGCGGTCATTCCATTGGAGATCGGCATGCCCACCATCCGCAGTGAAAATTTTGAGCCCGAGCTGAACTCTGAAGCCATCGCCATGGAATTGGACCTAGTTGACGAACACCGAGAAAAGAAATTAATCCATGTGGCCGCATATCAACAAGAATTGTCTAGAAAGTACAACAAAATAGTGCACCCAGACTGATTAAAGTCGGGGATTGGGTTTTAAAAAAGGTGATGGGCAACACACTGGTGCCGGGCGAAGTGCCACGACCCAAACCCGCCCCCATGGGTTTAGCATCATAACCGGCCAGTAATCCTTGAATTACCAAAGGCCTTTGAATAGAATAATATATAACAGGGGCTGCGGAAGCACTCATACTAAACATACGTAGTCCATAGAGCTGTGCTGACATACATGAAACATGAAATTTTCGAACAAACTTATATATACATATATATACAGATGTGGCATAGAAAATGCATTAGTCTTATGTCACCCAAGCCACTTATACAAAACTTTCAAATGTGATCAGGCCAGATGTAAACATTTAGGAAGTACAAAAGTTCCAAAACACTAAGCTTGGGTAGATCTCAAAAGGAACCTCCACAAGAGGCACGATGGCTGGCTGACACCAAAACTCCAGGCAGCAGCTTAGGCCTGGTCACGAGCCTGCTCACCTACATACATAATATAAATAGTGAGCGAAAGCCCAGTGAATAACAATGGAGTAAAGGATTTTAATGAATGATTTCCTTACAGATTCAGAAATCATAATTAAGTTCCATAGCAGATTCATATTCATATCCTTGTTCAGATCATATACGGAAATCAGAGTTCATGCTTAATCATACGTGGTACATCCCTTAGTGCTAACAGAGCAGATACAGAACAGATGCAAACACGTGGTGGTTATACATAATTAGTTCCATAAAGGAACCTTCGGATCTAGGTAACAGGGAATAAACATGCTGAGCTCCATGATGGAGCCTCCGGTATGGGTAATAGAGTGCGGACATATTAAGTTCCATAATGGAACCTCCGATATCGGGTAATAGCTAACAGATATCATATGATGCTAAAAATGCCACGAATACATTTTCAGAAATTGGACTATCATTCATTGTACAGAACATATCATTTCAGAAAACATATCTTAATTCATTATATAGAAAATAATAAAATGAACATAGCTTTACTAAGTTATTACTCACTGTTGGCTTCGGGTGCAGACAGACAGAGCAGACTAATCAAACAGTTCATGACACGTAACCTACATTAACACATAACAAATACACGCCTGAAACACACGGTCAAATTGAACATAACCTATTTCACTTGTTCTTGGTGTGTTTCTACTCTTATTCTTATTATGGTGACTTAATCATGGCCTAGGAATGCCTAGGATGGAATGAGAGTGTAAAAATTGCATTAGAAAACATTTTCCAGAGTTTGCTGAAAACAGGGTCTGCGCTAGAGCGTGACTTTTCTCGCTCGAGTGGACACGTAAAATGTGAAGGTTCGCTTGAGCGTAACTTCCTTCGCTCGAGCGGACTATAAACTCTGACAAAAGTACTGGATGCTCGATTTTCACGCTTGACGGACGCTCGATCTCCACTCGAGCATGAGACTCAGACCCTCGCTGGAGCGTGACTTATGTCATTCGAGCGTGCTGCAAAACATATGAACTTCTGGATACATGTATTTCACGCTTGAGCGGGCATCAGGTCGCTCGAGCGGAAGTGCACGTATTCGGAGTGTTCGCTCGAGTGTGAACTCTTACGCTTGAGTGTGGATTCAAATTCTGGAATTTCTAGATTTGATCTCCAAGCTTCAAATTCAAACCCAACACTTCACAACTCAGTATTTTGGGCCAAAAACTTGATGAAATACATGAAAACTCTTAAAACAATAAGAATGAAAGTTTATTTCAAGGAATCAAGGCCCAAAAGCTTGTCAATTGTACAACATTCAACTCAAAATTTTTGAATGGCCCATGAACATGGCATGCATGCATTTTCTTGGTTTTTGAGCTTCTCAATACATGATCAAATGCTACAAAACAACATAAAACTTGATAATTACCCATAATCAAAATGAATTCAAGACATGCATGAGGGAATTCTTGGACACCAACTTCAAAATGCTATGAAACATGCATGCATGCATGGTATGATCTATATCCTTTCATTCTTTATGCCCAAATCTAAAATTACTCAACTTAATCCTCATGAATTCATTAATTTATTTGAAGTCTTGTAAAATCTAGCTAAATTACATAGCTAAGAGTTTGATTCCTGACCTAGAGACTTGAATCCACAGGTGTTGAAGTTAAAGTTCTCCAATCTCTTCAAATAACAACAATTCTTAGCAAAACCTTTTCTTTGAGCTCAATTCTCCTTACTCTCCCTCTCTCACATTTGGTGCTCAAAGATGAGTGAATGAGAGTGTAAAATGTAAAAGTGGTGGTGAAAGGGGCCTTATATAAGCTCCCTTAGTGATGGTTTATTAAGACTAATCAAATGACATTAATTTAATCTAATTTAATCATTCCAAATCGAATTTTGATTAAACTTACCATAAAATTCTATAATTCCTAATTAACATTTAAATCAAGTCAATTTCTGAATCGAATACCGATAAGACCTTCAATTCGCAAATCAAAACTAAAATATGAACATATCTTTCTACGTCAAACAGATATAAACACAAAATGATGCAATGCACATATAATTGACTCAGGATTCCTTCTTAACCACTTATTTGGCATACTTAAACATGAATTAGCATTAATCATATGTCGGGGTTGTTACACGAAGGCAAGCTAGGGGCAAACTGGGAAGGGCCTTACAGGATAATCGATCTGGCGGGCAAAGAGGCATACCACTTAGAGGACTTGGATGGCAAAAGCGTACCCCGGCCATGGAATGCAGCCAACCTCAAGTTGTACTATTTTTAGTCCTTATCTTTCATGTGTAATTTTTTGTGAAGGGACAAGTTTCCCTTTTATTTCTCAATGTAATACTCCATTTGTCAATGTAATAGAAATGAATTATTTTTGCATAGAAGGTTTGTTGTGTTTGAAGTAATGTAGTGAACTAGGGGCAACCACCTCTAAAGGTTAAGGCCGAGATGATTTACCCTGACTAAAAGGGTTAATGATTTGCTCAACCCTGATGTTTTGGCCAAGATGATTCACCCCGGCTAAAAGGGTTGATGATTTGCTCAACTCTGAGGTTTTAGCCGAGATGCTTTACCCTGTTCAGAAGAGTTAATGTCTTGCTCAACTCGAATATATTAGCCGATGTTTTACCTGGCTAAAAGGTTTGATGATTTGTTCAACCCTATGGCTTTTAGCCGAGATGTTTTTCCTCAGCTAAAAGAGTTGATGAATTCTTCAACTCTGTGGGTTTAGCCGAGATGTTTTACCCCGGCTAAAAGAGTTGAGGATTTGTTCAACCCTATGGCTTTTAGCTGAGATGTTTTTCCCTAGCTAAAAGAGTTGATGATTTCTTCAACTCTGTGGGTTTAGCCGACATGTTTTACCCTAGCTAAAAGAGTTGATGATTTGTTCAACCCTATGGCTTTTAGCCGAGATGTTTTTCCCCGGCTAAAAGAGTTGATGATTTGTTCAACTCTGTGGGTTTAGCCGAGATGTTTTACCCCGACTAAAAGAGTTGATCCGTTCAACTCTGTGGGTTTAGCCTAGATGCTTCTGGGATTCTAGTTGAGATATTATCCCGGCTAAAGGAATTGATGGTTTGTGCAACTAAGATTTAGTCGAAGAGATTTTGCTCACTCAACTGAGTTGACATTTTGTTCAAATTCTGTGATTTCAGCCGAGATGATTCTGCTCGGGCGAAGAAGTTAACATTATTTAGTGAGTAAATTTTTTGGTTCATCCCTTACGACCGAGATAACTTCCTCGGTTCCATCCGTCGGGCAAGTGTGGTGTGGTGGCGAAATGAAACGTAACACATATATTATAAGAATGCAGATGAAATGTGAACGAATTTGCATTAGTTGAGAATTTCATTGCAAAAAGAGGGGCAGGTAGCCCAGTTACATATGCAAAAAAAGAAAAGAAAAAAAAAACACTCTTGACTAAACCAGGAGGGAGAGATCAGCGAAGTCGTCCCTGGTCCCCTCTGCGGTAGCCTCCAGATCAACCGTGGAGGGAATTTCTCGGACGCCGGTCTCCTCCTGGCCGGTTTCCATTGGACAGCCCTCTTCTTCGGTTTCCTCCTTGGCGTCATGCCCGACCTCTTCCTCTGCCTCCTCTTGCAGTGCATTGATGACTGCATTCGTATACAGCACCATGTAGGCCGGCAGGAAGGCAGCGTGGGGAGAGGTAAACACCTCGGTTCCAGATCCTTGGCCGAGCTATTCACAGGTAGCCTTCCAACAGGACTTAAGAATATGTCCTTGGTGGCGTCCACCTATTTGGTATAACTCACTTCGGCCTCCTTGAAATCGAGATTGTTCGCCGCGTCCACTTCATCTTTCCTAGATTGCTTTAAAGCTTCTAGCTCAGCCCGGAGAGCGTCTCTTTCCTTCTCGGCGGATCCAAGTTGGCCGAGCAATTTGGTGTTGTCCACGTTGGCCATCTCCAACGATGCCTTGGACCTCCCTAGCTCGGTTTCCAGATGCTTGACCTGATTGGTAGCATGGGTCACCTTTTGCCGGAGTTTGTAAATTCGGTCCATCACGAGGTGCTGTTTCTGGATGGCCTGTGAGAGGACGTGTTAGAGTTCAAATAAGAAGATTAATTGTGAAAACACTTGTACAAATTTGAGTAAACGTTCAGAGCTCTTACCCTGGTCATGGATTTAACCGAGGACTTCACGATCCGGGTGTCGGGCACGTGGTCACTGCTGATTACGTTGCTCGACAGAAGCAATGCTTTTGTTAGGTCAAAAGCAAGGAGGTGTTCTTTATCGCCCTTGACTGAGGTGTTGGTCGGGATCTCCTTACCCCGGTGTTTCAACTGTGGCTACCATGGCGGCGTTGGCTTAGATTCCTCCACCGGTTGCTCGGTGCTCAACTCAGCCACAAGCTCAGCCGTTGGATCGGCGGATCGAGGCCTTTTTCCGGCCGGACGACTTTCTTTGCTGGCTTGCGCTGTAGTGGTCGATGTCAATGCAATCACGGTCCCAGATGTTTAACCGGCAGTAGATGTGCGAGAGGGGGGATGCTCGACAACTCGGTGGATGTGGCGGTGATGAGATTCTTGATACAGCTCCGTTTGACCATTTCCTCTTCCTCGGTTAGCCGGATTAGGGGCATGTCTGGAAGTGTTAGATCAGGCGGTGGGGATGGTGCTCGCAGAAAGTTTGTGACTCTACTTCTGCGAGGAGCCGTGTATCGATAGCTCGGTACATAACCGAGAAGGTCGTGGCAATCTCAGTGACGATACCGCAACACGGTTCTGATTGCGGCCTCGTTTGGGTTGTAATAATTTGCTTGCAAGGCTTCGATAGCTGCAAGGAAAAGAGTGATTAGTACAACATAGTAATGGAAAGAAATTCGACCTGTCAGTGAGCATGACTTACATGTCGAACTGAAGTTCTTACTGATGTACCAGTCGAGCACATCAGCCGTCTCATAATTCCCAGATACCAAAAAAAAGTCATCATCATGGATATCTTTATCTGGAGTGCTGGTTACCAGCTTTTCCTTGCCCGGTCTAATCTTCAAATAGTAGTTAAACCCGTCGGCTGTATGCCCGAGGGTGTATTGGCACAAATCTCGGCCAATCCAAAGCTCAGGCCAAGTTGGTTGTTCAGCTCGACTACCCCGTTTATTATTCTGAAGGTGTTTGTCGAAACTTGTGTCGGTGCTAGCCCGATATGCCTCAGGAACTCACACATTAGAGGCTAAACCGGGAAACGTAAACCTCCATCGATTATGGACAGCACGGTGAAGGGGCATTGATCCAATCTACCCTAAGGGGTAGTGTCTTCTACACCAAGCTCGAGGTGGACATCTTCAGGGATGTCGTACTTCTCCCGAAACACGGCTAGAGTGCCCGGCGTATTAACGAGGAAGCGGTAACGCCCCATGTGAAGCCGACTTATTTTTTACGGCGGTGTGGGTTTGGCAGAGTTTCGTGTGATAGCTACTCGGCCTTTGAGAGCCCTGGTGTTGGTGTCTGGACTCCTAGGACTTTGTAGTAAAAGGCAAGTGTAAGTGATAGCACGGTCGCGCAAACGAGCTCGACTTTAGCCCGGACACTGGATGTGTGACATCATCTCGGTCGCAATGGGTTTACTCAGTAGCTTGGTCGCTCAAGCGGACTAGATATTAGTTCGGTCGAGCGTCCTCGTAGTCTACTAGCTCAGTTCCCACCCAAGTCTTACAAACTTGTAACTTGCCCGGTTATGTTATGGTTTGGGATCAAATGAAGTCCTGGAGCCTGGTCTGTCCCAGATCCTCGCGTGTTCCATCATAGAAGATGATGAACAGTTGAGGGAGAAGGGGCAGAGGTGGTTTTTTGGGGTCACTTCCTAAACTAACTTCATTCGAAGTCCTAAAACTTACTGTCATTGTTCCCTAGACTCAACTATGACAATCACAAGCCCAATTATACAATGAAAACATGAGTGGCAAATGAAGAACAAAGGAGGAGTGTTAAGGACTTACAAGTTAGGGCATGGACGGTGGCCTGAAGCAGTGGGACGGGGCCTCAAACGACGGTGAATGTGTAAAATGGGCTTACGGGGATGCTCTGATCTCAATAGAATGAGTGAGGGCGAAAGTTCTTGATCGTAGGATGGTTTTAAAGCTGAAGATGAACAGAACAGGAAGGGGAATGAAAGGAAGGGCGACGGGTATAAGAAGAGAAGTGCCAAAATTTAAATGTGAAGGGGCAGCGGGAGGCGACTGGGTTGGTTGCTCGAGGCCAATGAATGGACGACACGTGTCTGTAATGACGGCGGCGTCAGTATTGAAAAGATGGGTTGGTAAGTCGAGGCACCAACCGAGAAAGTCAAGAGACCGGGCAGGGGACTTGGCGTGGTGAATGTCCTGCAGTGTAAGGTCGGGTAGAGGAATGACCCTGATCGGAGCATGTAATCCCAGTCACGCTAGCACGGACGGAATTAAGGGGCAATTGAGAGGGAGATTTCATAATTTGGTTTTGGGCCGTGGTAATGACCGGGCTAGAGTCGGTCCGAGCATGGTTGGGGCCGAGCTAGGTTGGGCCGATCTGGGGGAAGTGCTCTCGGTTAAACCTCATATCAAATTTGGCCAGGATAGTTCCTCCGCCAGCCCGATTCGCGTTGTTTGATAGTTGAGATCGGCGTGAAAGATCCTCCGTAGACCGGCCCAACTGAGTAAGAGCTCGGTCATAATGGAGGGCTGCTAAGCTCGATCATAACGGAGCTCAGCTTGGAGCATTGCTTGTCTTAGAAGTAGTACGGTCGTAGGAAGATGGGGCAGCGTCGCCGGGCTGTCCATTTGCGCCAGTGTCATTTGGTAGTTTGGTTAGGTGGTGTTTAGCTGTATTTGCACTGACACATGGGAAAGTGAGTTAGGAGAGTAGGTCCACATATCAGAGGGCGACTGGACGCAGAGGTACGCGCAGAAAGTATATAAATGTGACTACGCTTCCCATGCTAAGGATGGAACATCTTCTGGTGAGAGAAACGCTAACATATTGTCTTCTCTCTTCCTAAGTGTGTGCTTACTTGACCGTCGGAAGGGTTTTCCGGCAACGCACTGCCGGGTAGCCCACCGCCGTTGTGTACGCAGGTTAATCGGAACGAAGCGAAGCTTGGGCGCTAGGAGTACGTGCGGTATTGGATATTTGCCTCCGCACAATCAACATCATTGTTTTTTATTATTTTGAAACCCTAAACCATAAAAGAAAGTTTGAACAAAATCAAATAATAGATGAGAATAATAATCAAAATATTTTATTGAAGCAACCCATAAAAAATGAGGTAAGTATTCATATAAAGGGGTTTCACAATTTTTATAAAGCACCATCAATTATTTTCTATATCGTTTTTTTGATAAAAATTAAAGGGCCTAGTAATTAAATTAACAATAATATATTATTGGAGTTGTTCTTATTTTGTCATTTAAATAGTATATTATTTGAGAACTACTCTTTCATGTTAGTGTCTGATGCTTATGTGCTTATAAGTTTGGTTTTTATTTTTCCACCAGCATTTTTGTGAATAATTTATAATGTAATTTTTTTTTCTGTATTGAAAAGTTTTATAATGCTTATGTAAAAGTTTGGTTTTTTCTGTATTTGTAATGCTTTATAAGTTTTTTTTTTTTTTATTTTTTTTTTTTTTTTTGAGAATTATTTTATGTATTGAAAAGATTTGAAATAATTTAGTTTTTTTAGTTTGTTTATTATTTATTATTTGGGTTTACCTTGAGGTTAATTTGGGAAAAATAATAGGGTATAATGAGAGTAAAATAAAATTTTAAATAATTAAATAAGATGTACTTAGAAATTGAGAGTATTTAATGACTTTTTGGGTATAAATATAATCCCCCAACAAACATGGCTCAAGTATTAAACTGGGCTTTTACTATTGATTTGTTAAATTCCAAGCCTAAAAATCGAATATGCTGAAAGGTTTGGGTTTTAAATTTAAATAAGCCGAGCAACTTTTTGCAATACCAAAGGCTTTGGGCTTTCATAGGCTGAAGTTGAATGTCCATTACTTAGCTAGACAAACTGTCACATTAACAAACTTTTACCTTCTTTAAGTGTTATTTTGAAAAAATTGTATAGATTAAAAATGCCAATTTAGGTTAAGAGTCAAAATACCATTATAAAATTCTAACTAAAAACACTACACTATTGATCATAACTAACACTATGTGGTGTCATAACGAAAAAAAAACATTGTAACAAAAATAGAGAAAAAAATCACCGAGTTATAGTCAATACCAATGGTCCATAATTTTTATATCACATTCAATCATAATTATTATTATTAAAAAAAAAAAGAAGAAGCTAGTTTGGATTATAATTAATACTGCATAACCAACATTTCAATGAAGATAAATTTATTCTTCTTTATTATAATATCCAATTTGTAGAATTATGTTACAAGCAGAAGTTGCTGGTATTACTTCGAAAGAGAAATTACAAATTACACAAAAGCATTATTGAAAATTACAGTCACAAAAGCTAATAGCATCCACATGGATAAATATTACAAAATAAAATACTGCTTATTGAGTTAGTTTCTTCTTCTCTTCCTTTGCACCCTTTCTCTGAGTTTGCTTCCTTGTTCCAAATTTCTCAACAAACCATTCATGATACCTTGTGGTCAGGGTGTGCCCAATAACATTCCTAACTATTAGCCCACTACCGTAACCTAACAATATGATAATCCAGTCAACAACACCACTTGGAAACTTTGAATCATCACCATGAAAGCTCAAGGATGGTGGTGGTGAGGCCTCTGAATTTCCACATAACTTTGATAGAGGTAACCACACAACTCAGAATTCCTATCATATGATCTATTTTCAAATGTATCAAACTGATTCCCTCGAGGAATAGGGCCCGTGAGATGGTTGTGAGAAATGTTTAGGAATTCAAGGAAAGTGAGTTGGGAGAGTTGTTGAGGGATCTCTCTTGAGAGCAAGTTCTACGAAAGGACCAATGATTCCAGCTCGGCCAAATTTGCCAAGGATGATGGGATGACTCCAGTGAAATTGTTGTTGGAAAGATTTAACATCTGAAGTCCACTAAGCCTTCCAAGAGATTCTGGAATTTCCCTTCCAAATTTGTTGTTTGACAAATCAATAGCTATGAAGGCCTTTTGGATTTTTGCGTATAATCTATGTGTGCCAGAGAGGGTAATTTATAACAAAAAATTGGGGCCAGAGTATGGACGTCAAGTAGCTCAGTCCCATTTTTGTCTGAGTACCAAACTGGGCAAAGGGGTTGACCGAGCTACCTAAAACTAGGCCCAAGGGCTGGCTGAGGTGTTTGGTAAGATGGAGGGCCGAGCTAGGTGTAGCTCGGTCAATGCCTCCACTTCATTACTTAGTTGGGGGTGTGACCGAGGTGAGTTAGTTCGATTATGTTGCACCAGCCTAGACAAAAGGAAAAGCCATCTCACTTGGCTAGCAGTGAGTAGGGTGTTATTAGGATATGCATTATCCTTGGGAAAGTAATTCCTAGGAGGACTCTGCTAAGGAGAGTTAGAGTTCTACTAGGATTGGGCCAGGGATTTGTGATTCCTAGGAGGACTCTTATAACGAGAGTTGGAATCCTACTAGGATTGTGCCAGACAGAATCTATAAAAGCTCATAGCAGAACCTATAGACAGGTATCACAACTTTGACTCTCAAATACACAGAGCTTTTTGTCTATTGTCTATTTGCTGACCTAGGCATCAGAGAGGTATCCGGCACACACCTGCCGGCTAGCTCACCTTTGTGTTTTCAGGGAGTAAAGCGACGACATTTGGAGGAGTGAAAACTTGATCAACAGGATTATACTAGAAGATTATTTTGTGCTCGGACAATTGGCGTCATCTGTGGGAAGCAACACAGAACAAAACCTTTTGAATCAAGTTTTCCTCTCTAGTAGAAATCAATGGCGCACGATGAGGATTTGCCGTAATCTACTATTGATGGACAAACCCCTGAGGGGGGTGGAAGGCGAGAAGGCTTACCTTTTGTCCCACCCATGGCAGAGTTAGACCCCCAGCAATGGAACACTCGGAGGGACACATGAGAGAGATGGGGCTCCAGTCCTTGTCGCTCTCAAAGTCTTGAGAGACAAAGGCGGAGGTTGGATCCCTAGGTTCTGGAGGATCGCAAAGGGAGCAAGATGAAGTAATAAAAAGAATGACGGCAGACATGGAGACCATGAAGCGCCAGATGAAGGGCAAAAAAGTGGCAACGGAATCGAGGCACAAAGGAAACACGCCCTTTTACCACTCAAGAGATCGTGGCAGACAAGACACACCATCTCAAGCTGAAAGCAAAAGCCTAAGGACAGTCGATACACTACCACGAACCTCAAGGACTCGTTACTCCAGGTCTGAGAGAACAAGGACCGAGAGGTCGTATACATCGGGAAGCAATTATTGGCCCTTGCACACACATCAGACAACATCAAGGCACTCGGAGTTGCCTAGGTCAACGCACCTATGAACAGTACTAGAGGAGAGGGCCCGATGGAAGGAAGACTCCAGGGCTCACGACCCTCGTAGGGCTTTAGCCCTATAGCGATTGGCCCCTAGGACACATGGGAGTGTCGAGGTAGGAATGCCAATGCCACACCTTGCTTACGAACCAGCAGACAAAGTGTTAGCAAGGCTACAGAGCTTGCCATTCGTTCCGGCAATTGAGAATGCACCTCTACCCTCAAGCTTCCACCAGCCCAAATTCACCATTTATAAGGGGAAGTCAGACCCCTACATGCACTTAAGCCACTTTTGCCAAGTTATGGCAGTATACCGGCGAAACGAGGCCCTAATGTGTATCTTGTTTCCATCTAGCCTTGGCGACCTAGGTCTAACCTGGTTCGAAAGGCTGCCAGAAGGCATCATAGCCTTATGGGCACAGTTGGCAGAAGCGTTCGTGACTAGATTCAGAATGAACACCAACACGCCAGTGGAGATTGATCAGCTACTCTCCATTGATGTGGGTGAAAAGGAGACACTGAGGTCTTACAATAGTCGATATTGGGAGACTTTCAACCAGATTGGGGATTGCCTTGCAAATCTCGCCATCGCACAATACAAACGGGGTTTACTAGTCGACAATAAACTGAGGGACTCAATGACAATGATGCCACCCCTCACAATGGAGGCCCTAATGGAAAAAGTGCATCAGCATATCCGGGTAGAAGAAGATAGTGCCTGCGCCAAAGCAAAATCTGGCACAACAGCAATGCCAGATAAAAAGACTACAGCAAAAGTCAACACGGTAGAACAACCAAGCAAGAATAGGCAAGCCAGACGTGCCAAAAGAGAGGACCCAAAAAAAAGGAAGTTGAGAATCCGCACTGCCATTACCATAGTATTTAATAAACCTATCTACTGGATTCTTAGTGAGATACGTGACGAACCCTTCGTTTGGCGACCAGCCAAGTTGAGAGAAACACAAAAGGGCTATGATGAGGTCCCGTTGAACCTTCCATGATGAGAAGGGGCATCGCACTGAGAATTGCACACCATTGAGGCAACATCTGGAGGAGCTAGTGGTTGCTAGACACCTGGACCAGTACATAGAAGGGGAAACACAGCCAGCCCCCCAGGACCTCAACAGACCAAACGGGATGCCGGTCGACGGTCCACCATAAGGTGTAGTCAACTTTATACATGGGATCATCGAACCTGAGCAGGTATGTGAGCTCAGAGGGATGATCAAAAAGGCTGAGCACCTGAGAGAGGTATTAAGTGCACAACCTACCATCAAAAATGGGAGGACAGAGGCTACGAACGTCATATCCTTTTCAGACAAGGATCTAGCAAGGTTACATTGCCCTCACAATGACGCACTGGTGGTCACTTTGCATGTCAAGAATTTTGACATTAAACGGATTCTGATTGACCAAGGAAGCTCATGCGAGATAATGTACTACGAGACCTTCAAACAACTGAAATTGGAGGACAAAGACTTGGCACCTACGACATCTCCCCTTGTCGGTTTCAACTCAATGCCAGAGTGACCAGTAGGCAAGATAATCCTCCCAGTTAAGGCAGGAACCACGACAAAATAGGTGGAATTCTGGGTATTGAAGGTCCCTTCCACTTACAACATAATCTTGGGAAGGGCATGGCTGCATGTCATGCGCTCAGTGGTGTCAACCTACTATCAGGCATTGCGATTCCCTAACGAAACCGGCATGATTGAAGAAGTCTTAGGAGACCAAATCATGTCGAAGCAGTGTTTCGTCACAGTTAACGACAGATGTGTTGCAAAAGGGTTTGTTCAGATGGTGGAAGAGCCAAAAAGCAATGAACTGTTTGTAGATGTCGGTAAAGCAGCAGGATAGAAGGTAGTGGAAGACTTGGTTGAGGTAAGGATAGATGAAAAGAACCCATAAAAGTTCTTTTTGCTCTGCTCATCTTTGTCCAGCACTAAGAGAATAGAGGTCATGGAATTCTTAACCTTTAACATCGAAGTGTTTGCCTAGACACCATACGACCTGCCTGGCATTGACCCAAACTTCATTTGCTATCAACTCAATGTCCACCTAACTACTAGACCAATTATTCAGCGAACTCGTCGATCGACACTCCATCATGTAGAGATAGTAGCAGAAGAAGTGGGAAACTTGCTGGAGGCAGGAGCCATCAGAGAAGTACACTATCCCAAGTGGATCTCTAACACTGTAGTAGTGCCAAAGAAGAACGGCAAGTGGCGCATTTGTGTGGACTACAAAACGGTCAACAAAGCATGCCCAAAAGATAGTTTTCCCCTACCACGAATAGACCAACTGGTGGACTTGACAGCAGGGCACAACCGACTTCGCTTTCTTGATGCGTATTGGGGTTATCATCAGATCGCTATGTATGAACCAGACCAGGAGGTCACGTCATTTACAACACCCAGAGGACTATACTGTTACAAGGTCATGCCCTTTGGCCTAAAGAATGCAGGGGCTACATTCCAACGGATGGTCACTAAAATGTTTGAACCATTGTTAGGCAGAACGATGGAGGCTTACATAGACGACATGGTGGTCAAAATAAAGGATGAGAAGGACCATCTCAGGGACCTAGATGAAATGTTTCAGATTTTGAAGTCCCACAAGTTGCGTCTAAACGCATCTAAGTGCGCATTCGGTGTAAGATCAGGCAAGTTCTTAGGCTTTCTAGTAACCAACCGGGGTATAGAAGCAGATCCCTCTCAGATCAAAGTCATCCAAGATCTTGAGAGGCCCAACACAGTCAAAGAAGTACAGCATCTCACCAGCTTGGCTGCCGCACTCAACCGGTTCATAAGTCGGTCGTCAGACAGATGTCAACCATTCTTCCAGGCACTGAATGCCAAATTTGAGTGGGATAAGAAGTATGACAGCGCCCTAGAAAGCTTGAAAGACTACATGGCCTCTCCTCCGTTATTAGTAACCCCGGTGCTAGGAGAAGAACTCTTTTTATACTTAGCAGTCTTACAACATGTAGTCAGTGTAGTGTTGGTCAGAACGGAAGGAATCCAACACCTGCCTATCTTTTATGTTAGCAAGACCTTGCTGGGTGCTGAAACAAGGTACCTACCATTGGAGAAACTGGCCTTAGGTCTGATGATGGCCTCAAGAAAGTTGTCGCACTATTTCCATGCCCACATCGTGATTGTCCTAAAGGCTTTTCCCTTAAAAGCCTTGTTTGAGAGGGCATATTTTTCTCGACGAATCTTGAAGTGGGCAGTAGAGTTGGGGCAGTTTGATATCAAGTTTCAACCTAGAACCACAATAAAAGCCGAAGCTTTAGCAGACTTTGTGGCTGAGTTCACACCAGGAAGTCATCATATCTGCCCGGTCGATTTAACTGACACAACCGAAGTTAGAGGGGAAAATGCCACAGGAATTGCGTAGCCCCTGATACATGATGGCCATCTACATTGCAACCATTTAGGGTTGGGGGCATGGAGTAAGGAACAAACCATGCTATTCCTAGTGGGGACTCATCAAAAAGTAAAGACTTGAAGCAGTTAGACATTGAAGACCAAACCCCAACAACAACATCGACCTAGAAGAAAACACTAGCAACACCCATGATCCCAAGACTTCATCCGACCCCTCTATTTGCTAGAAGCTATTCGTTAGAGAGATGTGGAAACTCTTCGTGGATGAAGCATCCAACAGGCACAGTGTAGGACTTGGCATAGTCCTTATTTCACCAGATGGCCTAAGAATTAAAGAAGCAGTCAACCTTGGCTTCCCAGCATCCAACAACGAGGTGGAGTATGAAGCACTGTTAGCAGGCTTAAGATCACCACTTTACATGAAGGCCACCAAGCTAATGGTATACAGTGATTCCCAACTGGTAGTCAACCAGATTTCAGGTGACTATGAGGCGAAAGATGATAAGATGGCTAAGTACCAAGAGTTATTCAGAAAAGAGATCATGAAGTTTGAAGTAGTCCAGATAGAGCAAATCGGCCGAAAGGAAAATAGTAGAGCAGACAAACTGGCAGGTTTTGCTTCAATGGCAGATACATCTATCCCACACCTATTATTGATCGACTTCCTACCTAGACCAAGTATTGAGGAACCTGAAGCAACCGAGGCATATTGTGCCGAACTAGGCCCGTCCTGGATGGATCCCATTATAGTGTTTTTAAAAGATGGCATCTTGCCTGAAGAAAAGAAAGTGGCCAACAAAATTAGAGCCAAATCACAACGATTTTGGCTCTCTCCATCACTGGCCTTATACAAACAATCTTTCGCAGGACCTTACCTAAAATGTGTCCATCCCAGCAAAGTCGAGGCATTTTTGTTCGAGATACATGAAGGCATAAGTGGAAGTCACCAAGGGGGAAGATCATTGGATTACTGAGCAATTTCACAAGGATATTGGTGGCCATACATGCAAGTAGATTCAGAGAAATATGTCAAGAGGTGTGAGAAATGTTAGAAGTTCGCACACCAAATACATCAACCAGCCAGAGAGCTTCTACCATTAACTAGGTTGTGGCCCTTCGCAATGTGGGGCCTAGACATAGTGGGACCACTTCCAACTGCACCCGGCAACAGAAAGTTCTTTCTTACAGCAATAGCCTACTTCACAAAGTGGGTGGAGCCAGAAGCACTCGCATTAATAAAAGAGAAAGACGTGAAGAAGTTCGTCTGGCAGAACATCATAACCCGATTCGGTATACCCAAGGCTCTAATATCTGACAACGGCACTCAGTTCAATGGCAAAATTTTCAGGGGTTTTGCGAGGAATACAAGATAGAATGGTACAACTCTACACCAACATACCCTCAAGCGAATGGCTAGGCAGAAGCTTTGAACAAAGTTGTCTTAGACGGTTTGAAGAAAAGGTTAGAGAGAGCAAAAGGCAAGTGGGCAGAAAAGCTTTCTCATGTTTTATGGGTTTACTGTACCACACCTCGGCGGTCAACTAGAGAAACACCTTTTTCCTTGGTCTATGGCATGGAGGTAGTAATCCCACTGGAAGTAGGCCTCTCCACTATTAGAAGTGAAAATTTTGACCCAAATTTGAATGAAGAAGCCATAACTTTGGAACTCGACCTTGCAGAAGAGAGAAGGGAAAGACCACTAGTTCACATTGCCTCATACCGGCAGGAGTTATCTAGAAAATATAACAAAACAGTGCATCCAAGGCAATTCAAGATTGGAGATTGGGTACTGCGCAAAGTAATGGGCAACACTTTGGTACCTGGAGATGGAAAGTTAGGACCTAACTGGGAAGGACCATACAAAGTGGTTGGTTTAGCGGGAAAAGGGGCATATCACTTGGAAGATGGGGACAACAAGGCTATTCACAGGCTGTGGAACACTGTCAATCTCAAATTATTTTATTTTTAGTTTTTCTTTAAAATACTTGTAATTTTTCTTTTTTAAATAAAATAAATATTTTCTCTAGCATAATTCTTTATACTGTAAAAGTTGTTCTTAGTCATTACCGGCTAGGGGAAATCAAGAAGTTTGGCAGGATTAACCAACACCCAGTTCTCTTTTTTAGCCGAGATAAGGATCTAGGCTAAAGAAGGTTGGCAAGTATGACCAACACTTAGCTCTCTTCAGTCGAGATAAGGATCTAGGCTGAAGAAGGTTGGCAGGTATGACCAACACTTAGCTCTCTTCAGCCGAGATAAGGATCTAGGTTGAAGAAGGTTGGCAGGTATGACCAACATTTAGCTCTTAGCCGAGATAGGGATCTAGGCTGAAAAAATTTAAATATACAGAATGCCGATTTTGTAGACCGGGATAACTAGCTTGGCTAGAAAACTTTAGAGCAAAGCGACTGAGCAAAGAGCCCAAACCTGACGCGGTTAAAGTTGAAAGATAAATACATAAAGTAAGGCATAAAATGAACAAACATATTGGAAAATAGCAAATTTCATTCCATTTGCGAAAGATCATTATATGAGGAGGGGCTCGAGCCCGGTTACAGTTTCATTTGAAACAAACATCAAAAGAAAAAAAGAAAATCAAGTGAACAAATCGTCCAAATCGGCGTCCAAATCAACCCAGATTTCGCCCACTGGTAGCTTGGCTACAGGGTCAGCCCCTTGGTTGGGCTCGGTCGAAAGCGCCTCGTTGATTGCAGCATGCAAGGGTGGGCTGGAGTCCACTAGAGTAGGAGAGGCAGACTGCCGGCAGATCTGAGTGTTGGATGCATTCTAAGGAGCTGGGACCTCATCCTTCTCCCCCTCCTGAAGGAACTTTTGTTGGACCGCATTGGCATAGTCCGCCATATAGCCCGATATGAAGTGGGGAAGGGGATGCAGGAAGACTTCGAAGTCACGTCCGTAACCGAGCTTTTTCAGCGGCTGCTTTCTACCGCACTTGAAGAAGATATCCTTGGCAGCTTCGCACTGTTGGACGTAAGTCTCCTCTCCTTCTTTAAAGCCTTGGTCTTTTGCCTTATGTATTTTTGCCTTTAGATCCTCCAGCTCAGCATTCTTCTTCCTCTCCAGTTTGGCCAGCTCACGTAGATAACGGTCTTTTTTCTCGGCTAAGGCCTTCTATTTGTCAGCCTCGGCCGAGCTGACCAGTCCGGCAAGTCTCAAGTTTTCAGCCTCTAGCTCGGCCAGCTTAGCCTGAGTGTCTTTTAGCTCGGCTGCCTTGGATTCTGCCTCGGCGACGGCTGACCATGCCATGTTCCGAAGCTCAAGTACTCGTTTGTGAGCCACTTGGCTCTTCTACAGGGCCTGCATAGTTTAGGGCAGTTAGACAACAACCAATGCACTAGGACTGTAACAAATGTTTTGTTCAAAGTTTGATGGGATTTTTGGGACTTACCAGAATCATCGATTTTGATGCCAAGCGAATGGCCTTCAGCTCGGTCAAGCCCTCATGCCACTCCATGTCGGCGGGAAGGCAGACACTCTTTGCTAGGTTGAAGGCCAACAGGTGGTCCTTCTCGGCGCTGACAGAGTCAGAGGCCGTAATATCATGACCCCTGAATGTGGCTGTTGGTGCCCATGCTGGCGGGGTGGGAGGATTTGAAGAGCTAGGTCAGTTACGACCTTGGGAGAGTGTTATTTCTTGAAGCTTAGTTTGGGATGGCTCATCCTCTTCCCTCAGGCTTTATGTACGAGGCCGTTTCCTTGGCTGAGATGACGAAGCTCAGGCTGTGGGGAGGGCTACCACTGCCTCATGTGTCTGACCGACCTATGGCACCTTGGTCTGAATCTCGGCAATTTGAGTGGAAGTTTGTTCAGTGATCAGGGCTCGAACAGCTCAGCGCTTGGCCATTTCTTGTTCTTTAGTAAGGGAAATGAGGTTGATTTGTGGCAAGTTTGGGTCCAGTTCTGGTGATGGTTCCAGAAGAAAGTTAGTTACCTTGACCTTTCTCTTTCCACTATACTGGTAGGTCGGCTCGAAGTTTAGTAGCTCGGCCCAACCTCGATTACGGTATCGGAGCGCGGCACGAAGAGCGTCTTGATTGGCGTATTGGTATTGTGATTTAAGCTGGTTTAAGTCTGCACAAAAGAAAACCAAGGGTTAGCACGGTGGGTAAGCTGGGACAACAAAGCAAGTTTGAACCGAAGTATACTTACCAGCAGTTCCTTTGTTCTAGTTTATACTGTAGCCTGGTATTTGGGCTTCCTGGTCTTCAAAATTTACAGAAACCCAAAAGAAATCATCGTCATTTATGTCTTTGTCCGGTGTGTTCTTTATAATTTTTTCTCGGCCTCTTCTTATTCTGAGGTAGTATACCCAACCATCGTTATTTTGGCCGAGCGAGTACTGATGAAAGAGCTCGGCCGATCCGAGGTTGAGGCCGAGCCGACGGTTTAGCTCGGCGATACCATTTATTATCCTATAACTGTTTGTGGAAAGTTGGGTTAGGCAAAGTCTTGTTTGCCTAAGGAATTCGCATATAAGTGGTTGAATGGGAAACCAAAGGCCAGCCTCTACAATCGATATCACGGTAAACGGGACGAAAGCCCGGTTTGCCCAGGGTGTTGTTAATAGTTCGGCTAGGGAAAGATGAACGTCGTTAGGAATTTGGTAGTCTTTTTGGAACTTGGTCATGGCCCTAGGAGAGTCCACTAGAAACCGGTATTTACCCATGTTAACTTAAAGTTGTAAATAAATTAAGCCTAGCTCGGCGCGACTGAGGCTTTGGTTAGCTCGGTTGAGCAAAGCTACCTAGGGCAGGGTGCAAGGGCTTGCCTGGCCAACCTAGTCAAGTCTGCAAAGTGGAAATAAGAAGTGTTATGCCCAGACAACTGGACCGCACTAAGTAAATAGTCAATTTACAGAAGAATTGTAAAGGCTTAGCTCGGTTACATCCGGATGACGGGGAGTTCTCAGTTCGGTCGTACAGAAGGGCCAACATAAGGCCGCTAGCTCGGTTGGAGGTACCTAGTTCGGTTTTTGGGTGAGGTCTTCTAGTTCGGTCAAGTACGCACCTATCACAAACAAGTTCCTATCTCAGTCGTGGTGTTTTATTGGATCGAAAAGGATCGCATTCCAGATTGATTAAGAACCCAGCTAAAGTGTCATTGAGGTCTGGGTGTGTGGTTTTTGGGGATTTAGTGATCCTTACCCATTTATGTGAAAACTACAGGAGGGTGTTTTGAAAAATATATATGATATATATATATTTCTCTATACTATTTATATACTCACGAAATGAAAAGGAAAAAAAGGGATTGAGCCACTTACAGTTTCAAAATGAAAGGACGGAGATCAAGACAGCGGGGATGCCAACCAAAAACACGAGCTTTGCAGGTGCTAGGGTCGTGAGTATGGATACTCAAAAGGCAAGAGAGAGAAGATGAATAGAGGAGCGTTTTGATTCAAAAGAGGGGTTTTTGTTTAAAGCACAAAAATGGGCGGGACTATTCAAAATTTTTGAGGTACAAAGACGGCTGTGATAGTTGTACTTGACCACTAGGAGCAAGCCACGTGTCCAGGGGAATAGATAACGACTTAGACGTGCTTGGGAGGCGGAACGGCGTGTAGAGCAATTGACAAGACGTTTATGAACCGGGCAAATCGGTAGCCCGGTAGAAAGTGAGCTCGGTTGGCTTGAATGTTTTAACTCGGCTGGAGAAGAATAATCCCAAATCATGCGTTACAGATGGAATTAAGGGGCAATTGAGAGGGTAATTTATAACAAAAAATTGGGCTGAGTCGTGCTCCTTTAATCTCTGTTTTGGGTCGGACTAAATGCTGGAGTATGGACATCAAGTAGCTCGGTCCCATTTTTGTCTGAGTACCAAACTGGGCAAAAGGGTTGACCGAGCTACCTAAAACTAGGCCCAAGGGCTGGCCGAGGTGTTTGGTAAGATGGAGGGCCGAGCTAAGTGTAGCTTGGTCGATGCCTCCACTTCATTGCTTAGTTGGGGGCATGACCGAAGTGAGTTAGTTCGGTTATGTTGCACCGGCCTAGACAAAGGGGAAAGCCATCTCACTTGGCTAGCAATGAGTAGGGTGTTATCAGGATATGCATTATCCTTGGGAAAGTAATTCCTAGGAGGACTTTGCTAAGGAGAGTTAGAGTCCTACTAAGATTGTGCCAGGGATTTGTGATTTCTAGGAGGACTCTTATAAGGAGAGTTGGAATCCTACTAGGATTGTGCCAGACAGAATCTGTAAAAGCTCATAGCAGGACCTATAGACATATATCACAACATTGACTCTCAAATACACAGAGCTTTTCGTCTATTGTCTATTTGCTGACCTAGGCATCAGAGAGGTATCCGGCACACACCTGCCAGCTAGCTCACGTTTGTGTTTTTAGGGAGTAAAGCGACGACATTTGGAGGAGTGCAAACTTGATCAACAGGATTATACGAGAAGATTATTTCATGCTCGTACAGTGCCTTTGTTATCCATTGTTACTGAATACATGTAAGGCGGCATATACAAAGTTGAGGTTATCAATCTTGAATTTACAGTTGCAATTGGAACTTCTTGACTTGCCTGCATATATGTTAACTTTTCTCTCTTGACCATTGTCATTGCATTCCAGTTTTTGAAGTATTCTGATGGTAAGTTTCCTAAGAAACCATTGTCAGAGAGGTCAATGATGCACAATTTTACAAAATTTAATTTGGCTTGAGAAACGTTAATGGCACCATGAAATCTGTTAGATCGCAAAATAAGAACTTGTAACATAGGAAGCGCTCCCAACCAAGAGGGAAAAGTATCCTCCATCTGATTATTTCCAAGAACAAGAATCTCAGGCAATGTACAATTTTGCAATGATCTTGGCACCAACCCATGTAAATGATTTTGACTTAGATCAATCATCTTCAACTTGATGCCATCATGTGAGGAATAGTGCCGTGAAAATTGTTGAGACTTAGATTGAGCACTAACAGAGAATCACTAAAATTAGACAAACATTCAGGAATTGTGCCACTCAAGTTATTATCAGACAGATCAAGAATTTGAAGAGAACTATTGTAACAGATTATTGATGGTGGAATTTCTCCAAATAAAAAGTTACCAGGGACTTGATAAACATGGATGGACGGTGGTGGAATTGGTAGTGATCCTTGCAGTGTATTAAAGCTGACGTCTAAAGATATTAGTGACCACCATGGAATGATATCTGGATGCTGTTCAAAACCTATCAGAAAATTTTGTGAAAGGTCGACCATTACCATAGTTTCTTTCGATTTGTTCCAAAACCAAGTTGGTATTTCACCATGAGTTTTGTTATCACTAAAAGAGAACATCTCTAATTCATCCTGGAACTGTAGGAAATTGGGGAACTTCTTCAAGTTACACGATGCCAATCCTAGAATATTAAACTTCCGAATAGTAGCATTGGTACTATTTTTGGTAAGCATCGTTAATTTGTTGGCTGACAAATCAAGGAGAAGAAGGTTTCGGTGCTTCAAAAAAATGTCGAGCTCAACTTTACCACCCAAGTTGTTTCCAGCAAAATTAAGATCTTCAAGATACTTGAGTTGAGATATTGAGCTTGGAATCATGCCTTGTAGTTGATTGTCTGAGAGTTCTAAAAGATTTATTTTGGTGAGGTTCATAAGCCAAGATGGAATTTGACCAACTAATTCATTTGAATTGAGAGAGAAACGGGATAGTTGAGTCAAGTTAGTTAGAAACTGTGGTATCTCACCACGTATTTTTATATCTACAAGGTATAATCTAGTGAGTTTGGATAGCTTACCAAGTGTCAAAGGTAAAGTTAGTACATCAAAATTATTTTCACGAAGGTCTAAGAAAGTTAGTTGTGATAAGTTTCCCAGGGATATAGGAATTTGCCCCCAAAATTGGTTCGAACCAAGGTCCAAAACAGTGAGTTTGGTCACACTACCGAGCGAAGCTGGAAGCATCCCAGAAAAATTGCATCCTGATAAATCCAAAAAACTTATGGATTCAAGGTTACCTATTGAATCGGGTACAATTCTGGAGAAACCTATCCCCCATGTTGACAATTCCTTTAGGGGACCACTATGGTGAAATTCAAGCAGATTACCAGTGAGATTGTCATTTTCAGCCATGCTTAGAATCTGAAGGTTTGGTAGTTAAAAAATGGTTTTTGGGAATTCACCATACAACTGACAACTCTTAAGAAAAAGAGTTGTTAGTGAAGACATATTCGACAAAGCACGAGTCACTGTAGAAGATATATTCACCCAACAGAGGTCAAGTACCTTCAAGTTGGTAAGATTTTGAATTAGGTCTTCCAAATTAAGTTTTTCAAGTTAGAGCTCATTTCTAGAGAGATCGAGGTAAATCAACTTTGAAAGATATGAGATATTTGAAGGGATTTGACCAAAAAATGCAGAGTAGAATAGGTCTAGACTAGTTAGCCTCGAAAGGTTTCCGATTCTAGTTGGGATTTGAGAAAAATTGAAGTGCCTGTCGAAAAGATTCAGCCTTTGAAGGTGAACCAAGTTGAAGAGGCTACTATTGGAGTTGATAGAACTATAGAGAAAACTGCTGCTGAGGTCGAGGCCAACCACATGACCGTTGTCGTGGTCACACTCGACGCCATCCCATGAGCAACAGTCACCACTTTTTCCTTTGAACTTCTTCCATGATTCAACCTTTGAATAAGCTGAAGGATCACCTGAAGCAGACTTGTTAATAAAAAAGCTATATGAGAAGGTTCAAGAACGTCGTTGGAAAATTCGAAGATCTTCGAAGATCCTTGAAGAACAACTTTGAAGTCTCTAAAGATGATGAGAGGCTTAGATTCTTCAATAGTCTTAACTTAAGAAACCAAGAGTAAAGGAGATGATGGAGATAAGAGATTGGGTGAAGAAGAAGGTAAAATAGCTAGAGAGAGAATAATGGCAAGGCTCTTCCATGAATCTCCCACTTTCACTCTCAAGGTTGATAATGGAGAAGGGAAATTAGTTCTTTCCCAAGAATTAACTCTCCAAAAAAATCCATCCCTTGTAAAGCTATGGGTGGGTGCTATTTATAGGCACCTCATGATGTAGGATGGAGCCCATGTGCAAGGCACATGGGGAATATTCTCTCTAACCACCTTGTCTGAGGAGGTGACCTCTCCGAGGATAAGAAAAACCCCGAAGAGGAGATCAACCTCTCGGCGAACCCTTCTTCTTAGCCACACCTAACCAATGATCCCCAATCATCCCAAAGGGTCAGGGGTAGTCCCAGAGGACGTCCTGCCGCATAAGGGTCAAGGGTAGTTCAAGAGAACACCTTGCCGCAAATATTGCCAAGTCTCAGGGACCCCCCAGATCGTACCACCTCGACCCGGGTATAGGCTAGTTTAACCGAAGAGCGAATTTATCTTCACTCACAGTCCTTGGGATTGGGTCCTTTGTTCGAACTCCATTACGCCCATGGTTCTGGTGCGTAGATCCCGGAAAGCTTCGAGCCCGCAAGTGTTCTAGGACTCATTAACGGAGCGACTTCTAGATTGTGTCTGAATCCGTTCGAAGCCAAGTGCTTCGGACCTCTAGGTTCGTGGATCCGAACCCTTTCGAGTATGAGCCCGAGTAAGTCTCTAAGTTCGTGGATCCGAACTCTTTCGAGGCTTAGAGCGATTCGGCCCATTTGATGGCGATAAATCCAGGCCCACCAATCTTGGACTTGCGATAAATTCGGGCCCACCAACCTTGGACTATTGGGCCTAATTAATTTAGTGGGCTCAAATTAGCTCCTCTTACATTTGCCCCTTGCGTGTATGAGAAATTTCAGTTTTCTTGGACATGCATAATTTCACCTTGTTAGCCATGCTTCGCATTACGTCTTTGGAAATATTTGATCTTGACAGAGTCTATGAATAAAGCTGATGGCTCACCACAATTTACGGATAAAATTGACAAGTAATATTAAATAAATAAATAAATAACTTTTTTTTTTTTTTTTACAATATCTGAAAACATAAAATAAAAAAAGCACCCATTTTTCCTGAAGAGATAAGGGCAACACACAATTTTTTATTTCTTTCTCAAATATTTGAAACCACTAAAATCAATCAGGTTCTTTATTTATATATGTATATATATTGAAGCTAAGGACAAAATCCACCATTCTTATCCTTTTTGGCAAATGTCAGCTCACTTTTTGAAATGTAATTAGCAAAAAAAATTTATTCTATGAAGTCCAATCATCCAAACCCAATTTTGTTTCTCCCTCTAAAAAGTGAAACCCACTGTTCTTCTTTCTTCAAATTTAAAACCCGTAACTGCTTGGGCCGTTATATATATATATGCAAAATATTTGAGAGGATATTCCATGTATCACACCCTTTTTTTATTCTATTTAAAGAAAAGGATAGCAACCCTAATCAAAACCCCTCACCTTTTCCTTTCTTGCACAGCCATTTCGACACTCTCTCTCTCTCTTCATAACAGAGAAACCAAGCTTCTTCTTCTTCAAGAAAAACCCTGCTTCTACAATACCATAGGCCATTGCCGTGCTCTCCTTCTTTAACAAAATAGCTGAAGACCCACACCTCCTTGCACACCGCCGGCGGCCAAAGCTTCGGCTACCACTGGCGTTACGACAGCTTCAGTTACCATTTGCTCACATCGATACGAGCTCCACCTCACCTTGGTGCTTCACTTCGGTTTAACGACGTAGCTTCTCAGAGATCCAAACACTCCGGAGCAAGGTTCCACCAACCAGCACCAACACCAACTTCTCTGCGACGTTACTGCTACCTCCGGCTTCGGATTGTCCAACGTCGACTACGCATGTTGCCCGTTCAACGCGACATGCGTTGTCTTGCCCAGCTCTTGCATCGTTGCTGTATTTATCAACCGTAACTAAGAAGTGACGGCCACGCCGCCCACTCAACGTGGTGTCGGTCCGTCCATAGCCATTTTCATCCACTGTCTGTGCTATCGCTGATATATTCCGGTTGTCCTTGCTGCTGCTTTTACTAATCCGTGGCCTATTTTCTGCTTCCCATATTGACTCTAACTCAGCTGTGGTCTTCCTCTGTTAGTATAAATCTGTGGGTACGCTCTTTGAATTTGGTGGAAGCTCCTGTGTAAACCCACCTTCCTTCTTATTGTTTTGATGGACTTTTGTGCTCAAAATAAATATGCAGTGATACATTTTCAAATTTGGGAATTCTGGTGATAATTTATTTCAGTCTTGAGGCTTGCAAACAATCTTGAACTAGTGCTCTGATTATATACATCTTCAAATCCTTGCTTGAGATTCGGGACTTTTATTGATGGACTGGATATATATAAATCTTTAACACTGGGCTATTGAATTTCATTGCTGATTTTGCAAGATAAAAACACACCATGACATTGCACTCCTCCTGATATTTAAAACCCGAGCCCGTGCATTAATAATTTGATACAATAGAACTATTAAAAAATATTAAGCATTCGCTGGTTGCCTCGTGTGAATTTATTATCCCTGTGAATGTCGAAATAGGTACTTTTGAACTAATTTGGCCTTGCAATAATTTAAAAAAAAAAAATTTATTGAATCTTGGTGGGCTTGTTGAAGGCCATTGCAATTTGTTGTTGAGCACCATTGTTGAAAATTTGAAGAGAATAGAACAAATGTGTAGTTGTTGATGTTGCCCCATTCGGATAATGCCTAAATCATGATTTGAAATTGATATTGCTTATCTTGTTTGTCGGCTTTGCTATTTCAGGCGAATGAATTCTTATACAAACTCCACAACCTCGATGCCCTCAGAACCCACACTAATGAGAGCAAGGGATATTCCTCGGAAGTTCGAACGGAAGCAAGACTGTCCCTCGGGAGTCTGAAAATAGCACACACCCTACTTCGACAAGAAAAATCCCTCTGGAAGGTAACCGAGTTTACTAAGCTTGCTCTAACAAAAGTAAAGGTTGTCTCTCGGAAGTCCGAGTGGAAGCAAGGCTGTCCTTCAGAAGTTCGAGGCTGTCCCTCAAGAGTTCGAGCGAAAATAAGGTTCTCCCTCAGAAGTCCGAGCAGAAACAAGGCTGTCCCTCGAAAGTTTGAGTGGATATGCACTTTTACTTCGGCAGCTAATGGAAGCAAAGGCTATCCCTGGGGAGTTCGAGTAGGAGTCCACTCTACTTTGAAAAGAAATATCCTCAGAGCTCGTATTGGTGAATGCAAGGGCTGTTCTTCGGACCCGCACTAATGAGAGCAAGAGCTGTCCCTCGAAAGTCCAAACGGAAGCAAGGCTGTCCCTCAGGAGTTTGAATAGTAGCACACACCCTACTTTGGCAAGAAGATCCCTTCTGATAGGCCACCGAGTCTTAAGGGCTGTTCTTCGAAAGTCTGAGTGGGAGAACACACTATACTTCAGCAAGAAAGATCCTTGACACTCTTTGAAGGTCAGAGTGGAAGAACACACTCTACTTCAGCAAGAAAGATCATTGAGGCTCGCACTGATGGAAGCGAGGTCTATTCTTCGAAAGTCTGAGTGGGAGCACACACTCTACTTCAATAAGACAGGTCCTCGAAGCTCACACTGATGGAAACGAGATTTGCACTTCGAAAGTCTGAGTGGGAGCACACACTCTACTTCAACAAGGGAGATCCTCGAAGCTCGCACTGATGGAAATGAGATTTGCTCTTCGAAAGTCTGAGTGGGAGCACGCACTCTACTTCAACAAGAGAGATCCTCGAAGCTCGCACTGATGGAAACGAGGTTTGTTCCTTGGAAGTCCAAATGGAAGCAAGTGCTGTCCCTCGGAAGTCCGGGTGGAAGCACACTATTTTTTTGGCAAAAAAGATCCCTTCTAGCTCCTTAGAAGTCCAAATGGAAGCAAGGGTTGTCCCTCGGAAGTCCGGGTGGAAGCATACTCTTTTCTTGGCAATCAATGGAAGCAAATGCTATCCCTCGAAGCTCGCACTGACTGAAGCGAGATCTGTTCTTCGAAAGTCTGAGTGGGAGCACACAGTCTACTTTAGCAAGAAAGATCTTCAAGGCTCGCATTGATGGAAGCAAGGGCTATTCTTCGGAAGTCCAAGTGGGAACACACACTCTACTTCAACAAGAAAGACCCTCAAAGCTTGCATTGACGGAAGTAAGGGCTATTCTTCGGAAGTTTGAGTAGGAGCACACACTCTACTTCAGCAAGAAAGACCCTCAAAGCTTGCATTGATGGAAGCAATGGCTGTTCTTCGGAGGTCCGAGTGGGAGCACACACTATTTTGACAACTAATGAAAGCAAAGGTTGTCCCTCTCTAAGTGGGAGTACACTTCTACTACAGCAAGAAAAGTCCTTTTAAGGTTGGTAACCGAGTCTAATATTCCTCTTTCTTCTTCGAGGGGCAACAAAAATTGAAAACTGTTTCAAGCAACATAACATAATGAAGATACACAATATGAAATAAATTTCTTCATAACATAAGAAAGATAGAACTTCTTAGACAATGCAGTAAATACAAATTGCAAAATGTCATAGATAGACTTCTTTTACAGAATGTTGACATTTGCCCCTAGAGTTGCAAGGTCATTTGGAAAGCTTTCACCAACTGCTCGGGCTGTGGTCGTCATACACCATCATAGCTATGTCTTCTAAGATATCTTGGGGGCCTTGTTCTTTGAACTCTAGGTCATCTGCTTCGACTTTCTTTCTAAAGATCTTCTTAAGCATCCAACACTTTTCTGTAGGATGTCCTAGTGATCGGTGGAAAACACAATAATTAGGGCCCTCGTGGTCCTTCTTCAGTAGAAGCTCTTTGATACGAGGCAACTTCAGTTCCCCATTTGCCACACATTCTTTAACTAAGGCCTTCACCTCCTCAACACTACATGGAAAAAGAGTGTCATCTTCGAAGTGTTTCCTCTTCTGACCTCTGAATTCCTCCCCCTGCGACTTTCGGGTAGAAAACGCGGAAGCCACAATAACAGAAGGTCCTCGGGATGTCTTGAAGATGGTTTTATAACTAGTGTCGAACTCGATCTCCTGAGACTGAAGTATGTTGATGTTCTGAGATGCTTCAATTAGTGCTGAGAAAGTAACTTGTGATTAACAAGAAGCATTTTGTACCCGTTCAATGCCCCTTCAACACAGATTTGAACCAAGTAACTTTCCTATACAGCCTCGTGACAGTCCACGGCTTTATCTTGGAACCTCTTCACATATTCGAGAATGTCTTCACCTTCCCGCTGCTTTTCCTTACACATGGTAAGTGTGGTCACTTTCTCGGCCACCTGAAAGAATTTGGCGTGGAATTTGTTGACCATCTCCTTCCAACTTCGAACAGAGTTTGGGGCTAAGTTAACGTACCAACTATATGCTCGGTCGGTGAGGGACTTGAAGAATTCTCTCAGTCGGAGGACATGATTTGAACCATGAATCCACAAAGTCACGATGAAACGAACAACATGTTCTCGAGCATTTCCTTGCTTGCCATTGAATTTGATGAACTTCACCACCGTGTACCCCTCTGGGTATGGATAATTCAACATCTCGATAGGGTATGGTGGCTTGACATCCGGATCAGGCAAAGAGGGTAAAGTCCTTTTGCCCCATTCGAGATCGAACATGGCTTGCACATCGGCGAGAGTGAGAAATTGTTGAGGGAGAGAATTTGATGGTGGTATTCTCGGAACCTGACTTGTAGACCCGAAAACCGAGCTTGGAGCAACTTGGCCATTTGGGTGCTGAGAATTCACCATCGGTGAAGACACATGATGATATTGGCCATCGGCACCTATGGACACGCCGTTTGGTGATGGGACGTTGCATTGGGCCCCATAAAGTTCATTGCACGCCACGGCTATACTGGGTTGGACTTGCAAACTTGGCGTTGGAGCCAAAGGAGACCCACTCAGTACATGAGTAGAATTTACAATCGGTGAAACAAAATTAGGCATGGATGGAGCACCATTTTGTAGAGGAATTTCTGTAGGCCTTCCTTGAACTTCCACAACCGCTGGAACACCATTCATCGCGCCGAAAACTCCTCCAACCACTGGTGGACCATGGCTCGATCCTCCAGGTGTGTGATTTTGCGCTCCATAGGCCGCAGGTTGGCGATGACTTGTTCCTCCGAGCACTTGATTTTGCACACCATTTTGTACAACTTCAGGGAGAATTTGGGGTGGATCTTGATGGTTTTGACCATTCCCAACATTACCATGAAGTTGTTGATACTTTCCGGTGCCGACTTGACCTCCATTTGTTGCCGGTAGTGCGAAATGCGAACCCATCACCAACATGGTGTAGGTGAGATTTTGAAGGGTCGCGAGAATCTCATGTTGAGTGTGTTGGAGTCCTTGAATAGCTTCAAGGATGAGAGGTGAGTCTTGAACTTGAGTCCTCTCATCACCACCATTGGAAGAGCCTTGTTGATGAGTCTCATTATCTACCATTTTTGCGGGAGTTGTGTGGGCTCCAGATCTCGTTGAGACCATTAACCAATCCACCTCCCCAGCAAAGTCGCCAAATGTATGAGAAGGTTCAAGAACATCGTTGGAAAATTCAAAGATCTTCGAAGATCCTTGAAGAACAACTTCGAAGTCTCTAGAAGATGATGAGAGGCTTAGATTCTTCAATAGTCTCAACTTAAGAACACAAGAGTAAAGGAGATGATGGAGATAAGAGATTGGGTGAAGAAGAATGCAAATAATATTTTAAGAACCACAAATTATAATACTTTATGTGGATGAGGCATGCTGTGATTGTAATATGTGGATAAAGTTTCAAACTTTCTTTCTTTGGATGATGCATGCATTGATTGATTGTAATACTTCATTAAGTCATTGACTGCAAAAAAAAAAAAAAAATTGTTGAGAAAGTGCACAAGTTGAATTATGTTGAAAATTTATAAAATTTTAAACCGCCAAACCGATTCGTATCCATCCCCCAATCTGCAAATCCGCTCAATCCACATCCGTCAAATTGGCGGACGGATGCGGATTGATTTTTTCCAATCCGCCAATCTGGCAGACGGATGGCGAATTGGAAGTTTCGTAGTCGCAACCGACCCACGTCCACCCCTAGTTGGAAGTGTGGGTTTAGTATCCAATTGCTCTTCCTACCTATACAACCTCCACATTGGTTGTATGTACTCAATTAGCCTAGACAAATCTAAACCTATTTGGAGAATTGCATCTTTTTAGTAATTTTTTAATTTTTTTTTATAAAAAAAATATAAAAAATGGAAACAATTATAAAAATAAAAAAAAATCTCTTATATCAAAAATAAATTCTAAACTTTTAATTTTATCAATTTAAATTTTGAATTTTTAATTTATTTTCAATCTAAATTATTTGTTTATTTTTATTAAGTAAAATCGACTAAAAAAATAATGTTGAACTCAATAAAAAAATATTTTAGACATTTTACATGTACTCACGTTGAATTTAATGACTAAAATATATTTTTTCATTTATTTTACTAAACGAAAAAATGACCAAACCATTTCAAAATGTCCAAACCACCACCCATGCATATAATTATTTTTCAAACCCTAAGCGCATCTTCAATGGCAAATGCTAACAAATGCTATAATAGCATTTGCCATTGTTATAATTTGATAATGAATAGTAGTAAATTGTCAAATTATAGCAATAGTGCTCCAATGGTCACATGTCATTTTGGCAAATCTCAACTAACTTTCTCTTCAATTTTGTATGTGTTGTTTGGATATAAGTTTTGCAATGATTTTTTTATTGTTTATTTTTTGTCTTTTGTGACATTTTTCAAACTTTTTTCTAAAAAAATATTAAATATTTACATTCTACTTGACTACACAAATATAAAAAATAATAAAATAATAAAAAAATGATTTTTTTTTTTTAATATAATTCACCCTATCAAAAAACATACCACTACAAAATTAAAAAATCACCCAACACAACCACCCAGCATTCAGTTACTAACAACTATCCATTATTCACTCACCATTCACTCACAAACAACTGCCCACCAACAACCATCCATTATTCACTGAGCAATCATTCACCAACAACCACCCACTAACAACCATCTATTATTCACCCACTAGCTAGAGAGAGAATAATGACAAGGCTCTCCCATGGATCTCCCACTTTCACTCTCAAGGTTGATAATGGAGAAGGAAAATTAGTTCTTTCCCAAGAATTAACTCTCCAAAAAAATCCATCCCATGTACAGCTATGGGTGGGTGCTATTTATAGGCACCTCATGATGTAGGATGGAGCCCATGTGCAAGGCACATGGAGAATATTCTCTCTAACCACCTTGTCTGAGGAGGTGACCTCTCCGAGGATGAGAAAAATCCCGAAGAGGAGATCAACCTCTCGGCGAACCCTTCTTCTTAGCCACACCTAACCAATGATCCCCAATCATCCCAAAGGGTCAGGGGTAGTCCCAGAGGATGTCCTGCCGCATAAGGGTCAGGGGTAGTTCAAGAGAACGCCCTGCCACAAATATTGCCAAGTCTCAGGGACCCCCCAGATCGTACCACCTTGACCTGGGTATAGGCTAGTTTAACCGAAGAGCGAATTTATCTTCACTCACCGTCCTCGGGATCGGGTCCTTTGTTCGAACTCCATTACGCCCATGGTTTTGGTGCGTAGATCCCGGAAAGCTCTGAGCCCGCAAGTGTTTTGGGACTCATTAACGGAGCGACTTCTAGATTGCGTCTGAATCCGTTCGAAGCCAAGTGCTTCGGACCTCTAGGTTCATGGATCCGAACCCTTTCGAGTCCGAGCCCGAGTAAGTCTTTAAGTTCATGGATCCGAAATCTTTTGAGGCTTAGAGCGATTCAGCCCATTTGATGGCGATAAATCCGGGCCTACCAAGCTTGGACTTACGATAGATTCGGGCCCACCAACCTTAGACTATTGGGCCTAATTAATTTAGTGGGCTCAAATTAGCTCATATTACAAAACCTATGCTTGAACGGCAGCAAAGATGAACTCTCATGTCACACCCCAAACCCGCCCCTAAAAGTTTTGGGTATGACCTATTCAGAAACGGACACTTAACCTGTTATACATAACATATGGGACCTGAGCGGAAGTATTACCATTATAAAATAACATAAAACATCATCCATTGAGCTACCACTACCATGCCAGGACCGCACACATTGCATTAGGTACATAATACATAGAAACATACACCCAAACTTCGATTACACACTTATACATTCATACTTAGACCCACAATTGGGTGTGTAACGAAAATATTAATGCAAGACAACCAAAGCATAAGCCAATAACCTAACAACACTTTACAAAATGCACGGCTTCAGGTAGGTGCCTGGACGCATCGAAGTTGACAAGAAAAAGACGAGCCTTAAAGGTTAGGACTGAACTCCTGGTTGATTACCTACAGAAATAGACAGACAAAATACAGAATGAGCGAACTCAGAGAATAATAGTATATAAATAATGTAATGTTTAACCTGGGTAATAAAACATATAACTGCAGATACATATGATTAACTGCATTCCGTAATTATTTCCAAAATAGCCATGGGTCCAGTTTCCGTGACAGAGTGGCTTTAAGCCCAGCATATACAGAACAACCATAGGCCTACAGATACAGAACGACCATGGGTCCAGAAATATCAGAACGGCCATTGGCCCGGAAATATCAGAACGGCCATCGGCCCAGAAATAACAGAACGGCCTAGCGGCCCAGAAATAACAGAACGGCCTAACGGCCTAGAAATAACATATGTATGGACTCAAGAGGTGGCTCGTACGGATTCTAGAGGTGGCTCCCACCAAAGTGTAGCACTTAGTTCCGTACAGCACTTTGTTCCATACCAGAAATCAATAAGTCTCATCATGTCATAGTATAAACAAAACGAACATCATAAAGGAATAACAACAGATATCATCAGAACAGACTAGTCTTATAGTCATACAGAGGCACATAGATTATTCCAATCATTTACATGAGTTAATGTAGTTAGTTTACGTATAACAGAATACCAATGGTAATCATTAGCAATATGTATTACGTATCTCACAAATTGTACATGTGCTATCACAATGCTATTTGTAGGGACAAAATAATTATCTCATAACAGTCTTAAACCATCCTTGATAAAACTGAATAGTTCGGGATACGTAAGCATCATTGTTTCATTTGTTCACCATGAATCATTAAAGTTAATCTACGGATAACAGAACGTTAATAATGTCTTTTAACAGGAAATAAAACACACTACTGTAGTATTATCCAATTCTGTTAAACCTCTTTAGACAGACATCTACGTCACAAGACATATGTTGAACCAAACAGATGATAGGAGTCTTCGATAGAACTTTCAAGGTATTGTGTTCTCATTTCAAATATTAAGTTCCCGATAACCGGGATTACTTTCACAAACTTTTTCTGTTAACCATTCTCATGGTTTCATAGCTTGTATGCAGTTCTTATGCGGAATCATGGGTAATTTATAGATTATAGCACATTACTGATAACCATTAATCGTAGGCGGAATACAGAATAGTTTCAGGGTCATATCAATGGATGCCAAATCCTTCAATGTTCACACCAATTCTCAAATACAAACATGTTAACGTAATTGCCATGGAAAAACAAAATGTCAATAATAATAATAATTATTAACGGTAATTGATGTACATTTGTAGTACTATTACTCACAGTGATCGGCTCCCGGTAGTAATGGGATGATGTCCTTGTCTCGACCTACAAGTATATTGCACAACACATTATATGAGATTATACTCGATCCTTTACTTATTCTCTTTGATCATTCAATCAATTAGCCATGGTGGTACCAAGCTCATTATTCTTCAATAAGTTATAATTCATGTCTCAGAAAACAGGAGAAATCGATGGGAAATGGTTTAGGTGAAGAAATGGTACAAAACTAGTTGACTGAAAGTGAACATTCGTCACTAATTTGGGCATAACTATTTTAGTATTTATAATTTGGGCATGAGATCACCGCCATTAGAAACTAGACTTCCGGGGCTTGATTTTAGGCTCAAGAATCACTCAAAACGGAGTCCGGATGCAAAAGATATGCTTGTTCAAAGTTGGCTGGACAGAGCTATCTCCGCACGTGCGGGGGAACAGTGCCGCACGTGCGGCCTGGACAGATTGCAGTCCGAAAATGGCTGAAAAATTGGGGTTTCTCATCTCCAAAATCAAACCTTGATTACATGTAAATCAAAGCCTAAAACCCTTTAATAAAGGATGAATTTTACATTCTTAGCTTCCATTCCAATTCATAACTCCAAAACACAACTCAATTCCCAATCACAAGAACAAGATTACAAATTAAAACACAAAAGCATAAGGTAACCATGATTTGAGGTTTAAAACTCATTCCCATGGTGAATCCTCTCTAGCCTCTTTAAGAGCCATAAAATCCTTACAAGAAGTTAAGTTGTACCATAAATTCATGCTATGTATAAAGATTCATCATCTTCTTGCTTGAATAAACCAAACCCTTACATACAATTATAGATAACCCAAGAACTCATTATTTAGCTTGTGATCTTCAAGTGTTGAAAGGGAGAGTCTTACCTTAAGCCCTTATCATCACTTGTTCTTGCATAATCATGATGTATTCAAGCCAATTCTTTGATGTCTTCTTCCATTTCTACTCTTTCTTCCTTCTTCTCTTTGAGTTCTTTCCAAAACTCTCTCCCTTCTCTTTCTCACGTGTCTCCCCCCCCCCCCCCCCCCCCTTTTTCTCTAGATTTTTTGGGTTCAAAATGTTGAGTTCCTCATCATATATCTAAATAAACACACATACAAGGCTTAGCACATTAGGCCGTGGCCTTACGAATCGCGCAAAATCAAATTCCAATTAAACGTCCCAGATGACTATAAAAATTGTGCTGAGCATAAATATGTCCCCTGTTCTGGTTTCTGAAGCCTCTAGGGCCTTCAATTTGCAGTATAAAGTTAATCACCCAAACGTGCATTAACGAATCAGACAAAATAGATTTCCAATTAATTTTCCCAAATAGTTCTAAAATTCCCCCGAATACTCAATTTTGATTTTTGAACCCATAAAGGTCGATAATTTCCATTTTAAGTCCGTAACTCAACTGATAATGCTTCAATTCTAATAGATATAATTAAATTAAACCACATCATTTCATAGGGAAATAAAGATGATTTCTTATACGCATTTTGGGGTCATTACATCTCATCTTCAGGGCATAGTGGCTGCGCAGAAGAGGAAGAGTTAGTTAACATTATAAAAAGATGAAAACAACAACACAAAAGCATGAACACATGAAGTTAGAAAGATGAACCCATGTTGCATAACAAACTAAGTTACCAATCTCGGATGATGAAGCTAATGGCTGTGATGTGCTTTTATAGTTGGGATTAGAGAGTCTCAAAAATACATACTAGCATGCATGACACCATCGAAAAAAGCCTATAAACAATGGGTAATGCTAGACACCTCAGTTCTATCAAAATTTCTACTAAATATCTCACATGAGTGTGGGATCTGTACTCATGTGAGACATTTAGTAGCAATTTTGATAGAAGTTTTGGGGTCTCTAGCATTTTCCATAAACAACTAGTGTCAATGTCCTTGTGTATAAAAAATTAATAATTAAAGAGTGGTGAAAAAATAGACAAATAATCTTTTACCTATATTATTTTCACCTAATAAAGACTTAGAAAAGAAATTTGTGCAAATTAAAGAGACAAAGTGAATCATGACCCCACAAATAACTAGTGCTCGGAATTCCTAACCAGTGATTAAGAATTCAGTTTACAACATATTCCATTATAAATAGGCATTTTCATTTAAATTTTCATTGAAGGGATAAAAAAATATATCAAATATCATTGCATCTTTTGTGTCATACGGTATGTATCATTAGGTGTTAGTTATTAGTAGGGGAAAAGGTAACACAAACACATTGAACTTGTAACTTCCCATCGCAAAACGTCGTAGACTTCAATTGTTTAATATTTATTAGGTCGGTTTAGATAGATGTGACTTTTAAATCGAGAGATTTGAGATTAAATATTAGATGTTATGGGTTAGTGGGGGTAGGGGGAATTAACATGGGAGATTGCTTGAACTCGAGCCACTTGGTTGGCAAGCCAACCTATATGTATATGCTATCAGGCTACAAGGCCTTTGGCTTATTATGATTTCAAATAGTGTAATTTTCATTTTACCTTCTAAATTATTACTCAAAAAATAATTTAACTTACATATATTTATATTAATTTTATACTTTAATAATTCGATTTTGAATCAATTTTATCTTTATTGTCAATTGTTATTTATAATAAAACAGAATTTACTGATGTGGCATTGAAACTTCTTTTGAAGTTTTATTTTAATCTCCTAAATTATTCCAAAAAATTAATTAGACCCTAAATATATTAGAAAAAAAATTAATTTACATATTAGATTATAATTTTTTATCTAAACAAAGGAAAAAATAAATTTCAGCAAAAAATTAATATATTTGGGCTATCGAGTATTCTTTAAAGAGTTGTTACTAATTTTAGCATCGAGTGCCCTTCGGTCAATGATACAACCAGGTAAATATTAACCTCTGTATTGTAAGTTCAGATCTCTAGATATTCATTTTCATCGTTTAATATTGTTTTTCAAATTTTGGACAATTCAAAATAAGTATGATCTAAATTTTTATGTACACAATTTTCAACATACTACTAATCCACCAGTTCTATTTAAATTAATATGAGGAATAAGTTTGCTACAATTTTCAAGAGAGAGAGAGAGAGAGAGAGAGGGATAGGCTTGAAATTAATATAATCTAATTTTTTCTACATTATTTTTTGTCTCTGCTGTATTTTTGAAACTCACCACTCCAAACCCATTTCCGAGTAGGTTTAGGAAACATAGCACAAAATAAAATTATCGTAGGAAAATGTAACATAAATTGAAAATAAAATAAAATTTCAATTTTTCACTCAAAAATGTCTTATGTAATAGTCACATGACAATTTTTGTCGAGTAATTGGCCATGAGCAAAAGGCCTCTAAAAATGATTCACAACTAAAATTACAAATCTTATAATTAATCAACATGATTCACAATTAAAATTACAAATCTTATACATACTTTTTAATTGGTGTGTAACAACTAATTTTCCAATAATTAATGAAGCTTGTTTTAGTAGTTTCGATCTATATATACTACGTTGTGTATCCTTGCAATTATATAGGGCCACGAGACTACTTTTTCTTATTTTTTCTCACACGTTTTAGACAAAGTGATTATGTGTTCTCTTCCCATAAAGTAGGGGTCAACAATGGGATGGGTTAGGCTTACTCGGCCCGCAACTATTGTGTTCATGTCACATATATTAATGGATTTTTTGGGTTTTGACCAATCAATAGGCTGGTAGGGCTTAGCTCTTCTTATAAAAAATTAAAACCACGTCTCACTCATAAGCCAAATCTTACAAGCCAAAATCAAACTG
>JAXFYN010000017.1:1039737-1280997 GCA_036172215.1 Camellia granthamiana | reverse complement strand
CTTTTGGTAGTCGATACACAATCTCAAGGTACCATCTTTCTTTTTAGCAAAGAGGGCCGGTGCTCCCCACGGCGATACACTAGGGCGAACAAAACCCTTATCTAACAACTCCTGGAGCTGAATCTTCAACTCACTCAACTTGGCTGGGGCAAAATGATAAGGTGCCATAGAAATCGGTGCCGTGCCGAACACTAAATCAATAGAGAACTCTATCTCTCGGTGAGGTGGCAAACTAACGAGGTCCTCGGGAAAAACATCCGAATACTCACAAACCACCATCGGCAATACAATCTGGGTCTCATCACACTCACCACTCAAGAGGCTAGCAAGTAGACCACTAAGCTCGTTCCGCCCTCGCGGATCATACACCGGTGGCAACACACTACCAACCCGATCCTCCAAGAAATGGACACACTCCCCGCTCAAGGTACAAACTGTAACCTTCTGGCGGTAGCAATCAATAACAGCCCGGTATGACGATAACCAGTCCATATCCAAAATAACATCAAAACCCTTCATGGGCATAACAACAAAGGGAAAAGGAAGCCTACAGTCGGCGACCTCTATATCACAACCTCTACATCCGTGTTTCAAAATCAATTCACCCCCAACAGGTGATACTACACAAATAGGAGATGCTAATAGTGCCAACTCCAACTCCAACACGGATGCAAATGCAGCAGACACAAAAGAATGAGACGCACCCGTATCAATCAACACACTAGCAACCGAGTTGCAAAACAGAAAGGTACCTCTCACAACTGATGGAGCCGGTACTAGGTCCTGCGCGGTAACAGCATACACGCGCCCTGTAGGCCCCTGATCCACCTGCTCACCTCTAGGAGCAAACGACTGCTGCACAGACTGGGATGACGAAGCTCCCGGATTGGCCCTCGAGGCCTGCACAGACTGAACTGGCTGACAACTCTGCGTCTATCTAGAACCAAATGCTCCCGAAGTGGCACTCAACTGTGGGCAAAACCTCTTCAGGTGCCCAGGCTGTCCACACTGATAACAAGACAAGGGCTGGCCCCTGCCCTGACTCTGGCCCTGAGGTCTAATTGAAGAAGAAGCAGCTCACTGACCCCCCCTTCTACGGGCACACCGAAGACTTGTGACCCAGCTGGCCACATGTAAAATAAGTCAAGCCTCCCTGATTACCTCTCTCGGGGTTTGCACTCGGCACTGGAAAGGTCGATCTAGCCAAACCACCATGAGACTGCTGAAGGTTAAAACCCCTCTGTCTCCTGCCATCACTTTGGCCATCTTGGCTCCTCTTGGAGCCTCTATGTTTCTCCTCATCCTCCTCCTGCATCATAAGCTCCATATGAGCTGCAGCATCCACCAAACGTCTATACTCCCGGATAAACGACCCTCCAACCCTCAACTTGAGTCCACACCTCAACTTCCGCTCAAACTCAAAGCATTGGCTTTCCTCGGACGCCACAAGTTCAAGTGCAAACCTGGACAGACTGGTAAAAGTAGCCTCAAACTCGGCCACTGTCATGCCCTGCTGTTTAAGCTGGCAAAACTGTTCCCTCAGCTTCTCCCTAGCAGCTGAAGACAAGAACTTCTCCTGGAAGGCATCTACAAAAGCCCTCCATGAACCACCAACACGGCCCTTCTCGTATTTCCACCATTGACCCGCATCTCCCTTTAGTTGGAAGGATGCCAAGGTCACCTTTAAAACTCCGTCCTCGATGCCAAGCATCTCAAACGTCTTATCCATCTGTTCCAACCACTCGTCAGCTTTAAGCGTCTCTTTCGGATCCCCAACAAACTCGTCCGGGTTAGACCGGAAGAATTCCCTCTTCAAGAAAGAAGGCCCTGCCTCAGCAACCTGATTCTCAGCTCCGAGAAAACTCAAAGCTCCTGCTATCTCTCTGGCCAAGGCACCCATAGCCTGCTGACCCATCGGCTCGGCCACATTGGCCTGACCAACTCCCTCCTGCATTGCCAGAACGTCATCCGGTAAAGGCACTTCCTGCCTCCTAGGCCTACCACGCCTACCACCTCGTCCTCGTCCTGACATCCTATTAAAGGTAACGAAGACGTTAGCACATTCATAAATGTGCCGAAACTAAACACTCGCGTCCTAATGCACGGACAGTTGTAATTCACTCCATGTAAGCATATAAACACATAAGTACTTACGAATTTCATTCCCGGATAATGATAGTCCCGAGGCGTTACTAGAGTTCCGGTTAGAAACAGCATTGATCAAGTGCTTTTCCAACAAGACTCACAGAAACCCAAGGATCCAATCGATATCCTAGAAATCAAATCCCATACCCAAATAGTCACATAAGCATGTTATCACATAAGCATATAACATTACATCTAAGTCTCTCAATAAGCGAGACAAACCCATTGGGATACTAATCACTTCCCACGTACCCAAAGTATTCGAACCCGGTACGCTCTGATACCAAGTTGTAGCGCTATCAAACTAATACATAAAACCCATCACTTAAGACATGCATTGATATAAAAGAAATCAACCATTTCTATTCATCAGAGTAGTTCTTACAGCAGTATTACATGTTAACAACAAAAGCAAATGCCCTATGGGCTTACAGCTTTCCAAGTCAACATTTGGTTACACAAAAGAAGAGTACTAACTCTATACAAAATAAGCCCTTGGCTTGATGTACATGTAATACAAACAAAATAAACAAAAAGAGTCTTCAACTCTCATCATCATCCAAGCTATGTCCTTGGTGGTGGTATGCTACCTGTACCTGAAAATAATGTCCCATATAGGGTGAGCCAACGCCCAGTAGAGATATGCTAAACACAGTATGAGCAATAACTAAGACATTAGCAATTGATAAATGTTTAATTCCATAAATCAATTCATAACCCATTTCCATTACAAGACCACTATGTTCATGTCTTATTCCATTTTCCATTTCTTATCGATTTCACAATTTACATCAACGGCTTAGAACCTGGCCAACCACTTATATGAGACAGTGACTCATATTAAACGTTTCCCATTTTACAATAGATAAACATACTAGTTGTATCAACATCTCAACAGATAAGCATACAAGCTGTATCCACATCTTAACAGATAAGCATATTAGTTATATCAACACTTCCATAGATAAGCATATGAGCTATATCAATACAATAACTGACAAGCATATGAGCTGTATCAGTGGAGTCCATCCCCTATCTCCTCCCAAACAACATCCGGTTTAGAGGTCCATCCCCTATCTTCCCCTAAACCGTGGAGTACATCCCCTATCTCCTCCCACACACGCAATGTATATACACAGAGGTCATATACACAATCAAACAATACATAACGTTAATGTATTCTATCAATCATCATACTCTATGACATATCCAATTGATTAGTTTTAGTTTGCCTAATCGTCATGCGTTGTCTATAACAATCAAAACTACCTTCCACCGGTAGCCCAAGCAATTATTTCTAAACAGATAATAAAAGCTCCAACAGATATAATATCAATGTTTTCAAAAGTGAGCGATTAACAAATCCAAATCCACCATTTCACAATATAATGAGTCAATTTCATTATTTCCAACTCAATTCCATAAATCCACAACTTTTCCAAATTAATTATACCAATTAATTTATACAACAAATTAGGGTTTTCTACCCCGTTTCCCAATATTGACCCAATGGTCTATATTCCCACAACCAACAACAATATCATTATTTTGAAACCCAAATTACCCGTTTTAGAATCAAAATAACAAAATCCTCTTTTAACCTTTTGAAACCCTAAGTCCCAAAATTACCCAACTTCAACACTTCATCAAAACAACCATTTGAAACCCTAAGTCCCAAAATTACCCAACTTCAACACTTCATCAAAACAACCAAAAATCTATATCAAAGACCATAAGAGTGAGTAGGAATCCCTACCTCAAAAGTTGACACCTAACGAAGGAGATGAAGAAAATGAAAATGCTCCAAATCACAACTTTCTCGGATCAAAAGATAGCCCTTGACGATCAACAACTTTTTTGTAAAGGCCAAAGGTGAGGAAACAACTCCCACTAAATCAATACCTAGAGAGAAGGCAAGGTTCTAGAGAGAGAGGCTCAACAATGGAGTTTTGGAAAAGTAAGAGAGAGAGAGAAAAAAGTGTAGAAGATGATTCAAAAATGCCCAGCTGCCCTCTGTTATATGACATTCCCGCTCGAGCATAAAACACAATGCTCGAGTGTCAAGAACAAAAAACTAGACCCGCTCGAGCGCCAAGACACATGAATAAAGTACATCCGCTCGAACGCGAAAACCAGTCCGCTCGAGCGTAGATTTCCCCCTCCCAAAACTTACACCAGAAATGTACTAGCCGTTCGAGCGCCAACAAGTCCGCTCGAGCACGACTCGCTCGAGCGCAAGAAACCTGCTCGAGCGTAGAAAACCAACCTACAGAAGTTTTACAGGGCACCAAAATACTGGGAGTGTGCAATCTCCGCTCGAGTGCTCCAAGACCCGCTCGAGCAGAACGACCAAAAACACAGCAACAAGGTTTTGGACCAAGGCTCGACCCACCTGCTCGAAACATGCCCAACACATCCTAAAACTCAATCAAATGGAATTAAAGGACGACAACAAGGTAGACACAACTACCAACCCCATAGAACCGAGTCCGGAAAACAACTGAACAGTAAAGGGAATACCGGGATCGCTATAGTGTGGGTTTTGATGGCGTTAGGCTGTAGTAGGAAACAGGTGGGTTGCAATGGCGGACAAGATGGGGAATGAGAGAGAGTTTATCCACTGTGTGAGGTGCATGGTCATATTTAAATGGATGGGTAGGATAGTTTGTGATCTAGTATGATCAAGATAAAAAGTGGTTTTACAAGAAGTTAAAAAAAGTAAATAATATATTGCCACATGTATTTAAAAAAAACAAAAAAATTTGTTAAACAAAGTAACTGAGATGGACATGAGTGTAGGTTGTGACACAAAATGAAGTTCAAAATTTAAATTGATGAAATTTAAATTTTGGAGTATAAATTGAGATGGACTAGAGTTTTTTTTTTGTAATTTGTCCAATATTTTAAACATGTTTACATTCATTTGTTGGCAAAAATGAAAATAAAAATATATTCAGTATACACTGTAATGTAAAAATTTCATGCCAGTAATAAATGTATTTTTTAGGACCAAATAATTTCATGCTAAATGGTATACCTTTTTTAAAGTAAAATTTTGGTCTTCATAGGATAGTAATTCATTACCAAATGTCTAATGTCATCCTTCAATAATAGAGACAATTACGGTTTGAATTATAGGTAATTATAGGTAATTATTGGTAATTAAATAGTGGAAATAAAATCCCCGAAAGTAAATGGTAATTAAATAGTGGTAATTATTGGTTAAATTTATATCTAAATTACATCCCCGAAAGTAAGCTTTTAAACAAGTTCTGACCGCATATCAAGATTCAAAGTGTAGAAAGAGAAAAATTTAAAGTACAGAGAGAGAGAAAGGAGCAAAAGAGTGAATACTAGTAAAAAATAATAATAATAATAAATCGAATTTGGAGCTTTTGGTTCAATCTTACCTTAACACCACTTTAAGTTCCAAAATCTAGAAAAGGGTCTCAAATGCAATATTAAAATTGGATTGGTCCTTACAAGTGGGTCTAGGAGGGTTAAGAGGTTATCTAAGCTCAGCCTTAGTTGTATTGAGAGTTGTCCAGGCCCACCCAAGGCCAAATTGTAACTTGAGGTTGTTTACGCAAGTTTGACCCGAGTTAAACTCAAACTACTCATCAACTCGAGCTTTTTTTATTTTTTATTTTTTATTTTTTATTTTTAAAGTTGATTAATTTGTCAAAATTAAATTATATTAACAATTTTTTTGATGGTACATGATTAGTAATAACATCGCAACAAATATTTTATTTAATGTGAGAGAGATGGAGAGGTGAGAAATAAAAAATTAAATTGAGATGGACATGAGTGTAGGTTGTGACATAGAATGAAGTTCAAAATTTAAATTGATGAAATTAAAATTTTCAAGTTTAAATTGAGATGGACTGTAGTTTTTTTTGTAATTTGTCCAATATTTTAAACATGTTTACGTTCATTTGTTGGCAAAAATAAAAATAAAAATATATTCAGTATACACTGTAATGTAAAAATTTCATGCCAGTAATAAATGTATTTTTTAGAACCAAATAATTTCATGCTAAATGGTATACCTTTTTTAAAGTAAAATTTTGGTCTTCACAGGATAGTAATTCATTACCAAATGTCTAATGTCATCCTTAAATAGTAGAGACAATTACGGTTTGAATTATAGGTAATTATTGGTAATTAAATAGTGAAAATGAAATCCCTGAAAGTACATGGTAATTAAATAGTGGTCATTATTGGTTAAATTTTTATCTAAATTACATCCCCGAAAGTAAGCTTTTAAATAAGTTCTGGTCGCATATCAAGATTCAAAGTGTAGAAAGAGAAAAATTTAAAGTGCAGAGAGAGAGAAAAGAGCAAAAGAGCAAATACTAGTAAAAAAAATAATAAAAAAAAATCGAATTTGGAGCTTTTGGTTCAATCTTACCTTAACACCACTTTAAGTTCCAAAATCTAGAAAAGGGTCTCAAATGTAATATTAAAATTGGATTGGTCCTTACAAGTGGGTCTAGGCAGGTTATGAGGTTATCTAAGCTCAGCCTAAGTTGTATTGAGAGTTGTCTAGGCCCACCCAAGGCCGAGTTGTAACTTGAGGTTGTTTATGCAAGTTTGACCCGAGTTAAACTCAAACTACTCATCAACTCGAGTTTTTATTTTTTATTTATTTTTATTTTTAAAGTTGATTAATTTGTCAAAATTAAATTATATTAACAATTTTTTTATGGCAAATGATTAGTAATAACATCGAAACAAATATTTTATTTAATGTGAGAGAGATGGAGAGGTGAGAAATAAAAATTTAAATTGAGATGGACATGAGTGTATGTTGTGACACAGAATGAAGTTCAAAATTTAAATTGATGAAATTAAAATTTTCGAGTTTAAATTGAGATGGATTGCAGTTTTTTTTGTAATTTGTCCAATATTTTAAACATGTTTATGAAAATGAAAATAAAAATATATTTAGTATACACTATAATGTAAAAATTTCATGCCACTAATAAATGTATTTTTAAGAACCAAATAATTTCATGCTAAATGGTATACCCTTTTTAAAATAAATTTATAATTAGTAATTTTATGAATTTATAATTTTATATTTAAATTTGTACATAGTTTTTGAATTTTCCTTAAGTAAATATTAAATGTGATAGTGATTGTATGCAGGGAGCGTTTTTTTTTTTTTTTTTTTTGCTTTTATTTTTAAATGTGACATCCTTCGCATAGGCAGTAAAAAGAGAACTTTCACGCAGAAAAGATGCGAGTCTCCACATGATCAATAAAAAAAACTCCACGTACAGATGAAACCTTAGTCGTTGTTTTTTATGAATAAAAATAAGTGAACAAAAATGAGAAGATAAACAGTTATAAAAAACAAATAGAGAAAAAAAAATGGGAGAAAATATAAATTGAAGTAATGTTTAGTGGTGTTCAAGTAATGTGTCACCTCTAGACTTCCTTCTACCCTGAAAAAATATAAATTGACAAAAATGAGAGGACTGATTTTTATATGAAAATGTCACTTATAGGAACATATAAATTGTCTTTTGACTCCCACAACTTCCTTCCACCAAGTGTCCATCTAAACAAATTCAAATAACCAACACAAAAATAAAAGCAGGTTAAAAAAAATCAAATCAACACTGAAATATTACGAAACCAAAGAAGAAGAAACATAGAAAAAGAAAAATTTACAATTACCGTGCACAAGAGCATGATGTTAATCGTAATAAATAATGAAAAAAGCATAACACAGGAGTTCCATATACAGTTATGTCAAAACAAACCAACATTCTTTATGTGTTGTAAGCTTTTTTCTTAAAAAGCTAAAAAATCCAAAACATATTAATTATTTTAGCTCATATTTTAATTAAAAAATCAATAATGATTTTTGGATTACAATTGTTGATTACTTAAATAAAGTTCTTGCCTCACAAGTAATTGTAATTGAATGAGTGAAAATTCATATAATTCTTTTAGAAGTGAAATCCGATATAAGTATATTGTTGATATTTTAATGTTTTATGTTTCATTGAAGCAAGTATATGGAGATTGTTCCAATTATCTTCTACTGGGGGGGAAACATAATTTAGGATCTCGATGAAGGTGTGTCATATGATACTGAGTCGAAAGGGATATATGCAGTGCAACTTGGCACCACGCTTAGCAATTTGGAGGCGATGTTCATGTCCAAGGTGGCAAATTACGGGGAAAATGTCCGATTGAACTTCAAATGTAGATATCCTTATTGCCAGTGGCAAGCAATCAGCAAATACAAAATATTATCGATCAATGACGATGACGTATTGAACATCGTATTAAGTATCGGTGCAAGTTTCCAACCACTAAATTGTTTGGAAGTATACATTGATAAGGAGGTTGTACAGAATGTCTCGAATATGAGACAGATGGAATCTCGTCCGTTCACTACATTGCTGACACATGGGATTGACACGACAACGTTTCAGTCTCTTATGTATACATCAGATCAATGTTATGTAGTGGGCTACACACAACAGACATTTGAGGGCTATGGTGCCGAATCAAGTTCACGTGGTGGATATGATTATGAATTTCAAAATAACACAGAAGATGTGCCCATTTGCAGCCATCATACCACTCCAGTTGAAGTTGATGGTAATATGGCAGAAACGGTGAACTATGTGCAGTTTGCTGACAGTGACATGTACGGTCTTGATGTCGCCCTAGAGGATGATGAGAATGAAATGTGTGATGAAGAAAATTTATTAGGCGGATTAGATGATGATGATGAAAAAAATGATGCCGACACTCTTGTTGACCCTGAAAATGCCCCCATTCCACCTAGAGCTGAAATCCCTTTCTATAAGAACATTTACATGGGTGGTGATTTTGACATGAGTAGCCGTGATGTCGTTCTTCGTAACCGAATCTGGAACGCTGAAAATTCAGAGTTGGACAAAGGGATGGTTTTCGTTGATAAGAAGCAACTTGTATATGCTGTGAAATTGTACTATGCAACAAATAATCGAGAGTATAAGGTCGTAACCTCCAAGCAAGACCTTTGGGTGTCTGTTTGCAAGCACGATTGCAGTTGGTGGTTACGTGCATCTCTTAGTAGGAAACATGGTCTTTTTGAAATAAAGCAGTACAGGGGTCCTCACCATTGTTTATTCCCACGAATGAACAGGGACCACACTAATATTAGCTCCAGTTACATTGCTTCTCATCTTTTGGGACAAGTTGCGGTGAGTATAAAAAATAAATGTTTACATATATATACATATTTGTTTGTTTATAGTGTTCACACCCAAATAATCCAACTCATATTTGATTGTCATGTGCAGAACGAACCTGATATGCCAATTAAGAATGTTATTGAAGATATCAAAAAGACCATGAACTATAGTATATCATACAAGAAGGCATGGCATGCAAGGGCAAAGGCAATTAGAATGGTATTTGGGGATTGGGATGAATCATATAGGCAGTTGCCTAAATTCATGCATGCATTACAGACACCTAATCCTGGCACCATCGTTCAATGGAAGCATAGATATACCGGAGGTACAACCATTATGCCCGTCTTCCACTTTGTGTTCTGGTCTTTCAAACCCATCATTAATGGATTCAAATATTGTAGGCCTGTTATTACCATTGATGGTACATTCTTATATGGCAAATACACTGGTGTGTTGCTTTTAGCAACCATTGTCACTGCCAATGGCAAAGTATTACTGCTTGCATTCACTGTTGTCGACAAGGAGAGCTTGGAGTCTTGGTCGTTCTTCATTTCAAATATCAAGGAATATATTGTCATGGATCGACATGGAGTGACTTTGATATCTGATCAAGCTGAGAGTATTTTAGCTGCTGTGAGACGGCATTGGTTGAATTCGTCGCTCCAATTTGTTGGATATCATCGGCACTGCCTTTGACATGTTTTTAGTAACTTTAATACAAAGTTTAAAAATAAGGAGCTGAAACAACTTCTATGGAAAGCAGGGAGTGCTCATCAACGATGAAAGTGTAATGCTTACTTAAAACAAATACAGGCTATTGACCAAGATGCCATCGATTGGGTCCGCAAGATGAATCCTGTGGAGTGGGCCCTTGCGTATGACGGTGGATATCGGTGGGGGATATTGACCAGCAATGACGCAGAGTGCTTCAACAGTGTCTTGAAAGGTGCAAGGAACTTACCTATCGCAGCTATGGTTGAGTTTACATTTCGACGGCTGGTACAATATTTCGACGAGATGGGAGCCCAAGCAGAAATAGATGTACGGAATGAGTTCCAATACCCTAGAGACATGCAAAAAATTATCGAGGAGGATATCATAAGGGGGAATACTTTCCAGTTAATATCGTACGACAGGTTAGTTTGTAATGTAAATTAAATTTTTATTATTATGTTGTGAAGTTAATTACACCTAAAAACATGAACTTCATTAGTTTGTATCAATATTGTCTTATAGGCCCCGTCGCGTATTTGAGGTGCGAACATCTTTTTGCCATGGACGAGGTCGCAATACACAAATTGCGCGCATGAATCAACCATGTGCAGTTGTGGTAAATACGAGATAAGACATTATCCATGTTCTCATATGCTCACTATTATGTTTCAATGCGGTGACAATCCATTCGAGTATGTTGATCCAGTATATAGACTTCCTGTATACATGAGGGTTTGGGAAACTAAATTCAATCAAATACCACATCAAGATTATTGGGATGATCCGCAGTGGACCTTAATGCCTAATGTACTTCGTCTGCGAGAAGTAAAACGGGGTCCTAAATCTATGTCCTGTATTTTGAATGAGATGGATATATCAGATAGGCGTTTGACCACTCATTGCAGTGAGTGCCAGCAGACAGGTCATGATAGGCGAACATGTCCGGTGCGGCTTGGTCGATGAAGACTATGTAATGCTTATATGAGTTTCGTGAATTGTGAAATTGTAAAATGGTTGCTATTTTTAATTTTGAGATTGTAATTGGACAGCCCATGTGAATTTTTAGCTTGTAATGCAAATGATCCCATGTTAAACTATATTGTAATTGTTAATTCTTGAAATAGATCATTTTTTATTTGTAATAGATCATTTTTAATTTTTAATTCTTTACATGTTGTAATTGTTTTATATTAAAAAAAAAATTTTACAACTAACATACTAAGCAAATAAATTAAATTAAAAATGTATGCAAAAACATTTAATTGTAGCACATAGGCCTAAGTTTTTTTATTGTGTACTTCATTGAAAATGTGTATTACAAAATTCTATACTTAATATCATAATTGGTTGACAAAATTAATATTTATGAATAAATTTAATATTTTCGAATGCTGTAACCATTGTTCACATTTACAATTTATGAATAAATTTATGTAATTTAAAAATGTTGTAATTTATTCAAACTTTTAGCTTTACAAAATCAATAATTAAGTTTTGTCAAATATGCCATAAATGTAATCATCAACCTATTATTGAGAAAAAAAAATTTCTCATTCAATTTTTTGGCAAATATTTATGTAGGAAAACTATCCACATGTTACTGCACTATGTTCATGGTCATTATTAAGCTTATTTAACTGAGGCCCTAAAATTATTTTGGAAAAGATTTCTATATTACTTATAGCATACATAACGGTAGGTTCTGTTGAATTTTTATCATATTTAATGACACATAATTTTAAATTCACATTTACAATGGCTTCCATATATAGTATCATACAAATTTAAATTTTGAAATAGCTGAGTATACTTTTCTTTTATAAATCGTAATTTATTGAATAATTACAGTTTTTCTGTTATGATTAAATGAGATTGTTATTGTTATGATCTAGTATTTCACTTGTATAGGCTTCATGGCACATCTACCTGAGGAGGTACCACTTTTCAGTCATCCACATCGGGCTGACAGTATATGGGAGCGTCTGGTATGCAATAACGTTTGTTCGACTTTACGCATTTTGTTTTATATTACGTGATAATGCTATTATTTAAACTAGTCATTTTGTTATGCAGGACGAGGCACGTACTGTGTTGACCTGCCGCCAGGCAGATTCTGGCTTGTGGGAGCATTCGTTGGACCATAAAGTCTTGCAGTATATACTACGCGCGGGATTCTATGGTGTATACTGTGTCGAGCATATTAGACTGGACCACCCACTCATCACTGCTCTCATCGAGAGGTGGTGCACAGAGACTCATACATTCCATTTCCCGATCGAGGAGGCCACCGTCACATTGCAGGACGTATCTGTCCTATATGGTCTACGGATTGATGGGCGAGCAGTTACTAGAGTTGACCCATCATTGATGAGGGAGCAGTGAATAGCCCTATGTGCTGAGCTATTGGGAGTAGCACCTACACCTACAGACTTACATGCAGGTAGACTGAGGGTGAGGTGGTTGGTCGAGCAGTTTGGTCCTCTTCCAGATCAGGCTCCAGATGAGTTGGTACAGTAGCATGCCCAAGCATATATTTTGTGCCTTATTGGAGGGTACTTCTCTCTGATAAGTCACAAAACCTGCTTAAGTTGATGTACTTGCCACTACTAAGAGACATGGATGAGATCGGCCAGTACAGCTGGGGTGGCGCGACTTTGGTATGCTTGTATAAGATGCTATGTCGAGTAGCTCAGGTGGGTGCGAAGCAGATCGGAGGACCACTTGTCTTGCTACAGGTTAGTAAGAATTTTATTACAAGTCAATTATATTGTATGACATATATCAGTATTGTAATTGCGTTCAAACTATTGCAGATTTGGGCGTGGGAGAGATTGATTCGCATTGCCTCAGCTAGGTGGCAAGTGGTTACTGCTGGTGAGCTTCCCATGGGCCAAGGAGACATGTAGTTACCATCTGGACCTCGAGGTAGCCGGTGGAGGGTTGACTTTGGCCACGAGGTCGTCTCGACCTACGTAGTCGTAGTTTATAGAGACCAGTTTGACTGGATGATCGAAGGCGAGGTATGAAATTTTGCTCTCAATTTTAGTTGTCTTGTTCATTGTACATGTTTTGAGTTTACGTGCAAATTTTAATATACTTGTCGTTATTGTAGTTTATCTGGCAGCTTTATGCTGGGGTCCTCAGTATGTTCCCCGACTACTACCGACTAGGTCAGGAGATATGGATGGCGAGAGTGCCACTTATTTGTTTTGACGTGGTTGAGTTGCATCTCCCCCATCGTGTCCTCCGACAGTTTGGTCGGGTCTAGTCCGTGCCGGATCGGTTCGACACCGAGTGGCGGTTGCATGTGACTGATAGGCGTGGCCAAGCTGGCACTGACTGGAGTCTGTATTATATGCGATATATACATTTGTGGGATGCCCATCAGGACAGTATTGTATAGGCTGACTGGAGTGATGAGGTGATCCCCTCTTCCGATCCTTACATGTTGTGGTATCGGCGACATACATACCTACTAGTTGGTAATCCGAGCCACTTGTCTGAGTCCGGATATCAGGGAGTTGGGCCTTATCTTGAGGCATTGGTGAGTATCATACTATGTGTCAGATAATTATTAATATCATAATTGGTTTACTTTCAGTCAACTGTAGCCTAATACGTTCGAATTTTTTGTTCAGGTGGTTGGAGCTGGGAGGTCATATCACTTGGCTGAGGACGCCCTTTTCAAACGTGATGGACAGAATGTCTTGCAGGTCGTTGTAGAGATCCGAGACTTATTGTACGAGGTAATCCACCATGCCCATTGGGGAGATCATTTGCATTTTGGCCACTACGGTGTACACAGTGCAGCAGCTGCTCTAGACACATCAGCGCCGTCCACGTTAGTGCCTTCTACTTCAGCGCCGGCCACATCAGCTCCTTGGACATCAGTCACCCCACCACATGCTGCCCCATACATATCTCCAGATTCCCTCAACGTACATCCTACCCAGCATACTGGCAAATCTTATGTAGCTGACCCTGATTGGACACCGTCCCGATACATGCATGAAGTTGTTACCCCACCCACCCAGTTACCACCGCCAGACAGTTCAGGTGTTTATAGTGTTGGGGTTGATACATGTACATCACATAGTCCCACACTACATACACCTACTTTTGTGGGGACTAGTTTGATCGCGACCATGAGTACACATGATGTAGTTCTCACTGACATCTCCCACGTTGAGGATGAGGCCCATATTGAGCCCCCCCTCAAGAGCGCGAGGGAGAGGCCGAGGTTATGGTCATGGTGGACGTCGCGACCGAGGTCGGGGTGTGGGCAGAGGCAGAGGTCGAGGTCGAGGTCGAGGTCCAGCTATAGATCGTGATACAGTTACACCAGATGAAGGAGTTTCACAGTTCACAACAGTATCCGATCTTCAGCCAGAGACAGGATCAAGGGCAACACATGCAGTGGAGGGAGGGTCACACTCACAGGCTCTACAGGCAGTCAGTGGAGGGCCACATGTAGGGAAGGGAGTGGCACTGGATACACATTTACGATTGGGGGAGCCAGATATTCAAAGAGTCTACCGCAGGAGACCGAGGAGGGAGGTCCACAGTCGGGGTTGTGGAACTGGGGGCAGGTTAGGGCATTAGCGGGTGTGATATGGAGTGTATAGCTTTTTTTATTTATAGTTTTTGTAAATCAAACTTGTACAGAGGATATAATTTTAAAATTTTTTATTCCTACATATTTTGATGATTTCCTAAATACTTCAAATATTCAAATCATGATGTCACAATGGGTTTAAAGAGGGTGATTATATACATAAGAGATTCAAGTTGTGCTGCATTTGGTACCATGTGGATTTTCGTTTTACAATAATAAACTATATAATTTTTTATACAGTTTTTTCTTTTAAATAATTTTTTTTGAACTATATAATTATTTCTTTACAAAAAACACAAAATAAATAATTACATATATTTTATTTATTATTCCGTACTTTTTTCCTCAAAGAATTTGATAACATAATGATAAATTTAAGAACACTTTTTTTTTTTTAAACACACACACACAAATTTCAGATTACATAAGCAAGCAACAAAGAATTGATAGTGATTAAGCGAAATAATGTTGTATGTTTTGTCGTATGTATGTTATGTCGTATCTTCGTTATTGGAGTGTAAGACAATGTTGTTGTTCATATAGCTTATGGATGTATTTCAAGTATTTGTTATATGAACCTGAAGTTTATGAAATCAATGCATTTATAAGTACACATGTCAAGATTCGTTATGAATTTCTCTTCCTATTGATAACTCATGTATAAGCATTGCAAAGCCATTATACTAAATGAAAACGTTTGGTCATACATGCAACCAAGTTCATTCAGTATCATCATTATATTCCACATCAATAATGCATGAAATCATGAAAGCCTAGTTGAAGTAGCGTTCTTCAGAATAACAATAACGGAGAGAAAGCAAAGGTATTTGTTATTTGTAGAATTACAAGAACTATTCAAAAACTATTGAAATTTCTTCATTCATTGATAAGTCGTGGATAAGCATTACAAATTCATTACAAGATAAATGGTTTGGTCATTCATCCAAACAATTTCATTCATTATCATCATCATCTGACATCTCAATATCAGATTCATACATAGCATCCATGCTCCAGGCGAAGTACTAGTGTGCATCATCCATTAACCCATCTTGGGCACGCTTATTTGCGGTCTTCATTAGTTCGGACCTTTGCAAACGTTGGGTCATGCGATTAACTTCGTCGCAGATACGATGCAATGTCCTTTGCAACAACTGTGGAGTGTTAGTTGGCATACACATGGCTAACTGGCGAGGAAATTTAATATTAACTTCACGACATAGCTCAACAAGAACGTTTGCTCGAGTTATGCAAAATTCCCACTCAGCCCTCATGGTATTGACGGCGGCATGTGAGTAACACAAATTTAGATTTAATGGGTATTGAAATTCATCTCCATCTGCAACCCAATAGCGACCCATTGCTGAATATAGATCAACCACCGTATATCTCATGATGATATCGCTCGAAATAGCTATAAAACTGTTGGTGTGGTATGATGCGATATTAATACGACATATACACATGGTAGCTGTATGTTTGAACTTATTGTAAACAACTATGCATCAGAGTTGTCACGTCAACTTTTATGACCTGAACAACTATGCATCAACTTTATAGGAGTTGTCACTTCGACTTTTATTTACTTCTCAGTGCATATTTGAAATGTAAGCAATTTAATTTCAACTTTTAGGCAAAGTTCAAATCCGTGTAGAAATTTAATTTCACTTTTCCGTTTACAAATATAATTCAATTTATTTTGCCTTGACAACATATTTAATTTCACTTTTCACCTTACATATTTAATTTAATTTAATTGGAGAAATTTGACCAATTTAATTTGAAGTTAACAATGTGTTGATTTAAGTCGGCGTTGTTCTTGTCTGCATACTAGGCTAGCTTTTATCTGTAACACTTTCAAGTTCTATACATCGAAAAACACATTCATTCTAACTCTACTACAAATTAATCTTCAATACATTCTAACTATATAATATTTATCTTCAAGGTTTATGAATCTATTTGGAGCTGTATAGGGTGGCTTTTTAAACACAAAGGGTCTAATTGTTTTGTTGTTTTGTTCTGACACTCCCTCATCCCATTACGAATTACAGAAATTCACATGGGCACAACAGCTATGGTACGATAATAAATTGATCTGAGGCGCAGTAATACGTCCAACATCTATCAGTGATGCAAATACTTTAACAGACGTAATAAATTGTATGCTTTATTTTTTCCTTAGATGCTATGTGACTTTGTGCAACGATGCAATGATGCATGTGACTTTTTTCCTCAGATGCAGTGATGCATGTGACTTTGTGCAGTGATGCAGTGATGCATGTCACTTTATGCAATGATGTCGTGATGCATGTGACTTTATGCAGTGATGCAGTGATGCATGTGACTTTCTGACTTTGTAAATTATATACTCTGTGACTTTTTTCCTCACACGTAGTGATGCATGTGACTTTGTGCAGCGCGACTTAGATGCTTTGTTTTTTTCTCACATTTTAGAATTCAGCTAAGTCACATTAATACGATCACATGGCAATCGTGTTGATAAACAATCATATAAAGGACTGAAGGAGTGAAGTGTAATTTACAGAATACAAAAACAAGCAGAAAATGCAAAGAGGAGAAAATGGGATGACTGTGAAGTTTCGTTAAGTGAAAATAACATAAAATATAGGTTGCAGTGCCAATCTTCCTTACATATCATGTGGCTATTTTATTATTATTAATTGTTTTGTTTTGAACATTGTTTAAGGTGAAAAAATCAACGATAGTTTTGTAGGTCGAAGTGAGTTGGAAGGTTGTGTATTTACTTGCACTATGTTTTGTTGTTGTTTATGAGTAGTATTACTTTAAAACAAAGAAAATTTAAGCCGCTGTTTCATTTTATGATTTAATTATAATTTTTGGAAAACACCAATTTGTACTGAAATCGTCAGTTCGAAGTGACTACTTACTGTATTTAAAAAGCAAGCATGAAAAAATAGTTTAATGTGGCGATGTGACAACTCATTGCATTGCTGATTAATTTGACAACTCACTGCTTGAATATGAAGGAATTGCATTGTGAAAAAGACGACCTCCAATTATGATTTTATCTGACAACCACGTCCGTGACTACATCACAGGTACACAAAGTATTGGTTTACTTAGGATTGCATGAAATGAATAAGATAAAATAATATCACTAGTATCACTTCTTCCATAGTGCCCCAACATCTCAATTATCATCACTAGGTCATCTCTAGTTAACCCCCAGTATGATGTCTATAAATAGTGCTACCCCCAGTATGATGTTTGTTCAAGTCATGACAATAGTAATATATCTACAATTACTATTATTATTAATTTTTTTTATTTTATGAACAATGTCTTTAAGAGGTGCAGGAAGTTCACGCCGTCAAAGAAATCCGAAAGTGTGGCTACTACCTCCATTCACTTATGACTACAAGAGCGAAAAGTACTCGAGTCCGAAGGATTATTATGTTGGTATCCGAGCAGAATGGGCATTCAGGGTAACAGAGTAAGAAGGATTGTTTAATGATCTAAGTAACTTTGGGGCACCGGTACCTCATCGTCGTTCATTGACCATGGCTAGACGAAATGTGAGTGACTATGAAAAAGCAGTTAGCAAAATTAAGAAGGAGAACAATAGAATGTTGATGTGGAGATGTCGACATTTCATGCTTTAGCTAGCCACCGAAATGGCAGAAGCAAGCAACAGAGAATTGACAGTGATTGAGCGAAATAATGCCTTCAACAATGAAAAATATCTCTCTGACTACTACATGTCAGATGAGGAATGAGAAATTAAACACCTTTATCTTTCATATATGTGTGTATGTTGTGTCGTATCTTCGTTACTGGAGTGTAAGACAATGTTGTTGTTCATATAGCTTACGGATGTATTTCAACTATTTTTTATATGAACCTGAAGTTTATGAAATCACTACATTTATAAGTACACATGTCAAGATTCGTTACGAATTTCTCTTCCTATTGATAACTCATGTATAAGCATTGCAAATACATTACACATGGTAGCTGTATGTTTGAAATTATTGTAAACAACTATGCATCAGAGTTGTCACGTCAACTTTTATGACATGAACAACTATACATCAACTTTATAGGAGTTGTCACTTCGACTTTTATTTGCTACTCAGTGCAAAACTCTGAAGGTTTTAAGCAAAGTTCAAATCCACGTAGAAATTTAATTTCACTTTTCTGCTTACAAATATAATTCAATTTATTTTGCCTTGACAACATATTTAATTTCACTTTTCACCCTACATATTTCATTTAATTTAATTGGAGAAATTTGACCAGTTTAATTTGAAGTTAACTATGTGTTGATTTAAGTCGGTGTTATTCTTGTCTGCATACTAAGCTAGCTTTTATCTGTAACACTTTCAAGTTCTATACATCGAAAAACCTATTCATTCTAACTCTACTACAAATTAATCTACAATACATTCTAACTATATAATATTTATCTTCAAGGTTTATGACTCTATTTGGAGCTGCATAGGGTGGCTTTTTAAACACAAAGGGTCTAATCTTTTTGTTGTTTTGTTCTGACACCATTATGAATTGCAGAAATTCACATGGGCACAGTAGCTACAGTCTGATAATAAATTGTAGCTTAGCGCAATGATACGTCCAACATTTCTCAGTAATGCAGTGACTTTAACAGACGTAATAAATTGTATGCTTTGTTTTTTCCTCAGATGCTATGTGACTTTGTGCAGCAATGCAGTGATGCGTGTGACTTTTTTCCTCAGATGCAGTGATGCATGTGATGCATGTGACTTTGTGTAGTGATGCAGTGATGCATATGACTTTGTGCAGTAATGCATGTGACTTTATGCAGTGATGCATGTGACGCATGTGACTTTCTGACTTTGTCATTTAATTTCACATTTCAAAACTCATCTAAGTCACATTAATACAACCACATGGCAATAGTGTTGACAAACAACTATATAAAGGACTGAAGGAGTGATGGTAAACACACAACCTTTTCACTCAGTTCGCCCTAGGAAACTATCGTTCATCTATTGAGAAAAAATCAAATGGAGTATGGATTCACGGCAGGGGGTAGGAATCGCAGAGGTGAGAGTTCACGAAGAGGAAGAGGAACGGGAAGGGGACTCGCAGGGGGTACGAACTTCGAAAGAGGTGAGAGTTCACGCCGAGGAAGAGGAACGGGAAGGGGAAGTGGCGATGCTGAAGATGAAATACCATTTGCTTTGTTAGATGCCTCTTGTGCTTATCATGATAGGTTTGGGAAGCAACATTTTGTCTTGCCCAAGTACTATCAAGATCCATGTGGTTTCGTTGAGGATCCATCTGATAATCAAACAGGATATGGTTTAGCAGACGCTAGACTTCTGAAGTGGCCCGTACTATTTATAGAGCGAGTGCAAATGGAAAGATTACGTCAGGAAAATTGACTGAAGGTGCTGAAAGCACGTTCAGTTAAGATCCAAAAAGAAGATCCAGATAATGTTGATCGACTATGTGAAAGACTTCGACGTGAGATTTCTTAAATGCGTCGTAGGTCAGCCCGCGATATGAAACTTTCTATACTTGAGTCTGATGCCAAGAAGAACGAAACAACACCAAATGCTGTGGCTATCAAGGCTATCAAGGACGATCCTGCACTTTTCTCTGACCCTGAGCTCTCTGATTGTTCGGACTCTGAGATTGCCGATTTGAGCGAGGATTAGGCGTCTATCTGTTTACTAAATTATATTAGGTTATTCATAATTATATGTTGTGTGTGTTAAAATAACGCTTTTGACAATGAGTTTGTGAAAGGTTTGTCTAATATTTGTCTATGTAACTGTTAAGTGTTGTACTCGTCGCTTTATTTTATGTTCTGTGTCATGTTGAATGTTTCCACAAATTATTTTTGTGGGATACTTATGTTTGAACCAGCTACGACGTTCTAAAGTGTTATAAGTGTTATAATCATACCTTTATTTTGTTTTCCTATTTGTAGTAGTTATTAGCAAATTAGATACTTTATATATGCTGTGTGAAGTTTTATTTAAATATTTTGTGACAACAAAAATTTAAGGTTCTAACTCTATTTAGTTTCGAAAATTCTGCAAAAGTAGGCTTAGTTTGGGAAATAAATTAGTATAGGGGCTTAGTTTGGGAAAAGCCTGGACAAAATCTCTCTGAAACTGGACAAAATGTTCTCCGGGAGGGTGCGTGTCTCGAGGCCATTATTTTCTTCTTCTTTTTTAATTTTCAATTTTTAATTTTTAATTTTTAATTTTTTCTTTGTTGTTTTTTATTTTTGTCCATCATCAATCTTTTTTAAATTATATAACAAAATAAAAATTTATTTAAAATTTTATATTTAAATAAAAATTTCAAAAATATCAAGTAAATTAAGTAAATATTTAATTTACATTTTTTACAAAATTCATTACTCTTTAGACAATGCATGCTGTTTATTTTTAAAAATTTTAATATATAAATTATTTATGTAAATATCAAATTGATATGATAATCATATATATAATTTTATCATTTTCAAAAAAAATAAAATAATGGATGCGAAACATAATTTCAAAATTACATAATTTATTTTTAAATATTAAAATAATAAAATTTGGTGGCTAAGATTGTTTATCAATATGATATTTTATATGAATAATTTATATATATAGATCTAAAAGATGATTGTGCGAATTATAGAATGTGGATTGAATAATAATAATAATAATAATTGTGTGCAAGCATAAAAGCGTAGTTATGAACCACGCTTTCCTTTAAAACTCGCTACGGTGAACAGTATAAGCGTGGTTGTAAACCACGTTTTCCAAAAAATTCATGTTATAAAAAATTAAGCACAGTAAACTCGTGGTTTGTAACCACGTTTTTTGCACACAAAAAAAAAGAAGAAGAAGCTAAAAGCGTGGTTTGCAACCACGTTTTATGAAAAAAAAATTAGTTAAAAACGTTTTTCGTAACAACGCCTTCTTAATTAAAAACGTGGTTTGTAACTATACTTTTACCATTTTACCAACTTTCCGCGCGAGGGTGACAACAACTGTGAAAGCGTGGTTCACAGTCACGTTTTAGCATAGTTTGGGAAATACGTCCAAACTAGGCCTAGTTTGAGAAATAGGTTGCTATTTTGCATTAGTTTGGGAAAAGGCCCCTGGATTAACCCTCTCTTCTTGGTTTTGCCCAAGTATCTTCTTCAAACCCTCTCTTTTCTCCCTATCTCAATTTAGAAGCCAAATAGTTGGTGTATTTTGATATATTTATTTTTGTCTAATATATTTTTGGGTTTGGGGTTTGCCGCCAGGGTATTTCATTTTGGTGCCTATATTTTTATTTTTGTCATACTATTTAAGACAGAAATTGTGTGTCGTGAAAAGTTAAATATTTTTAACGGCTAGTATATGTGCGTCGTGGAAAGTGTATTTTTTAACGGCTGGCATTTTGTGCGCCGTGAAAAGCGAAATATGTTTAACGGCTGGCATATGTGGGCCGTGTATAGTTGATGTATTAACGGTATGTCATATGCACGTCATAGAAAGTTTTATTATTTAAGGCTAACATTGCAAGCCGTAAAAAATCATCGTTATTAGAATTCATGACCTACACAATAGGCACGTTGTGGTTGGGAAATTATTTACGACATGTAAAAAAAATAAATCATAAAAGTGAGAAACCACGGCTTGCATTTACTGTATGTCATTAATGTGAAGCTGTGGAAACCCATTTTTGTTGTAGTGTTCTCTTATACTTCCTTGAATTTTGGCTATTGGATTGTAGTGGTTGCATTTAGAACAGGTTGGTTGCTTGGTTTTCAAACTTTTGTTACCCAGAATTTTACTCCTGCGCTCGAGCGTCACTTCTTGCGCTCAAGTGGGCTTTGTGAACTCTCAGTACTTTTGTAGGTCTACAAAACTATTAGGAGAGTGTATTCTACGCTCAAGCGGCCTTTCTTGTGCTCGAGCGTTGGTCTGCTACCTGCTAAACTACTGAAAGTGTGTATTCTGCACATGAGCATCACTTCTTGCGCTCGAGCGGAACAACTTATCGTGCCTGGATGCTCGAGCGTCACTTCTTGGGCTCAAGTGGACTGTGCATATTTCACTCCGTAAAAATGACATTTTACATCTCTTTTTCATTTCATTCTCTCTCCAAACATTTCAAAAACCCTAGATCTAGAGCTTCTCTCTCTAAAACTCCATCTCTCTCTACATTTTCACCTAGATTTAGTTGTTTCTCTACCCGTGTGCCTTTGTTAAAAAGGTAGAGCCTCTCAAGGGCTACATTTTCATTTGAATAAAATTAGGTTTCGGCTTCATCCGAGTTTCTTCCTTACTTTGCTCATCTTCTAGCTTTGAGGTGGGGATTTTCTACACTCTTCCGTGGTTCTTAACTAAGCTATTTGTTTTTCATAAACAATATTGTGATTTTGGAGGATTTTGAATAAACCTAGGGTTTTGGTTTAAAATCAAAAAAGGAGTTTACGAATGGATGTATTGTGAATATGAGATTGTGTTGCAATAAAATTGTTGATTTTGATACTTGAGCTGAATTTGGAAGAAAATGGAGTTTCCCCTAAAATGTCTTAAAGATTTATTTTGTATAAATAAATAGAATTGGTATTGGAAATGTGAAATTGGATGAATATTTACATAAATGGTGGAGTTGGATATGTATTACCACTCGCACTTTGAAATTTGGATAAGTTATCTATCTTGGAGATTGTATATCTGTTTAGAAATATCTGTTTGGGCTATCGGTGGAAAATAGCCATGATTGTTGTAGAAATTGCATGAGAAATCCCCATCATTTTGACATTCTTCTTACTCCGAAGTAACAGATCAGCCTCTTCTGTCGAAAAAGAACCCCCTGTCGAACGTTCGCCCATCACAAAACCAGAAACCCTAGCAGAGCTTCTCTCTCATACCTCAGATTAACTAGCGTATTTTTACTTTACTTCCTTAGTAACTGCTCTTGAAGCCTTATCAACATTGGGACGGGCTTTGAAGATGGGCGTACAAGAGCTTGTTTACAATTGATCACATATTTACTACATACAAGCTACAAGCATTAACAATGGTTTCGGTTAACCCTCTCTGTTCTATTTTTACGAGCGAATTGGACTGCAAGGAATAGTAAATTTATCAAACCACTCTGCCCTTTCTTCCCTTTGATTAGCTGGACCTATATTAGCCTTAGAACTCCAGGTACCCTTTCCCCTTTTCCATCCAACTTGTGGAAGGGCTACTCTTGAAAGGCTGACTTTAAAGGTCTATTCTGGAAAATAGCCCTCGACCCCCCGTAACGTAACTAACCGTTTTATCTACGACTTACAGAGCACTGAGCCTTGAGCCGAAAGGATAGATTCTGTTCTCCGGGAGTGCATTATCTTTTTCTTCCACTTAACTTGAAAGAAGGGTTTTTTCTACTCGGTTACTGAGCGAATCACTTGACTAATGGTAACGGACTCCATTAACTGACTTCACTTTTGAGCATACCCAACTAGCCTTTTTCCCGAAAGAGACAGATGGAACCAAACCTGTACTAGCTCTAACATCTTTCTCTGGTCTTTGTTCTGATCGACTTGCCCGGAGTCTCGGTTCCCTTCGTTGAACCGCCAGAAGCGCTGATCTCAATAGATCTCCATCTGCACAGCCAAAAGCTTGCTTTAAGGAACCAGTGAAAAAAAAAGTTTTCTCACGAAACTAGCTACCGTAACTGCACTCCCGGTTTAGTCTTTATGATCTCCTTCCCCATAAGCTACGTTGGCCTGTTCCTCGAGTGTGGGTATTCGGATATGTCTTCTGGCTCTAGTTTAAGGTCCGTTAGTACTTGGATGATGGGACAGGCTCTTTCCCTGCTCCTCCTTGCATTTTTTGAACCATTACTACTGCCTATACTTTGGAGGACCAGTGCTAAACTCATGCTTAAAAGTGGTTCTCCGCATGTACTCTATGACAAAGAGGCTAGGCACCGAATTGGATGGGGGGGAAGGTATGCAAAGAGGCATACTGGCTTCATAAGAAGCTAACGAAGGTACCGAAAAGACCCAGGTAGAATGAAGGATGTTTATCCGAAGAATTCGCCCAACCTTAGTAGGTTCTGGTGAAAGAGAAAAAACAACTGTAGTAGAGTAATCTCCTTTAGCCGAAGTGTAAGGATCTGAAAGAGAGCTCGTTTCCTTTGTCGATCTAGTTTTATCATAAGTTGTGGATTATGAGTTTGATTCTATTGCTTACGAGTTCGACATGGCTAAAATTGTTGAATGTCTGGACCGATCCCAAGATAGGGAGATGAGTTAGGACCACATCAGCATAGAGCCTCTTCCATTCATTCAAGTCAAGCTGAAAAGTACTGCTCAAACAAAGCTAATGGATTTCAAGGCAAATGAGACATACTATAGGAGATAGAGAACTGCTGCCCGTGGTTTTTTATGCCTCACTCTTGGACTGGCGCACTCTGGCAAGAAGGAACTAACGAGAAGTAGGAAAGGTCACACCACTCTTCTGACTAAAGAAAGGGGCTATTTCAGTTCATCTGTTTGCTCATCGAAAGAGACTGTTTTTTTGTCTTAATTGGTTTGGTGTATAGGTCGGATACAGCTCAACTTTAATTAAATCTTTTGGTCTAATTTCTTTCATTTCTTCGTCAGCCCTTTTTTTCTCCATAAACCAACCATACACCTTTTTTAAAAATGGGAAAAAGCCTTTTTGACTTCCGATTCCGAGCCGGGAGAACCCTCAGATGGAACCATTTGGTTCCCAAAAGTCGGGCTCTCCAAATCCAAAAAGTCATATAGTGCCCACCAAAAGAAATCAAATCACATAAAAAAACCTGAGGTAACAAAAATGAATAATCAAGCAGAAGCTCCTCTTAAGCTTCAACTAGCATAAGTTCACAACCTATGAGGGGAAGTCAGACCTCTACATGCACTTGACCCACTTTTGCCAAGTTATGGCCATACATCGATGGAACGAGGCTCTAATGTGTATTTTGTTTCCATCAAGCTTAGGCGACCTGGGCTTGACTTGGTTTGAGAGGCTGCCAGAAGTAACATCGTTTCATGGGCACAACTGGCGAAGGCATTTGTCACCAGGTTCAAGACAAACACCAAAATTGCGGTCAAGATGGACCAGTTGCTCGCCATTAACATAGGCGAGAATGAAACGTTGAAGGCTTATAACAACAGGTATTGGGAGACCTTTAACTAGATAGGTGATTGCCCCCACCAACCTAGCTTTCGCACAGCATAAGCGGGGTTTGCCGGTGGGTTATAAGTTAAGGGATTCAATGACAATGACGCCACCCCTCACAATGGAAGCCCTGATGAAGAGAGTGCACTAGCACATCATGGTAGACAAGGATAACACTCGCGCCAGTGCACAGTTCGGCACAATAGCAATGTCGAACAAAAAGCCCGCCACAAAGGTTAACATGGTCAGCCGAGAGGACTGACCAAACAAATACAGTCCAGCCGGACGACCAAACAGTGAAGACTCCTAGACAATGAGGTTGAGAGTCTGTATGACCATCACTATGGTGTTCAAAAAGCCTATCTGCTGGATTATTAGCAAGATACGTGACGAACCCTTTGTTCGGCGGCTAGCCAAGTTGGGAGAAGTGCAAAGGGGCTGCGATGATAGATATCAGTGCACCTTCCATGATGAAGTGGGGCACCGAATTGAAAATTGCACGTCACTGAGGCAACATCTAGAAGAGTTAGTGGCTGCGGGCCACTTGGAACAATACATTGAAGGGGGAGCTCGACCAGCCCCTTAGGACCACAATGGGCCAGATGGGATGCAAGTCGAAGGTTCACCTCAAGGAGTAATCGAAGTGATACATGGGATCTCGAGCCTGAGCAAGTCTATGAGCTTAGAGGGATGATCAAGAAGGCGGAGCACATGAGGGAAGTACTAAGTGTACAACCTACTGTTAAAAAATGGAAGACGGAAGCGAAAAACGTGATTATCTTCTCTGATAGGGACTTAGAAAGGTTGCAAAGCCCTTACAATGACATGCTAGTGGTTACTCTGTGTGTAAAGAATTTTGACATCAAGTGGACCTTGATAGACCAAGGGAGCTCGTGCGAGATAACGTACTATGAGAGTTTCAAGCAACTCAAATTGGAGGACAAAATTTAGCACCGGCGACATCTTTCTTGGTCGTTTTCAACTCAATGCCAGAATGGCTGGTTGACAAGATAATTGTGCCAGTCAAAGCTGAGACAATGATAAAGCAAGTGGAATTCTGGGTGCTGAAAGTCCCTTCCATTTACAACATTATTTTGGAGAGAGCATGGTTGCATGCAATGCGAGCAGTAACATCAACCTACCATCAGGTGATGCGATTCGCTAACAAAGCTAGAGTGATTGAAGAGATTTTGGGATACCAAATCATGTCCAAGCAGTGCTTCGTGACTGTAAATGATAGCCGAGCTGCCAAAGGGTTCATACAGATGGTAGAGGAGCTAGAAAGCAATGAGTTATTTGCGGATGTCGGCAAGGCAGCCGAACATAAGACAGTAAAAGATCTAGTGGAGGTAAGAATAGACGAAAAGGTCCCAGAGAAGTTCTTTTTGCTAGGCTCATCTTTGTCCAGCACCAAGAGAATAGAGATCATGGAATTCTTGATCTCTAACATCGAAGTGTTTGCCTAGACACCGTATGACATGCCTGGCATTGATCCAATTTTCATTTGCCATCAACTTAATGTGCACTCGACCGCCAGACCAATTATACAGTGAACTCCCAGATCGGCACTTCACCACACCGAGATAGTGGCTGAGGAGGTAGGAAACCTACAGGAGACAAGAGCAATCAGAGAGGTTCACTCTCCCAAGTGGATCTCCAACACTGTGGTAGGGCCAAAGAAGAACGACAAGTGGTGCGTTTGTGTAGATTACAAGACAGTCAATACAGCATGCCCAAAAGACAGTTTTCCTCTACTGCAAATAGACCAACTGGTGGACCTAACTGCAGGTCATAACTGACTTGGCTTTCTTAATGCGTATCGTGGATACCATCAAATTGCTATGTATGATCCAAACTAGGAAGTCATATCCTTTACAACACCTAGAGGATTGTATTGCTACAAGGTCATGTCCTTTGGTCTAAAAAACACAGGGGCAACGTTCCAACAAATGGTTACCAAAATGTTCAAGCCCTTGTTAGGCTAAACAATGGAAGCTTACATAGACGACATGGTGGTCAAAAGTAAGAATGAAGGAGACCATCTCAATGACCTAGTTGAGATGTTTCAAATTTTGAAGATCCAAAAGCTGCAACTGAATGCATCCAAATGTGCATTTGGCGTGGGGTCAAGAAAATTTCTTGGCTTTCTAGTAACCATCCGAGGTATAGAAGCTGATCCCTCTCAAATCAAAGCCATTCAAGATTTAGAGAGGCCAAACATAGTCAAGGAATTACAACATCTCATGGGCCTAGTTGTCGCGCTAAACCGATTCATAAATCAGTCGTCAGACAGGTGTCGACTGTTCTTCCAGGCACTTAAGGCCAAGTTTGAGTGGGATGACGAATGCGACTGAGCTCTAGAAAGCTTGAAAGAATACATGACCTCTCCACCATTGTTGGCAACCCCAGTACTAGGAGAGGAACTTTTTTTATAATTGGCAGTTTCCCAGCATGCAGTTAGCGTAGTGTTAGTATGCCCCGAATGAGTACAACACTTGCCTATCTTTTATGTAAGCAAGATATTGCTGGGCGCCGAAACGAGGTACTTGCCATTAGAAAAACTAGCCTTAGCTTTGATGATGGCTTCAAGAAAATTGTCGCACTACTTCCATGCCTACACCGTGATCGTCTTTACAGCTTTCCCCTTAAAAGCCTTGTTTGAAAGGGTGGACTTTTTTGGGTGAATATTGAAGTGGACTGCGTAGTTAGGACAGTTCGACATCAAGTTCTAGTCGAGAACCACAATAAAGGCCCAAGCATTGTCAGACTTCGGAGCTGAGTTTCCTCTAGGAAGTCATTATGTTTGCCCAATCGACTTGACCGAGGCAACCGAGCAAAGCGGGGAAAGCGCAGTAGGAATAAAGTAGCCCCTATAACAAGTCACTCAACTGCACCGCAAACCATTTAGCCTTACAGTGGCTGCGTCATCCACTAGTGCCAACAGCCTATTGCTGAAGGGAAGGAACAAGCTGTACAAATACAAATAAGGACGCGCCTAAATGTGAAATGCCAAGGTAGTCGAGTAGTGAGTATCAAATCCTAACGACGGATAAAAACTTAGAAGAATGTGTCGTCAACGTTCCTAACCTAAAGCATTCTCAGATCCCTCAACTTGTTGGAAGCTATTTGTAGGATAGATGTGGAAGCTCTTTATGGATGAAGCGTCCAACAGGCACGGGGCAGGACTTGGGATAGTCCTCATCTCACCAGATGGCTTGACCATTGAACAGGCTATCAACCTCGATTTTCGAGCATCTAATAATGAGGTAGAATACGAAGCATTGTTAGTCGGTTTAAAGTCAACTTGCTGAATAAAGGCCACCAAGCTGATGATGTACAGTGACTCCTAACTAGTAATCAACCAAACATTAGGCGACTATGAAGCAAAGGATGATAAAATGGCCAACTACAGAGAGTTGATCAAAAAGGAGCTCATGAAGTTCGAAGTTGTGAGGATACAGCAAATCGGCCGAGAAAAAAATAGTAAGGTAGATGAACTGGCCGATTTTGCATCGATGACAGATACATATATCCCACACCCTTTGCTAGTTGATTTCTTGCCAAGATCTAGCATTGAGGAACCTGAAGCGGCCAAGGTATGCTGTGCCGAGCTAGGTCCCTTATGGATGGACCCCATCATGGTGTTCTTAAAAGATGGCATTTTGCTAGAGGACAAGAAGGAAGCCAACAAGATTAGGGCAAAGTCACAGTGATTTTGGCTCTCCCCATCGCTAGCACTGTACAAAAAGTCCTTCACAAGACCGTAATTGAAGTGGGTCCATCTTAGTAAGGTTGAGGCATTCTTGTTCAAAATTCACAAGGGCAATTGCGGAAACCACCCAAGAGGGAGATCTCTGGCCTACTAAGCTATATCACAAGGGTATCAGTGGTGTAGACACCCCATTTTTTACCGCCCTTAAGACTTGGGCACCACTGATTGCTTATTTGGTGATGAAAGTTGTGCAGTGCAAAGGTTCAATTTTGTCGGTAAGAGCGTCAAATCCAAACCTCACACCCCATTTTTGGACCAAAACCATTTCGACCAAAATGTTTTTGAGACCCTCTCTTTCAAAATATTTTTGGAAAAAGCTTCTACGATGTTCCGAGGCTCGCATTTTGTTAAATGATGCTTTTTCGGTAAACCGAGCAAGGACAAAGTGGAAATGAATGAAAGAGAGGTGATATCTTTGAAAAAAATCTTTAAAACATCTTGTTTAGAGGTTTGGAGTTGAAGAAAATTGGAGGAGAGGAAAGAAACCAAGTTGCGGAAGAAGTTGGGCTTGAATCGTTAAGAGAGAGTCGAGCGGCCCTCGCTAAATCAGGCCTACCCTTTTGTACACTTGGATTTCAGCTATGAGGCCACCACCGTTGGAAAAGGACTTCTGGGGCTTCATTTTACACTTAAGAATCTCCTAAAGCCGAGTCCGGATGAGGGAGATATGGTTGGTTGAAGTTGGGCATCAATCCGATTGAGCTGGAAATAAGCAACCTTCACTAAAAGAGGCATACCTTTTTTCACACTTGGAATTTTGATGTGAGGCTACCACCATTGGAAATCTTACTTTCGGGGCTTCAATTTAGACACAAGAATGACCTGAAAAGGAGTCCAGATGAAGGAGTTATGCTCGTTTGAAGTTGGACTTAGAGAGCAGATTTTTGGTGGCCGGCCGGCCACCATCAGTGGACGACCGACCGCCACAAGTGGAGGACCGGCCAAAAAAGTGGGTTTTCAGCTACTAAAGTGGCCAGCCGGCCACTAATGTCCCAAACTCAGATATTTTGCAGATCTTTTCCCTCCAGCTGTTCTACACAACCTCCAGCTGTCCTGTAATCAGATATTTCGACCAAAGCTCATATATTGCTATATATAGAGGCCATATCTCTCATTTTGCAAGGTTAGCAAGTTTGGGAGTGTCACAACCCCGTTCCGCCCCTAGTAGAATGGTGTCGTGATGGCCAGTAATCCGAGATTAGCAAAGGCCAACTTACAAGGATACACACACAATTAGAGTATACATATGGGGCTTACATCTGCGGAAGCAATAAATTTAAATCTAACTAGTCCATAAGAGCTGTGCATAAGTCGAATGAAATGGCATACATCTTTACATAGCTTTACAACTTAGATACAAACAAAATAAGGTACAAAATACATCTTGATCAAAAGGCTTCTCAAGCCGACATATATAAAAGAATTTAACTATAAGCCAAGAAGCATGATCCTCAAGATGTCATAAAACACGAATCCAAAACACATCGGCAAAAACATCGGTAAAACACATCAGCAAAACACATCGGCAAAACACATCTAGGCGTCGCCGCCATCCTGCTCATCACCTACATATATATAGAGAGGGTGAGCTTGGATACTCAGTGAATGGTATAAGTAATAAAGGGGTTTGCATGACTGATATTCAAGAAATTGACAAAACAATACTTAACATATCCAGTTGTAAAATCAAGGGATGAACCAAGTCCATCTATTGGGTCCTTCGAGCTTCAAGGGATGCTTACTAGCATCAATATAATACAAGAGATGACATTCCAGACAAACAAACCCACGCGGTAAAACCGTCGGTGGCAAGGCAAGACAAGGGAGATATCTCAAACAATGGTGTCGTTGCATTATAGTCCCCCGGACACTAAGGACTTGTGCTACAAATGCTTAGAGTCCCCTAGCACATACGGACTTCCAAAGACAAGAGTGCAGTTACATTATAGTCCCCTGACACTAAGGACTTGTGCTACACATGCTTAGAGTCCCCTAGCACATACGGACTTCCCGAAATGTCATCAAAACAAGATAGTATTTATTGCAACTAGGAATAATCATTCATGCTTGCAAATACTTTCCGAACGAGGCAAAACAAGGTTTTATCAAAGCTTTATAACATATCTTTATTAAAAATACCACTCACATAGTTCTTCAAACGTCGGGGTCGAGGTAAGTCCAAGCCCTACAAACACATGGCAAGTTTATTGAATGCACTATTAAACAAGCTTCACATGCATACAAATGATCTCGGCATTCTTCAAAACTAAGTCAAATCGAAACAAACACTGTTTCTCATCTCGGGGAAACATGCTGGGTACTAACCAGGTCTTGGCTGAGGTCCCACACCTCCTCCCCGAGGTGAGGTCCCGATGGCCACATTCAAGGAAATGAAGTCGGGAAAAATCTGGGTTTCCCTTTGCTGAAGAACATGAAGAACATGAAAAACATGAATGCTCAATTACAACTTGCTATTACAAAATCTGAGATTTCATGCTATGAGTTCGAAAACATGGACCTGGGTACCCATACTAGAAGATCTTATGAAGACAAACACAAAAACATGAATCTTGATGCAAGCTTTCGGATCAAAACAAGACTTTTATTCAAGAACACATGAACACTATTTTCTCTTTCTAAAACCAACTTTAAATCAATGCATGGCACACAGAACAGGTTCGATCATGCAATGCAGCTAGATGATCAATAAGAACAACAAGAGTTGACTAAGATTCTAACCTCAAAACTTGAATCTAACGGCTTAAACTTCAACGATCAAGCTTGGAAGTCTACTTTCTCACTCAAAACTCCTTCTTCCTCTCCTAAAGCTTCTCTCTCCTCAAGAACAAAGATATGATACAAAATGATACATTTCTAGGCTTGCCGGCTGACTTACCACTCAGCCCGGACACGTGGCAACGGTTGGTTGGCCCTACTCAAAAGGTGACTGATTGAAAAGACAAGACTATGACAAAGTGTGTTCAACAAGCTAGGTGACAAGGGTACTCCGGCAAGTAACAATCTCGGCTAAGAGCTCGGCTTTAGCAAGTAAGGTCTCAATGATCTCGGCTAGGAAGGACAACACTTGGCCTAGCTGTGCCACACTTCGGTCTAGGTCATACTAGTCCATGAACAAGATCACTTGGGTTCAAGGATAACATCTCGGCCTTGGTGATGAACACCTCGGCCTAGATAATGACATCTCGGCCAATATGTCAGGGTGCGAGCGGAGGTCAACCAAAGAGATCCCAAGATGGTTCTAAGTGTAAGAGTATCAAAGGAGCGACCTAGGCTTAAGATGACCTCGGCTGAAACACACACCAAACAAGGAACATAGCATGCAAGTAACACTTATGCAAGACGAATCAGGGTTTTGCAAATGCAACATATCAAGACAAGATCGTGTAATATATGCAAGCATGACTAGAGTAAAGTGAGGGTTGTTACAGGGAGCCTCTCTCTCTAAAATCCCTCTCTCTCTCTCCAAAATTTTGTGAGCAAAATTTCACCCTCTCTCTCTCTAGAATCCTCTCTCTCTTCTTATTTTGTGCTTGAAAATGAGTTTTCTCTACACATTTGCACTAAGACCCCTAGTCAAATACCTTCATCTTGGAGCCGAGGTCCTTGGAGGTCCTATTTGAGGTCTAAAGCTTGGTTTTAGCTCAGAATTATACTTGTTTTGCTGCTGTGCTTCAAGGGTAAGGACTTGTCCCTTTTAAGCTTTGTTTTGGTTAAGTGCTTGGCCATCTTTTTACACTATTTTGAGGCTGGTTTTAACCTCTAAAAAAATCCATTTTTAAGGTTCTAAAATAGTGGTTTGAGTCTTGTTTAGTTAAGGGGTGGTTTCCTCCTTTTGCTCTTTGGCTTGTGAAGCTTTTGAGCCTTCTTTTAAAGCTTTTCAAACAACTCTTTTTTTGGCCTCTAAACCACTAAATTCCAGGGAATTTCAGTGGTAAAAAGTTTGTTTTGAGGTCCAAAATAGGAGGGGATGGCCTCCCCTCCTTGTCTCTCTATGCCATGCCTAGTTAGCATTACAAAGTAGCATGTTTTTGTGGCTTGTGTTGGCTTAATTCAAGCATGTTTTAGGCTCTAATTTAACATATTTTAACTCTGTTTTTGGCTGGTTGGGTCACTTGTTGCTTGCATCTTGCACTTGCAGTGTAATTTTGCTTACTAGCCTAGCATGCCTAATGAGTTAGCCCATCATTCTAGCATGTGTCAGCTTGACTCCAGCACATTTTTGCTAATGTTTTAACATGCTTTACCTCTTTTTTGAGTGGTCTTGGTCATATGAGCCATGTATTGCATAGCTATGGTGTAAGTGTCTTCACTAGCTTTGCGTTTTAAGGCTTCTAACATGCTTTGCATGAGATGATTGCATGATGTAACATCATTTTACATGTGATTTCAGTGCATATACCTCTATCACACTCTCACTTAGTTCACTCTTTCATTGCTTTTGAGAGTTGTGCTTTGTGCCTTGTTTGTGAGCCAACACATGAGCATGTTTTTCTTGCCATCTATGCTTCAATTCCAGCATGTTTTAGCTACTGATTTGGCATGATTAAGCTCTATTTTGAGCTGGTTTGATCACATGAGCTTTGCTTTGTATGCTTGTAGTGCAATTATGCTAAATTGCCTAGCATGTGTTATTGTTTTGGCCTCTTAATATAGCTATTCTTAGCTTATTTCAAGCATGTTTTAGAACTCTATTTAGGGTGTTTTAGGATTGTTTTGGATTGTTGGTCCCTTTTGAGCTTTGTATTGCATGCTCATAGTGTTATGCTATTCATTAGTTTAATGCTTTTGGCTTTTGAACATGTTGCGCATGAATTGCTTGCATGATTTAGTGTCTTTAGCATGCCATATCAACACTGAAAGTCTACAATCTCCCTTTGTTCTTCACTTTTGAATTTGCTTTTGAAAGTGGTCTTGAGCCCCTTGTTGGCTTGAGCATGAAATTGAGGCATTCATGCCTAATGGTTTTAATCCCCTCTTGAGGGTTTCTACTAACCAACGGCATGAGACCTCTTTCATGCTCAAGGCACTTGTGGCTTAGGCCATCTTTCCAAATAGAGGACTTTCACATTGGACTTAACCGGTTAAAGGACTAATTGGTAAGCTAAAATGTGTAAACAAGAATTGAACCAAGTAAAACTTTTAAAAGATAAGCATTTGTGTTGCATTGCATTTGTTTGGATCGGACGTTAATCCAAACACAAGAAATGTGGGACGTTTCATACTCATAGTGATGAAACGTGTCATGTTTCTTGGTCGCCGACACCCTTGATCATACATGATAGGGTGGAGGCTCTTTGAGTCTTGATTGTGCATTCATTAACATTGTACAAGCTTGGCTCTTTGGCTATCATGCATTGAAAATGCTTGATTGGTGGCTTGAGAGCCAAGTGCCATACTCCTTTGAGCTTGAGAAATGATAAGGAGGGTGGCAGTACGCACATTCCTTGAAAAATACATTGCTTTGCCTCTGTTGTTCTCTGTTGTAGCAAAAATAGAAGCCTGGAAAATTGGTGGTCGGCCGACCGGCCACCAGTTCAAAGATTGTCCAATGTGTTCATGTGTTGGAGCAAAGGCAATCTGGAAGTTTGTACAGTGTTCAGAGATCACAGTGAGTGCAAACAGAGGCAACCGGTGGCAAGACGATGGATTTTCGGGAGGAAGCAACCGAGTATGCATGTCTTCCTCGCCCACGAGGCCACTTTATTGCTTTCTTAGCTAGTTGTAGCTGATTACTATATGTGTTGTAATTAATTAGCTTAATCTATCTTGTAATATTTTACTTAGCTTAGTATAGCTAGTTATTCAATTGTGTTGTAATAATTAATTAGCTAGAATAGTTAATTAGTTTTGTTTTGTAATAATTAACTTAGCTTAGTGTAGCTTAGCTTATTTATTCGAACCCTCCTTCGAGAGGGTGCAACGTTGTAATAAGTGTGCATGTGTGTGTGCATGTCTTCCAACCCCACGTCTTTCTCTCTTTTATTTAACTGCTTTCGATGGTTAGATTAGGGACATTTTCAATTAGCATACCTTATACGCTTACATGTTTGCATCATTCATTTGTCTTGCATGCACCGAGGCTCGACGCATCATTCAAACTGCATCGTATTTCAATACTTCTTTGAATACATGTATCAAGTGTTGCATTCATATGCCATATTAGATAGCCGAGCCTATTTAGTTATGTGTTGCATTAGGCATCTTACATAGTTAGGATCATGCATATTTGTAACTAGTTGTTTGTTTTGGCTTGGAGTACACTGTAAGTTTTTATGCTTTAGCATACTTCCATGAGTGTGAGTGTTGCCATGTTTAGCATGCTTGCCATGAGGCTATGTACTTACTTGTTTAACTGCATGAATGCCTGTGGATGAAGGCTTTGTTGCTTGAAATTGGAACAATTCATCAAATGTGAGTTTTAAGCCCACTTTGTGAAGTGGCAAATCATCATATGTTAAGTCCACTTGAGGGTGGCACTTTCAAACCATTTTCGAAAACAAACATGAATTGTTTTGTTCAAATTCTCGCGATTTAGTCTATACTTGTATGTTGTGTGCATCACATAGTAAGTTAGCTAAATAACTGGAATAAGAACACATGTGTTTATAAAACAACATATCATGATAGTAGAGGCCGATCTTTGATCGGGCGAGTGGGGGTGCTCATTTCAGGACCTTCCCCTCTCGTGCCCAAGTTCCCCGAGCCGAGGCAACTTTGGTGATGACGGACACGTGGCCTTTGGCACAAGTCAGGATTTCCTAAATTTCCCAAAATGAAATATTTAGGTGGCGACTCTATAATCTGGCAAAGCAGGCCAGTTTGGCATTATTTGATTCAAAATCTGATTTTCCAAAATGATTTGCCGGATTGGATTCTTTGGTGATTTATCAGTCTTACATTGCACTTTGTGAGATTAGATACAGAACCGTGACAGGAGTCCAAACTGTAGGAGGACCAATTTGTGCCTCTCCGAAAGGGGGGCACGCGAAGAAAGTTGAGCGTCTACAGGTGGCCATACATGCAAGTAGACGCAAAGAAGTACGTTAAGAAATGCGAGAAATGTCAGAAGTTCGCGCATCAAATCCATCAACCAGCTAGAGAGCTCCTACATTTGACTAACCCTTGGCCTTTTGCAATGTAGGGCTTAGACATAGTGGGACCACTCCCAACCACACCGGGCAACAGAAAGTTCTTTATTGCGGCGACAGACTAATTCACAAACTGGGTCAAAGAAAAAGTCGTTAAGAAGATTTTTTGGCAAAACATCATAACCCGGTTTAGAATTCTAATGGCCTTGATATCTAACAGCGGCACCCAATTTGATGGAAGAATCTTTAGGGTTTTTTGCGCAGAGCACAAGATAGAATTTTACAACTCCACGCCGGCGTACCCTCATGCTAATGGCTAGGCCGAAGCCTCCAACAAAGTAGTCTTAGATGGTCTAAAAAATAGGCTAGAAAAAACAAAAGGAAAATGGGCTGAGGAACTTCCCCACGGCTTATGGGCTTACTGAACTACACCTAGAAGGTCGACTAGCCAAATGCCTTTTTCCTTGGCCAATGGCATAGAAGCAGTAATCCCCTTGGAAGTCGGCCTCACCACTATTAGAAGTGAAAATTTCAATCCGGATTTAAACGGAGAGGTCATAACCTTGGAGCTAGATTTTGCCGAAGAAAGAAAAGAAAGGGCACTGGTCCACATCGCCTCGTATCAACAGGAACTATCTAGAAAATATAACAAGGCGGTGTATCCAAGGTAATTCAAGATTAAAGACTGTGTGCTACGCAAAGTAATGGAAAACACTTTGGGCCTAGGGATAGCAAATTGGGACCCAACTAGGAGGGGCCGTACAAAGTGATGAGATTAGTAGGACAATGAGCTTACCACCTCGAAGATATGGATGACCGAGCTATCCCAAGGCCATGGAACATGGCCAATCTCAATATATTTTATTTTTAGCTTTTTGCACTTCTAATTTCCTTTGACATTCAATAAAACAAGTAGACTTTTTTCCTGGTACAAATTCTTTCAGTACTTGTATTTATTCTATTTGTAAACACCTTTGCACTGCTGAAGGCAAAGAAGATTGGAAGGTTTGACCAATACATTTTTTGCCCTCTTTAGCCAAGATAGGTATCTAGGCTAAAAAAGGTTGGCAGGTTTGACCAACACAACTTTTTGCACTCTTTAGCCGAGATGAGTATCTAGGCTAAAGAAGGTTGGCAGGTTTGACCAACACAACTTTTTGAAATCTTTAGCCGAGATGAGTAACTAGGCTAAAGAAGGTTGACAGGTTTGACCAACGCACATTTTGCACTCTTTAACCGAAATGAGTATCTAGGCTTAAGAAGGTTGGCAAGTTTTACCAACACATTTTTTTGCACTCTTTAGTTAAGATGAGTATCTGGGCAAAAGATGGTTAGCAGGTTTGACCAACATAACTTTTTGCACTCTTTAGCTGAGATGAGTATCTGGGCTAAAGAAGGTTGGCAGGTTTGACCAACACAACTTTTTACACTCTTTGACCGAGATGTTCATCTTGGCCAAAGAGGTTGACAAGTGTGGCCAGCACAACTTTTTGCACTCTCCGACTGAGAAGTTCATCTTGGCCAAAGGAGGTTGGCAGGGTCAAGGTGGGCGAGCTAGTGAGCCCAACAGAATGTACATTCAGAGTGGTGTAAATCATTTTTAGAAGAAACACAATGACCATGCAAAAACTTTGATATTTTTCATTGATGAAAGATGTGATTACAAAAAGGGAAGGGGGCATGTAGCCTGGTTACATTGCAAAAGAAAGCGGAGAAAAAAGAACAGAACAAACGAAAAGTTAGAGAAAGTTTCCTCATGGTCAAGCAAATAGATCATCCAGTTCGGCATCGACATTCGTACCGACCTCCGTTATTGCCAGCTCGGCCCCAACACCTTCATCAGTGGTCAGATCAATGTTCGGCTGGATCTAATTAGGTACTTCCAACTGAACTTGCCTGATGGGTTGAGGAATGGGATTAGTAGTGGCTAGGGGATCTACAGAACTCGGAGTCAGGCCCTCATCTTCCACAGCAAGGAGATTTTGTTGCACGACATTGGCTTAAGCCACTACGTAACTTGGAATGAAATGGCGAAGAGAGTTGAGGAAGTTCTCAAAGTTCGCAGGCTAACAGCAGTTGAAAAAGATATCCTTGGCCGTTTCACATTGCTGGACATAGGTTTCTTCGCCTTCCTTGTAACCTCTGTCCTTGGCGTCCTCCATCTTTTTCTCCAGTTCCTTTATTTCGGCGTCTTTCTTTTTCTTGAGATTGGCGAGTTCACAAAGGTAACGGTTTTTCTTTTTGGCTAGGGCCTTTGTTTGTCGTCTTTGGCCATGACTGATTTAACCTTCTTAGCCAGTTGGTCCCGATCAGCAACTAGTTCAGCCAATTTGGCCTTGATCTCGTTTAGCTCAGCCCTCTTGGCCTTGTTGTCCGTGATGGCCGCCCTGGCAGTTTTTCTTAGCTCAAGTACACGTTGGTGAGCAACGTGGTTCTTCTACATGGCCTGCCATCGACCAGCAGAATAATTAGAAAGGCCGAGTAAAAAGTTCAAAAGAAAGGTAGTTCCAAACTTACTAGCACTAGGGACTTGGTGGCTGAACGTATAGCTTTCAACTCGATCAGACGATCATGCCGCTCTATGTCTACCGGCAGAGATAGACTCTTGGTCAGGTTAAAAGCTAAAGTATGGTCCTTCTTGTCGTACATAGAGTCGGGTGGTGGTCACAGCCCGATCTTTGAAGGTCATGGATGGTGCCCACACCAGCAGGAAAGAAGGTTCAGCTTAGCTAGAGCGGGTAGACTGTGATTCGGGCAGCTCGGACTCTGGGAGTGCGGTCTCTTTCTCATCCACTAGGTGTTGTTGCTCGGTAAACAAGGTGCGAGCACGCTTGTTGGGCCGAGATGTAGTTGCCCTGGTGGTTGGATGGGCAACGACGGTTTCAAGTGGTTGAGCGGCCAGAACTTGTTTAGTCTGGACCTCAATAGAAGTCTGGTCGGTGATAAGAGCTCCGATGGCTTTCTTCTTTGCCATTTCTTACTCCTTAGTGAGGGGGACGATGTTGATTTGAGAAAGGCTTGGGTCTGGTTCTGGTGAAGGTTTGAGAAGGAACTTGGTAACTTTGCTCCTCCTCTTACTGCTGTACCTGTAGGTCAGCTCAAAGCTCAATAGCTCGGTCTAATCCTGATGCCGGTACCTTAGTATGGTGCAGAGCCCGTCTTGGTTAGCGTGTGGGTAGTTCTCCTTGAGCACATTCAGATCTGCAAACAGACAAAGGGTTAGCATGATAGTAAGTGATCAAGAAGTTAAGAAAAATAAAACTGGGATGCTCATACTAGTTGTGCCTTTATTCCAGTGTATGTTATAGCCCAGTATTCTGGCCTCCTGGTCCTCGTAATTCCCTGAGACCCAGAGAAAGTCATTGTCATGCAAGTATTTGTCCAGTGTGCACTTAACGACTTTCTCTCAACCTTCTTTTACTTTGAGGTAGTAGACCCAACCGTCATCATTGTGACTGAGTGAGTATTGATAGAATATCTCGGCCAGTCCAAGGTTAAGGCCGAGACGACGGTTGAGCTCGGCGATGCCATTTATAATTCTATATGTGTTGGTTGATAATTGGGTGGGGCAGAGTCTGATATGCTTGAGGAATTCACATATAAGGGGTTAGACTAATGTAGACACCCCATTTTTTACTGCCCGTAAGACTTGGGCGCCACTGATTGTTTACTTGGTGATGAAAGTTGTGCAGTGCAAAGGTTCGATTTCTTTGGCAAGGAGAGCATCAAATCCCAACCTTACACTCCATTTTTTGACCAAAACTATTTTGACCAAAATGATTTTGAGACCTTAAAACCCTCTCTTTCAAAATATTTTTGAAACAAAGTTCCTACGATGTTCCGAGGCTCGCATTTCGTTAAATGTTGTGCTTTTCGATAAACCGAGCAGGGACAAAGTGGAAATAAATGGAAGAGAAGTGAACTCTTTAAAAAAAATCTTCAAAACACCTTATTTATGGGTTTGGAGTTGAAGAAAATGGGAGAGGAGAGAAGAAAGCTAGTTGAGGAGAAGTTGGGCATGAATTCGGATAGGATCGAAACTGAGCAGTCTTCACTAAAAGAGGCATATCTTCTTGCACACTTGGAATTTTGATGTGAGGATGCCACAATTGGAAATAAGACTTCCAGGGCTTCAATTTAGGCTCAAGAATGACCTGCAAAGGAGTCCAGATGAAAGAGATATGTCCATTTGAAGTTGGGCCCAAAAAGCAGATTTTTCTGGCCAACCAGAGGTGGAGGTTGATGACCATGGATGGGATTTTGTGGCCATGTGCCAGCCATCAATGATGGCCGACTGGCCATTGATGCAAAAAGTCAGATTTCTACAGATATTTGTGTTCCAGCTGTTCTAACTGTCCATTTTGGGATATTTTTGACCTGAAGCCTCATTCTTCTATATATAGAGAGTCTTCTCTATTGTTTTGAAGGTTAGAACAATTTAGGAGTGAAATATTTTGGGAGTCTCTCTCTCTCTCTACATTTCTCTCTCTCTTGAGCTTTTGTACTTAGAAGCTTGCATACACTTCTCCTTTGCCTATACATCCTTGACCAAAGTTGGTTATCTTTGAGCTGAGGTTCTAGGAGGCCTTCTTGGAGCTTTAAAAGGTGATTTTAGCTTGATTTGGGGCCTCATTTGTGCCTAAAGTGTGCTTAGCTTCAAGAGGTGTAACCTTCACCCTTTAAGCTTGTTTTGCATAACTTGTTTTGCCATCTTTTTGTACTATTTTTGGCCTGGTTTTCAAATACAAAAACCTCTGTTTTTAAGGCTTAAAAATAGTGGTTTGAGGCTATTTTGAGTGTGGGGGTGGTCCACCCTTCTTGTCTCTTTGCTTGTTAAGCTTTTGTGCCATCTTTTCATCACTTTCAAACCAACTCTTTTGGCCATTTAACCACTAAAATTTAGAGGTTTTTCAGTGGTAAAATCTTTGTTTTGAGGTCCAAAATAGGAGAGGGTAGCCTCCCCTCCTTGTGTCTTGCTTCCATGCCTAAGTTGCTTCACATGTTAGCTTGATTTTCTAGTTTAACTTAGCTTAATTCAAGCATGTTATAGGCTCTATTTTGACTTTTTTTACCTCTGTTTGGGATTGGTTAAGTCACTTGAGGCTTGCTTCATATGCTTGTAGTGCAATTGTGCTTAATGGCTTAGCTTGTGCTATGTTTTGGCCTCTCATGCTAGCTATTTTTAGCTTGTTTCAAGCATGTTTTAGGACTCCTCTTAGGCTGTTTTAGGACTATTTTGGACTGTTTGTCCCTTTTGAGCTTTGTATTGCATGCCTATAGTGAAGTGATCTTCACTAGTTTGGTGTTTTTGGCTTTTGAACATGTTGCACATGAGTTGCTTGCATGTTGTAGTATCATTTTTCATGCCATTTCAGCACTGAAATATCTGCACCCTCCCTCATTTCATCATTTTTCCATTTTTTTTGAGGTTTGGTTAGCCTTAAGGTTGTGTTTAAGATTGAGATTGAGACTTGTGCTTAATGGTTTTAATCCTCTTTTGAGGGTTTCTACTAACCAACGACATGATCTCTCTCATGTCTTAAGTCATCCTTTGGTTGACCCCTCTCTCATTAGAGGACACTCACCTTGGACTTAACCGGTTAAAGAATGATTTGGCAAAGTAAAATGTGTAAACAAAAATTGGACAAGTAAAACATGAACAAGATAAGCATGTTATGTGTTGCATTGCATGTGTTCAATCAGACGTTATATTGAACACAAGGAAGATTGGTCCATTTCATACTCAAAGTGATGAAATGAACCAATCTCCTTAGTCTCCATTGCCTTTGATCATCCATGATAAGGTAGTGGTCTAGAGTCTTTTTTTTGTGCATTTATTGAAAGTGTACAACTTGGATCTTTGGCCATCATGCATTGAAAATGCTTGATTGGTGGTTTTGGATCCAAGAGTGCCAATCCCTTGATGTTTTGAGATGATAATGAAGGGCACAGTACAAACATGTCCTTGGAAAACCCTCTTTTTTCCTTTGTTTGTGCTCTGTTGCAGTGTGGTGACTCAGAGCACCAGTGGCCGGTAGTGCCTCATTTTTGGCCGATAAGGAACACTTTTGGCCGGCAGGTGGCCGACAGCAACCATTCATGGCTGGTAGGCCACTGGTGCAGTCCTCAGCATTAAATTGGTAAGTTGGAGCAGAAAGTTTTTGGAGTAAGCTTAACCCTGCAAACAGAGCCTCTCAAGAGTAAACCGGAGGGCTTTTCAGGACGAAAACCGAATGCATGCACGCTCCACCTCCCAAAACAGAGCTGTGGCAGTGTAGTTTAGTGCTTTACATGTTTAGTTAGCATGGATTTGATTTAATTAATTAGTTTGCTAATTAGTTAAGTGTTGTAATAATTAGTAATTAGTTTATTAGTTATTCGTTTGGTTTGTAATAATTAGTCTAATTATCTTAATTAGATTAGTTAGCTTAGCTTAGCTCTTATTCATTTGGACCCTCCTTCGAGAGGGCGCAATGTTGTAATAAGTGTGCGTGTGTGTGTGCATGTCTTCCAACCCCGCGTCTTTCTTCCTTTTACTTAACCGCTTTCAATGGTTAGTTTAGGATCATTTTCAATTAGCATACCTTATGCTCGCATGTTTGCATCCATCCATTTGTCTTGCATGCACCGAGGTTCGGCGCATCATTCAAACTGCATTGTATTTCAATACTTATTTGAATATGTGTTTCAAAAGCATGTTATCAAATTGAATCAAATCATATCCCATATTAGTAGCCGAGCCTATTAATTTCATATTGCATGTGTTGCATTAGGCATCTTGTATAGTTAGGATCATGCATTTTTCTAACTAGCTTTTGTCTTGGCTTGGAGTACTCGGTAAGTTTTGCACTTTAGCATAATTGCATGAGTGTGATTAGCATATTTCCATGTTTTGCATGCTTGCCATGAGGCTATGTGCTTTTATGCTAAAATTGCATGAATGCCTGTGGATGAAGGCTTTATTGCTTGAATTGGAACAATTCGATAAATGTGAGTTTTAAGCCCGCTTTGCGAAGTGGCAAATCATGTTTTAAGCCCACTTGAGGTGGCAAATCCACATTTCTAAGCCCACTTGAGGGTGGCAGCTTCAAATCATTTTCGAAAACAAACATGAGTTGTTTTGTTCCAATTCTTGTGATTTAGTCTATACTTGCTTGCGCGCGCGTCACGTAGTAAAGTTAGCTAATAACCAGATAAGAACACATGAGGTTTATAAAACAACATATCATGGTTAGTAAAGGCCGATCCTTTGATCGGGCGAGCGGGGGTGCTCATTTTAAGACCTTCCCCTGTTATACCCATGTTCCCAAGTCGAGGCAACTTTGGTGATGACGGACACGTGGCCTTAGGCATGAGTCAGGGTTTCCAAAATTTCTCCAAAATAAAATATTTAGGGAGTGACTCTGTAATCTAGCAAAGCAGTCCATTTTTGGCGCTTTTTGATTGAAAGTCAATTTTCCAAAACAATTTGCCAAATTTGAACTCTTTGGTGTTTATTAGTCTCATATTGCACTTTGTGAGATTAGATTCAGAACCGTGACAGGAATCCGAACTGTAGGACCAATTCAAGCTCTCCGAAAGGGGGCATAGAAAAGTCGAGCTACAATTGGAAAGCAGAGTCCACCCTCTACTATTGATATTACAGTAAAAGGGCAACAATCGAGCTTACCCCAGGGTATGGTATCTTACTCGGCCAGACTGAATTGTATGTCGTCTGGAATGGCATATTCCCTTTAGAATTCGGCTATTGTGCCCGGCGAACTTACCATGAAGTGGTACTTTCCTATGGTCTTAAATTAAGGGATTCTAAGTTTTTCTAGGTTGTCTAGCTTGGCTTTGATCTAATTGCTCAGTTAAGCAGCACTGCCAAGTGGTTGTATGAAAGGGAGTGCTTGGCCAACCTAGTCAAGTCTGTAAAGTGGAAAATAAATTTGGTAGTGTTGGCTGAGCTAAGACAGCAGTGTAAATTAAATAAGTTTGTTTGCTCGGCCACATAACCCAGCGCATCATTTTCATCTCAGCCAGGGGAAGGGGCAAGGTTTTAGCCGGTCCTGGCTAGGGGCAATTTGGTAGCCCAGTTAGATAAAATCATAATATTCATTGCTCAGTCGTGATCCTTAAAAATCATGCAAATTGGTTTTTATTTTGGTTTCAATGTGGTTTCGGATCAAAACCGCTACTTTTGACTGGTGCTAGTTCTAGCCATGGGTAGCTCATCTTGGAGCTTGGTATTTAAAGGGCTTATGTGGTGGTAAGACCATTTTATGCTCATTTGGTGGATTAGTATATGAATGTGTTATTTTTATACTTGTGTAGAAGAACTAATTACGAGTTTAAGGGCAGAAGCAAGTCCCAGCCAATAGAAACGACTCTTCAAGTGATTGCGAGTTCAGTGGTGTAGGAATTCAAGGCAATGATGGAAGAATCGAGAGTACTAGGAGAAGACACGGGTTCTGGGGCTTGGTCGAAGATGGTGAATAGTGAATGGGGCTGTTCATGTGTATGGGCGTCATATACATGCGACTTGAAAATGTGGGACAGTTCAAATAATTGGGCAGTGTATGGCGGCTGTAGCAGTGGTACTCGACTACTGGGGGCTTGCCACGGGTCCAAAGCAATGATGGCATATCAGATGTGCCAGAGTAGTGAAGCGATGTGCAGAGCAACTGGTAAGACATCTTAGAACCGGGCAGATCGTGAGACCGAACAAATAGTTTTAGCTCGGTTGAATTGAGTAAATTTAGCTCGGCTTAGGGAGAATAATTCCAATCATGTTACATAGATGGAATTAAGGGGCAATTTAGAGGGTAATTTGTGTGCGAATTGGGTCAAGCTAGATAAAATCTTCTTTGGAAGTTGGACCGCGCAAGCGGCCGAGATAAGAGTTTGTATAGCTCAGTCTTGGACCGAGTAGACACTGTGTTGATTAAAGATGCATTGTTAGGGCTTGGACCTAGCTATCTGAGGATGGGCCTTTAGCGGACTGAGATGATTGCCAGTGTAGAGGGCCGAGCTAGGTGTAGCTCGACAGGGTGCCATTCTGTAGCTAAGGTCATCACAACTCTGCCAAAGGGAGCACAGAGTCGTCATAGCTCAGAGGAGTGCAAAATTGATGAACAGGATTATACGAGAGGATTATTCCGTACTCGTATAGAAACTCTTCCTCCTATTGATCTCCTAAATTAGCTATAATATTGGCACACTCGAAGGAGTGCAAACTTGATTAACAGGATTATACGAGAAGATTATTTTGTACTCGTACAAAAACTCTTCCAACTACTGATCTCCTAAATTAGCTATAATATTGGCACACTTGATTGCCTCCCTATAGACACGGCTAATTTAGGGATAAGATTATTAAGTTGATGACAAATGTACGACTGATATTATAGGGATTGATTGACAAATGCATAGTTGGTACTATAGGGATTGACGACTTATGATCACTTGCACCATTTATAATTATAAAACGAGCAAATCTTTAGTTATTCGCATGATCAATTTTCTCTTTGTTATGAGTTCTATAAAATTTCCTTCACATACCTCATGGTTAATGACTTTTACATCCATGTTTTTAGGCAGTGATTGTAAAAGAAAACAAAAAATGGATGATATTGTGTTGTTATCTTCTTCCAAAAAAACAAAAGCCTTCTGAAGAACATAATATTGGCAAGGGCATTGGTATGATGAGTAGCTTGCTGGAAAATGTTCTACATCACATCCTCTCATTCCTCACAACCAAAGAGGCCATACAAACGTCCATATATTATCAAGAAGATGGCAATATTTATGGACCTTTATTTCGAACAATGATTTGAATGATATGATTAAAAAATTAGTATTTTAATCATTAAATTTGATAATAATTATAATAAAAAAAAGTATTTTAGACATTTATATACATCTAAAGTGAATTTAATGACAAAATATTTTAGTGTTTAAATTTAAAAAATTAAAAACTCAGGATTTATTTTGTTACAAAAATTAAACTCTGAATTTTTATTTTTATTTTTTTGTAAATACCCCAAAAAACTGTCAGTCACATTGATTTATTTATTTTTGGGTTACTTACACTTTTCAGATCCAAATTTTATTTTAGTCCTTATAGTTTTAATTTAAATAATTTGGTCTCTATACTTTAAGTTTAATTTCAATTTCAATTTAGTCATTTCATTTAAAATTTGGTTAACTTCTAATTTAAATAGAAAAATCAAATTAAAATCTTAAAAAATTGACAAGTGACAAAAGAAATAATATTGCATCACAAATGACTAATGCTAGTATGGTAGGCAACTGGCTTTCTTCAACGATGCCGTATTGAAATGGGAATACAAAGTGGGGGATGATCAAATAGTTAAAATGTTAGGCACAAAAGGGATAAAAACACTACTAGCTAAAAAATATAGTTCTGAAGATAATGCAGCATTAGATTGGAATTTAGGAAATTTTCTAGGACAAAAGAGATTAGCCTCTCAAGATAATTTATTATATCAAAAAACAGATAGAAGTTATGCAGTAAGATTTACTCAATATACATATGTAGCACCAGAAAAATCCGAAGATGAATTTAGTAATATAGATAAGGAAGAAAATCGAGATAATCATAGTGACATAAATCAGCTTTATGTAATGACAGAAGGAAAAACAATATCACAAAATTGGATATATAATATCGATGAGATAGATTTGGAAAATTTTACTCTAAGTGATATGAATAAAATATTAGATACCAGATACTATGAATATATAGCTAGGGAAGATACCCTTGATGAAGCAATATCATTTTTAGACCAAGAATTTCATACCGAATATGTAGATGATATTTTAGAAGATAAAATAAATCCTAGCAAAATATGTAAAATACCAAAACAATCTAACTTAGAAAACACTTTTTATATGAACACTCAAACAACAGAAAGCACAGGATCTAGTAACCCATAACATATATAGTAGAAGAACCAATAGAACCAATGCAATATAAAGTCAGAGGAAGGAGACCACTAACTAATATAGGACGTAGGGAAGCAGATCCTAATAAATAGTATAAGTTTCATGGAAAGCGTAGACAACCAGATATAAGCATACAATTACAACCAGCAACCAACTAGGGAACTGTCACGACCCAAACCCGCCCCTATAGGTTTGGCACCGTAACCGGCCAGTAATCCGAGGATTACCTACGGCCTCTGAACAGATTAACAAAATATTAGGGGCTAGCGGAAGCAAATAAGAATATACAACGTCCATTGAGCTGTGCAGACTTATATGAGACAGAAAAATTTTAAACTTTTTATTTACATATATACACATGACTTGAAGAACCAAGCAAGAAAACATAACTGAACTTAAACTTTACATCACATAACGACAACACTTAGCATATCCGGAACCTCCACGGGAGGCACATAGGTTGGCTGACAGGACAGATTCTAGACAGATGCCTCTAAGCCTGGTCACGCGCCTGATCACCTACATACATAAATAATACAGTAAGCTAAAGCCCAGTGAATAATAACAGAGTAAAGGGTTTAATGAATGATGTCCATCACAGAGTTAGAAATCAGAGTTTATATCAGAGACACAATCTTATCAGAAACAGAGTCTTATGCACATTCAGATTTCCAATTAGAAATAGATTCAGATACATGCTCAGATTCATATTCATATTCAGATTTTGCATAAGATCATATGTGGTACACCCATTAGCTATCCAATCAAGTAGGTCTGAAGACCACAACAAGTAGGTCCGAAGACCACAACAAAGTTGGTACCAACAACCATAAAGGTCCATATCTTGCGCGCAAGCAACCATGGTATTATTACCCCCAGGCAAGGGCCGTAGGCCACGGTATTGTTACCCCCGGGCGAGGGCCATAGGCCACGGTATTGTTACCCCCGGGCGAGGGCCATAGGCCACGGTATTGTTACCCCCGGGCGAGGGCCATAGGGACTAAGGGTGCCACAAATACTTTTCAGAAAACTAGACATTCATTCATTCATTTCCAACACATCATAGCTTTTCAAGAATCAATCATTTCGTATCATAGTATTCTGAAAATACATAACATTGAACATAACTTTACAAAGTTATTACTCACAGTGGGCTGCAGAAGCAAATCAGACAAACTGGACATATCGGGAAAATCAGGCAGACAATGGCGCGTGACCTACACAAGCACATAACATATACACATTGAAATACAATATTACTCCCTTGATTAAACTTGTCCCTTCTAGTCTTTAGTCTTTATAGTCCGAAGTTCTACTTCGTTTATTCTTTCTCATTAAAATAAACCGGGTTCTTATTTCACATATTCTTTCATTACTAAGTCCTTCTTTTGCAAATAGATTGATCCTTTACTTGACTTCTTAAACAATTACCACTAGATCAATGATTCATTTTTTTAACTAGCTAATCTATGTTGACTAGTAGCTTATTATTCATTATTAAGTCATAAATTCCTTAGAACATTATTCACATGCATGAAATTGGCATCAAAATTACTAGTTTTATATTCTTATAAATTTTTCAACTAGTTTCCATAATCTTGGACTTAGCTTAATTTATAACCTCAATTTAATTCATAACCATAGATGCCCCAAAATATGTTTAATCTCAAATTACAAGTATGGATTAAAATCTAATTATAAAACCAACACTTTATCTAACATTAGGATTAATTCTAATTTTCCATAAACTTGACGTTTATAAAACATTTCATTTCTCTCTTCAAAATATGAGATTGAATTAATCCAAATCCTTCAAAATCCATGATGTATGCAATACAAATAGGCCCAATTTTATTATTAATAACAAAATCAACTTAATCATAAATTACACAAATCAATTTCTTAGAAATTCAACTTAACTCAATTTCTAAAGTATACTTAAATGGAACAAACCTTTTAAATCAAATCATATGTATGGATTAAACAAATTCCTAGTTTTCATAATAAAATCAAAACTTCCTTTAATTCCAAAATCAACTCTCAAATTAAGAATGATTCTCAAAATTGAACCTAATTCAAATCCATAAACCTTTTAGACATGAACTAAAATCCCAAAACCTTAAAATTTTATAATGCATGTCTAATTAAAGTATTAATCTTGTAGATTTTTCCCATGCATGTAACATTTAGGCATAATTTCATGCAAAATCACAACATCAAACCCAAATAATCAATTTCCATAAATTTGAATCTAATTCAATTTTATCACTCTTTCACTAATTCCTTTTAATTTACATGAAATTGAAGTTATATGACTCTTAGGAAAGCATTTGCATGTATGAAAGTAAGAACCAACTAATTTTCTATGTTCAAAATCAAATCATAATTTAATTCTTGATTTAGCCAAATTTAAATTAAATTAATTTCCCTCATAACACATCCAAATTTAAACTTATCAATTTTTACACATGAATTAAATTTGAAGTCTTGAAATTTCAACATGCATGCAAGTATGGGTTTCAATTTGTCAAGAACAAAATAAATCAAACTCTAACTAATTAATTTCCCAATATATATCCATGATCTTAAAACATAACCCAAAATTTCTTGGTCTTCTTGTTAATTCCTAATAATTACATGATTTTGAGCCCAAGTTTAACCAATTTAAGAAATCATCACTCATAATCTCCATCCTAACTTGATTTACATGCAAAAATCTAATTTCTATCCATTAATATAATTGATCTACAATCTTCATTTTAATCTTCTCAAAATTCACCTTGAATAAATTTTTGTCTAGATTAAGTAAACCACACTAGAAAGAGGATGAAATTCCTTACCTTAAGATGTATTTTGCATAATTTTTTTGGCTTGAGTTTTGATAATCCATAAGCTTTTCTCCTTCCCCCTTTTTTTCTTCTACAGCCGAGCACCCTCTGCTTCTTCTCTAATTTGTTCCAGCAGAATTAAGGCATCACTTGACTTCAATTGCCTTCTCTCACTATTTTATTTATTTTTATTCATTAGTGGCACACTTGTCTACATCTCATGAATCCATATGTTAATACATTTATATAGATCAATTGCTGCCTTCCTCTTTACACGTACACACACATCACAATCAGATTGCTCAGTACACCCACCTAAATTTCTCAGTGCACCCACACCCATAATTCTAATTTATTCTATAAGGCAACTTATACTTAGGATTAATCTCAATTAGGCAACACTTAGTCTTGATAAATCTCAATTAGCACATCAGTAGATTAATTATAACAAATCATAGATCTCTCATGATTTAATTAATCTAATTGATTTCCATCAGAGCCTAATTAATTATATTTAATTTTATTAATCCGAATCAGATTTTTAATCAGGCTCCCAAAAGGCTCCAAATAATAAATCGAACTTACTTCCAACCTCAATTTTGGTTTCTTAAATCATTTAGGTCTTCAATTTTTGATCAGACTCCAAGTTTCCGTCAATAAATCACATATCCAAATTAGACACCCCATAACTAAATTTAATTCACAATAATCACAATTCTCAATCCTCATAATTTAATCAACTCCAATTAGGACCTAATTAATCGAATCTCCATTTCACTAAATTGAATCGAATATTTAATTAAACTTCCAAATGGGTCCGTAATTAAAATTAAATTGATTAACTTCTCAATTTCACTTCCTTAAGCCATTTGGACCCTTAATTTCTAATTCCAAAATAAACCTTCATTAAAATCATATACGAGTCAGATTCCACAATTCTCATAAATCCCAAATAAATTATAATACTCGGCAATTAAATTTCAAATCCTCTTAATTAATCAAGTACTAATCATTATACGTGATGGGGTTGTTACAGGAACCCTTTTAGACTTAGCTAAATTTGACCCACAGATATGGCAAGAAGTGATAGAAAAATGAGAAAAAGATGCGGTAAAGGCGTGGATTAATAGTCCCTTTGAATCAAATGATATGTGGGAATATATGAAAACACTTTAGGAGATTCAGCTTTTAATATATATTTAACTTTCAAAGGAAAATACAAGGAGACAATTAGACAGCTTAAAAGACTAGGAGATAGCCCACGGAATTTTATTAGTTTTCATAAAAGAAATGCTTATAGGATACGACCCTTCTAAAAGAAATGATTATACTCATAGTATAGCATTAACCAAGTTAGATCAGATAACACTAGGAAGTTGGAAATATGTTGTACCTTTTAGCAAAGAATATTTAGCCATAGCAGCCAGAACTAGAAAGAGTTTTGATGAAGAAATAAGAAATAAATATTTTAGGAAATTACCAGGAAAATTAGGAAGAGAGATAGAAAATAAATAGTCAATTTATTATGCAAACTTACCAGCATGAATAGTCTCAGGAGAAGTAAATATAAGAGGAGTTTTAGGAATAGGACCTAGAATAGTTTTTACATTTCACAGGCTTAGAAAAAAATGTATAGAAGTCAAAATACATAAAGATTTGAAAAAACAAAACTATGGTTTCTGTATCAGCATAATATATACTCCACAACAATATGAAGGTAAATATAATAGGAAAAAATACAAAAATTATGGGAAATATAAAAAAGAAAAGTATTGGAAGAAAAAATATAGAAAACCGTGGAGAAAATAAAAATTTATTAGAAAAAGAAAAACTTTTAATAGAATAAATTAGAAGCGACTACCTAAGGAAGAGAGAGATAAAAGAAAACAAAGATATGTTAGGAAACCTAGTAGTGAAAAATGCAATTATTTTATATGTCGAAAGCTAATCATTTTGCAAAAAACTACCCAAAAAGACATAAACCTAATACTAATAAACAGATAGAAAGATTACATATTATAGAAGATTTAGAAGAAGATATAGTAAGCATAAGCAGTGATGACTCAGAAGTCTATAGCATAGTCAGCGATTATGAATATCAAATAGAAGCCCTAAGCTCAGATAGTGATTCAGAACGCGATACTAGTATAGACAATCTTTTAGGACAACTTAACTAAAAAATAGGAATATCCTCTTCCCATAATAGTTTCTTTATAATGATAGAATGCAATCCACATACTGAATGTTAGATAACTTTAGGATTGGACTAGGATTTGATACCACTAGATGCAATTATTGTAATTGGTTTCTAGCTAAAAATAAGAGAGTTTAATGTTTATTATGCAGTATAACTTATTGTCCAGTTTGTTTAGAAAAATTAAATATGACACACAAGATAACGATAGAAAATAAAGAAGAGATGCGAGAAGATCCTAGTCTAGAAAAGAAAGAATTACACCTAACAATTAGAGAATTAGAGATACAGGTAAGAGAACTTAGACTACAAATATGTGAGATAGAAACTAAGGCTAATTTTGACATAGAATGTTTAGAATTAGAAAATAAACAGCTTAAACAGCAGTTAGAACAATTTCATACTAAATATCCTTTAAAAGATAAACTTGTTGAAAAACATATGCACTATTTAGAATTAGTCAACTTAGTTGATTCTCAACCCTTTAGTCAATATTTCCAAGAACAGTCTGACAATGCATATTTTCCACTTAATTACCCTATCATACCCAAGATAAATTTAGTTGAGATCTCTTGCGTAATCAAATTTGTAAAAAAACTCTTAGTGTAAATGACATGATAGATACCAGAACTAGTAAATCATATATTGAAAAGCATATAGTTCCACCAGGATGGAGTTCGCCTTTAACAACCCCAGCTTTAGTTAGCATAGCCAATGGCACTAGACAGACATATACACATTGCATTAATGGAGCACAAATTAGTTTTCATCATATAGGCTCTCAAACTCAACATATAGAATGGTTCCCTTTACCTCAAGTTTGGATTAGGAATGCTCGACAAAACCATCCCTTCATATTAGGCCTTAATTTCATATTGAGTCTACAATGTGGCATGTTTATCAGCCATAATAGCATTAGTTTCTTCAAACGAGCAGTACATACACCCACAGCATATGCCCTTAGCACCATTGCCCATTCATCAGAGTTGCAAACGAAGTATGGCGGTACCATAGGAGTAGATTCCATTCCCGCTAGTTTTTTATTTCCTAGTAGAAACATTTTTCCTAAGTTTTGATATTTATCACCACCCCCTATTTTGGTTAAAAGCATTTGGACGTGTTCCGATGTTTATTACCACTCCCTATTTTGGTTAAAAGCATTTGGACGTGTTCTGATGTTTATCACCACTCCCTGTTTTGGCTAAAAGCATTTGGACGTGTTCCGATGTTTATCACCCCCCCTGCGTTTTGGTTAAAAGCATTTGGATGTGTTCCGGTGGTTATCACTACCCCTGTTTTGGTTACAAATATTTGGATGCGTTCCAATGTTTATCACCGCTCCCTTTGGGTAAGAATAGTCGGGTACGTCCCGGTGTTCACACTATCCCTTCTCTCCTTCCACGTGCAACGCATTAGGATCTTGTTCGACTCCTCGGGTGCGCCCGATAGTTGTGTTATCCTTTGCCTTTCCTGCGTGATGCGTAGTTAAGCTTGCATTATTTTCTTACATCTTTTCTACATGAAATGTGGTTTGGTTCATGTTTACTTACTTCTGTTCATGTTTGAGTTTGTTGTACCTTGTTTCGGTTTGTATGAATGTAGCATTTCTTTGCATAACATTTGCATCTAAATGTTTCATTATAGCCTCATTGCATGATCATAAGTTATGTTTTTTGCATCGTGCATATCACTTGCATCTTGCCCCAGAACTATGCTGGTTTGCTTCCTTGCAAAGGGATACGTAGGCAGCCTACAGGCGCAACCATCTTTGTCTTGCTTGTCTATTTGTCCAAGTCTTTGGCCTTGTCAAAAATAGGTCGTTTCTAGGCTTTAACATTCACTCCCGTCATTTCATGACTTCCGAGTTCTGTCAAAGAGGGGCAGCTATAGACACCCCATTTTTGACCATCCTCAAGACTTAGATGTCATCGTTTGTGTACTCGATGATTGTGCATGTTTGTGTTCGTTTTGAGCGCCTAAAGTCCTTGGCGGAACGCCTTATCTTTGAGCCTCTAAACCTTGTCTGTTTTGTGCTTGGTTTTGGACCAAGAGCTTGTTGCCTCTACTCTGAAGGAGTGCATGACCTATTAGCCAGACCCCTGGCCTATCGGCCATGTCTTGTTCTTGTCGGCTACCAATGGTGGCCGGCGACCATTGGTCTCCTTTTCTAGATATTTGTTGTCAGTTGTGCCAGCTGTTGCTCACTGAGCTGCATTTTCATACACGTATATGGTGAGATGTATCTAAGCTCAAAACTTGTTTTTCTATATGTAGGGGGGTTCCTTCCCCATTTTGGAAGGTTAGACATTTTAGACCAAAAATCTCTCTCTCTCTCTCTCTCTTGTTATTTTGTGCCTTAAAGTCTAGTTTCTCTACAGTTTTGCACCTCAACCCTTAATCAAACTTGACCATCTTGGAGCTGAGGTCTCTTGGAGTCTTGTTTGTGTTCTAGAAGAAGGTTTAAGCTTGGATTGTTGCTTAATTTGTGCTTTAGCTTCAAGAGGTAGTTTACTTGCTTAGTATACTTGCTTTGAATACTTGTTTTGCCATCCTTTTGTATTGTTTTTGGGCTAGTTTTCAACTATAAAAAACTCTGTTTTTTAGGCTTAAAAGTGTTGGTTTGAGGCTTTTTCAAGTTAGGGGGTGGTTCACCCTTCTTGTTGCTTAATTGTTTAGACTTTTGCACCATTTTCATCACTTTCAAATCAAATTGTTTGGGCCTTTTAACCACTGAAATTCAGAGATTTTTCAGTGACAAAAACCTTCTTTTGAAGTCCAAAATTGGAGGGGTTAGCCTCCCCTCCTTGTGTCTTGCTTGAATGCCTAGTTAGCCTCACATGTTAGTATGTTTTTCTAGCCTAACTTAGCTTTAGTCCAGCATGTTTTTGCCTCTATTTTGACTTGCTTTAGCTTTTTTTGGGCTGTTTGGGTCATTTAAGCTTTGTATTGCATAGTTATGGTATAATTTCCTTCACTAGCTTAGTGTTTCTTGGCTTTGAGCATCATTTGTGTGTCTTTGTTGCATGTTTTAATGCTTTTTCATGCCTAATTCCAACACTTAAAATCTCTACAACCTCCCTCTTTGCTTCACTCTTTCATTTGTTTTTTAGAGTTGTTTCAACCTTAGGGTTATTTAAGCTTGAGGTTAAGGCTCATGCTTAATGGTTTAATCCTCTTTTGAGGGTTCATTACCAACGGCATGAAGCTTCCCTCATGCCTTGAACTACCCCTTGGTTGACAGTTCTTTCACTTTAGAAGACATTCACCAATGGACTTAATCGATTAAAGAATGAATCGGTAATGTGAAATGAGTAAACAAAATGAACAAGCAAAAAAGGCAAGATGAGCATCTTTCATGTTGCATTGCATGTGTTCGAATTGGACGTTAATTCGAACACAAGGAAAATGGGACATTTCATACTCAAAGTGATGAAATGTGCCACTTTCCTTGGTCACCATCACCCTTGATCATGCATGATAGGGTGGTGGTCTTTTGAGTCTTCTCTTGCACTCATTAAACTTGTACAAACTTGGTACTTTGGCCATCATGCATGGAAATTGCTTGATTGGTGGTTTGAGAGCCAAGAGTTACACTCCTTTGAGCTTGTTCGATGTTAAGGAGGGAAACAGTATAGATAACCCTTGAAGATATACTATTTTGCCTCTGTTTGCTCTCTGTTGTAGGAAAAAGGAAGTTCAGGGCAGAAGTCGCCGACCGGCCCTCAGTAGTCGCCGACGACCACCAGCAGTAGCCGACGGGCCACCAATGGTAGCCGACGGCCACCATTGGTAGCTGACCGGCCATCAATGAAATTTTGCACAATGTGGTCCTGAGGTGGAGCAGAGGCATTCTGGAAGTTGGCAGCACTGTTGGTGTTCAAATATGTGCAAACAAAGGCGTTCGATGGCAAGGCGGTGGCTTTTCAGGTAGAGAAACCGAACATGCATCCCTCACTTCCCAAGGCCATTTAATTGCTTTGTTTAATTAATTAGTGGTAGCTAATTAATTAGTTTAATTGCTTTATATTTAATTAGTTAAGTGTTTAGCTAGTTAATTTGATTTGTAATATTTAATTAGCTTAGAATAGTTAGTTAAATATTGTGTTGTAATTAATTAGTTGTAGCTAATTAAAGTGTTGTAAATAATTAGTTAGATTAACTTGTTATTTAATTTCGGTTTGTAATACTTAGCTAACTAGAATTAGTTAATTAGTTTCGTTTTGTAATAATTAGCTTAAATTAGCGTAGCTAGTTAGTCTATTCATTCGGACCCTCCTTCGCGAGGGCGTAATGTTGTAATAAGTGTGCGTGCATGTGTGTATGTCTTCCAACCCCGCATCTTTCTCCCTTTTATTTAATCGCTTTCGATGGTTAGATTAGGGACATTTTCAATTAGCATACCTTATGCTCGCATGTTTGTATCCATTCATTTGTCTTGCATACACCGAGGCTCGACCTCCAGTTCTTCCGAAGAGAGTCCATGTGCATGGAATAAGCGAAGAAGAAATGGTTCAGACAAAAAGGATCAACATGACCCCTTTGTGTGACGGATCGTAAGGGTAGTGCTACCCAAAAAGTTCAAAGCTCCATCGTTCACCCTATACGATGGAAAATAGGACCCTACTGATCATATCCGTCATTATAAGCAGGCCATGACGTTACATGCAGACGATGAGGCCCTCATGTGTCGAATATTTTCGAGCAGTTTGGGACCTTTGGCCGTCAAATGGTACTATAAATTGGAGTCGGCATCGATTAAGAGCTTCCATCAACTCTAAATATCCTTCAGGGCAAGGTTCATCACCAATGAGATCCAGCCGAAGCAGGCTGATTCTCTCTGGGCAATGCAAAATCCAACCAGGGGAAACCCTACGAGCGTATTCGGCACTATTGGGAATGCTTCAATCTCGTAGATGATGTATGCAATGACTATATGGCCATCACCGCCTTTAAAATGGGGTTGCACCCTGATAGTGCCCTCCGCAGCTCCTTGACCAGAAGGCCCCCCAAAACAATCTGGTCATTAATGAAGAAAGTCGAGGAATACTGCAAAGTGGAAGATGACGTCCTGCGGGTCAAAGCCAGGCACAAGGCCAACAAGACGGCCCCATCTGAAATCGTTCAGCCGATAAATTCTGTACCATCACGGAGCCCTGAACCATGAAATTGGACTAAACAAGACAAAAAACGAGATTCACACCAATCAAATAACCAATGTCCATACCGAGCTAATGAACATCAAGTGGATAGCAGGAGCATAAGGCACACGGACAAGAAATATATGAAGTTGTCGGAGCCGATCAGCACGGTTATGTCTAAAGTGCAACATTTGTCGATCTTCAAATGGCCACCTAAGATGGTGGGACCTCCCGACACGAGGAGACGGGACAGGCGGTGCAAATATCACAAACCACGGTCATGATACTGGGAATTGTTATGCTTTGAAAGATCACCTTGAGGAGTTAGTACAAGATAGTCAGCTTAAGCAACACGTCCGAAAGAACAACTCAACCAAAACAATTGCTTTACGGAAGGATTCATCTCCACTCGGCATCATCCATATGATATATAGCTTACCGATAGCATTCACCGTACATATAATTCGGTTGCATCCTAACCCCCAAAAGCAAATCACACCAGCGAAACGGCCCCTTGAAGCTGCCAGTATTACTTTCGATGATTCAGATTTGGCTGGCATAACGCTCCCCCACATTGATCCCTTGGTCATCGAGCTATGCGTAAATCGATTCACTGTTCAGCATGTTCTTATTATTCAGGGGAGCTCTTCGGAAGTTATGTACTACAAGACCTTCGTCAAACTCGGATTCGCTGAGTTGGACTTGTCTCCAGCTCATTATCTGTTATTCAGCTTCAACGCTAATCCGGAATATCCGTTGGGCAGTGGATGTAGAATTTTTAGTTGTCAAGCTTCTTTCGCCGTATAATCTCATCATGGGACGAACTTGGTTGCATACCATGTAGGCCGTGCCTAGCACATATCATCAACTACTTCGATTTCCGACTGAACGCGGCATTGAGCAAATTCGAGGTTCCTAGAAATCGGCCCAGGCATGTTATCTTCTTGCCACAAAGTCACCAAGAGAGCTGGAAGTGAATTCAATTGAGGTGCCACATCGAGAAAGCCTCGACGACGTTGGGTGGCTCCCAAGTGAAAAGGCAATTGAGGCCCTGGATCAGGTTGAAATTTACGGGAATCCTAACAAGTTCTTTATGGTCGGTGCCTCCCTGAATAAAGTCGACATGCAGGAGCTAATTTCCTTCTTACTCGGCAACCTTGATGTATTCGCATAGTCACCATATGAGATGCCGGGGGTGGATCCATCTGTGTCTCAACACTGCTTAAATGTTGATCCCAGATGTAAGCCGATCATTCAAAAAAGCCAGTGATCAGCCACGGAACACACTGCTGCCGTTGTTGAAGAAGTTGACCGGTTACTTAATGCCGGGGCAATCCACGAAGTGACCTATCCTACATGGCTATCGAATACCGTGGTTGTAAAGAAGAAAAATGGAACTTGGCGTGTTTGTGTGGATTTCACGGACTTAAACAAAGCTTGTCCCAAAGATTGCTTTCCCCTCCCCAGAATTGACCAACTTGTAGATACAACGGCACATCATCAACGTATGAGCTTCCTGGATAAATACAGGGGCTACCATCAAATTGCCATGCATCCGAGGACCAAGACAAAACTGCATTCCTCACCCCAAGAGGAACCTATTGCTATAAGGTTATGCCTTTCGGGCTAAAGAATGCGGGGGCAACCTTCCAGAGACTAGTCACTGCCATGTTCAAAGAGCAACTCGGCCGTACTATGGAAGTGTACATTGATGATATGGTGGTCAAGTCCAAAGAAGAGCAAACTTATCTAGCCGATCTGGAAGAGACATTCGGCATTCTTCGCAAATACAAAATGAAGCTGAACGCTTCCAAATGTGCCTTCAGCATCAAATCCGGCAAATTCCTTGGCTACATTGTTAACCACCGCGGAATCGAAGCCAACCCGAGGCAAATCACAGCAATTCTAGAACTCGGCTCTCCTTGGTCAGTCAAAGAGGTTCAGAAGCTGATGGGAATGGCCGCCGCACTCAATAGATTCATCAATCGTTCCACAAATCGCTGCTGTCAATTCTTTCATACCCTTCGGCAGGGTAAAGCTTTTGAATGGACCCCCGAGTGCGAAGCCGCTTTGAAAGGTTTGAAGACTTACCTCCGGTCAGTTCCGCTCTTAACAACACCTTCGGCAGGTGATCCGTTCATTTTATATCTGGCAGTTTCCGATCAGGCCGTCAACACCGTACTGTTGAAAGAAGAACTTGGGGAGCAACGGCCAGTTTATTATGTGAGCAAAGCAATGGTTGACGCCGAAACATGCTACCTTCCCTTGGAAAAACTCGTCCTGGCTCTCGTCATGGCAGCAAGAAAACTGATGCATTACTTTCAGGGGCACACCATTGGGGTGCTAACGGACAACCCCCTCCGGTCAGTACTCCGTAGTGCAGAAGCATCAGGACGCGTTTCAAAATGGGCTCTCGAACTCGGCTAGTATGATATTCAATTTATGCCCAGAACCTCAATCAAGGGGCAGGTGCTCGCCGACTTTGTGGCCGAATTCACTGGATGCCTCGCCGAGTTTAAGTCTAATCAAATTCAACCTAAGCCGAACTGGAGAATTTACGTGGGGGACATTTGGCAGTTGTATTGTGACGAATCATCCAACCAACGTGGCAGTGGGGTGGGTGTAGTGATCATGCTCCCAACGGGGCAATAATCGAGCAAGCTGTCAAACTGGGCATCGAAGCATCGAACAATGAGGCCAAATACGAAGTGTTGTTAACTGGCTTACGGAATGCACATCTTCCTGGTGCTCGGCATCTGCTTATCTTCTGGGACTCAAAGCTAGTCATCAACCAATTGAAGAGGGAATATGCAGCCAAAAATGATCGTATGACAGTTTACATGAAAATGGCGAATTCTTTGCTTGCAAAATTTGACCATCATGAATTAAATCAAATAACCTAGGATCAGAACACACATGCAAATGCCCTAGCTTGCCCAGCCTCCGCCATCAACTCAAAAATTAAACGGACAATTGAAGTAGGATTCATCCCTGAGCCGAGCATCGCCCCCTCAGAGTCAATTCAAATCAATATCATAGAATCAGGTCCAAGTTAGATGGACCCCATTACTGCATTTCTATCTTCTGAACAGCTTCCGACGGACAAGAAAGAAGCGCACAAGCAGCGAAACAAAGCCCTGCAATATTACTTAGATCCACAAGGAAAGCTCTACAAAAAATCCCTTTCTGGTCCATACCTAGAATGTGTTCATCTGGATAAAGTCAAAGAACTCTTGATTGAAATACACGAAGGTAGTTGTGGTGCCCATTCTGGTGGGCGTTCTTTGGCTCATCGAGCCGTAACATAGGGGTACTACTGGCCGACCATGAGAGCTGATGCCGAGTGTTACGTCAAGAAATGTGAACAATGCCAGAATTTTTCCCCATTAACCCATTTGCTAGCCGAGGAGTTGAGCTCAATCACCAGTCCTTGGCCGTTTGCTTAATGGGGGCTTGATATCATCGGGCCATTGCCACGGGCCCCAAGTAACAAGCGATTCTTAATTGTCGTGACGAATTACTTCACAAAATGAGTCAAAACGGAAGCACTAACACACATCCGTGATACTGATGTTAGGCGTTTTGTATGGAAAAATATCATAACACAATTCGGCATTCCAAGAGTACTCATTTCAGACAACGGCACCCAGTTTGGTCGTGGCGTCTACCGAGAATTGTGCAGCACGTATGGTATTCGGCCCTATTTCTCCACCCTGGCTTATCCACAGAGCAATGGTCAAGCTGAAGCCTCCAACAAAGCCATCTTGGACGGCATCAAGAGGAGGTTGGAGAAGGCTAAAGGCAGATGGGTCGAAGAATTGCCGAGTGTGTTGTGGGCCCATCGCACTACTCTGAGGCAATCCACTGGGGAAATGCCGTTTGCTTCATGCTTCAGAACCCGGGCAATCATCCCGCTGGAGATCGGCCTTTCAACCTTGAAATCGAAAGTTTTTGATATGGGCCGAAATGACATGATGCTGACCTTGGATTTGACTCTAATTGAAGAACGAAAAGACCGTGCCCTTGCATCCATGGCATAGTACCAGTAGCAGCTTGCTAAGTCGTATAATCAACGTGTTCAGCTATGCCGCTATGCACCAGGAGAATTGGTCCTGAAGAAAGTACTTCCAGCTGCCAGGAATTCGGTTGATGGAAAATTGGGTCCTAACCGGGATGGCCCCTATCAGATCAATTCAATCGCAGGAACAGGGGCATATCGGCTCAAAGACATGTCTGGGAGAAGTCTGCCACGTCCTTGGAATTCCACGTATCTGCGTAAATTTTATCATTAACCTGACCTGTGGGGCATGATAACTTGTTTTGAATATTCGCCATGTACAACTTTCACTCTGATAATGCAAGACTTCTTATCTCGCTATATGAAATTTCAGTTCGAAGATAAAAGCCTTCGAATTTGGAGCCCCACCAGTGAATGACACTTTTGGGCCGAATAAGTCTCCAGATTCGGAGCGCCCTTCGTGGATTTCACGATTGGCCAAGACAAAAGCCTCTGAATTCGTAGCCCCACAAGTGAGTCACACTTTTGGGCCGAATAAGTCTCCGGATTTGGAGTACCCTTCGTGGATTTCACGATTGGCCAAGATAAAAGCCTTTGAATTCGGAGCCCTGACATTTTTGGACCGAATAAGTCTCCGGATTCAGAGCGCCCTTCGTGGACTTCACCATTGGCCAAGATAAAAGCCTCCGAATTCGAAGCCCCACAAGTGAGTCACACTTTTGGGCCGAATAAGTCTCCAGATTCGAAGCGCCCTTCATGGATTTCACGATTGGCCAAGATAAAAGCCTCTGAATTCGGCGAGTTTTTTGTGAATGTTATGATTAAAAGGCATAAACGTAGTTGGCAAGGATGGACGCAAGATTCTAATGTCGGGGGGCGAGTCTCTATGCAATTAAAAAATTTGTAATGAACATGTGATATACAATATCAATTTCTACCCAAATATTACAAAAATATATAATTAGATGTTTCCATTCATCGTATATAATTACAAAATATTATCAAAATACAATTTGATATGTTCTGGTAAATCCATATTAATTTTCAAAAAAGCAATTATTTGCTCCACATATATACTTAGGCAGCTAAAGTTGTGCTTGATAGTTGACAATAGAAATGTAATACAAAAGTATAAATAGTTGATTGAGAATCACACAAATGGTTCCATTACCAGCATTACCAAGTTCATAATCCAATCTTTTTTCCCTAAATAATAAACCCTAACTCTTCTTCTTCGAGAGAGAAAGAGATAGAGAGATGAAGATCATGGAGAGAGAGAGAGAGAGAGAGAGTGTGTGTGTGTGTGTGTGTGTGTGTACCAGAGTACTGTAGGAGGAATCATGATCTTGAACACCGAAAGACTCACGACGCACGAGAGAGAGAGAGAGATTGTGTTTTGGGTCACTGGTTCTGCTGATTTGGGTTCATTGGTTGTGAAATAAGAGAGAAAAGAGAGGCTTCTTTGTTTTGAATATATGATGACTGCTCTAGGTAGGCTATTGCTGCCAAAATATGATTAAGACTTGTATCTTCTTGAGTAATCATTTTTTTTTTTATAAATTTATTTAGTTATAAGCAAACAACTAAAAAATTTGGGTCCTAATCAGACAAAAAAGACTAACATATTAACAAATAAATTCTCAATTATTTTAACATTACTAAATTTAAAATAAAAGAAGTAATCATACTTAAGAAATAAATTATTATTATTATTATTATTATTATTATTTATCAAATAAATAAATAAAATTTTGAAGTACAAATTTACGGGGTGGCGGTTCTTAAATTTTGTGCAAAAACTTTGGGGGTGGCGAATTTATGTAATTTAAAAATATTTATAATTGTATTACTATATCTAGGGGGTTTTTTCAAAACTTTTTTTGGGGGGGGGGGGGGGGTGTGGTCGCCCCTGCTAGCCCCCCCCCCCAAATTGGTCCATCCCTGGTAGTTGGCGAAAAATGGAAGATGATTATAACTGAATTTATAGACATAAATTGAAACAACATGCAAATATTTAAAATAAAATGTTTCATTAAATTAATTGATAATACATAATTCGCTTCCAATCTATGGTAGAGCGTTACAATATGTCTAGTTTTATTCGGCATCTCCCTCATCATCACTCTTCTCGACTTCGAAAGCCGCAAAGGGAAAATGATGACTCTGATATAATGGCGACGCCGAATCAACGCCTGTCACCCAGAGAGCCTATGCAGCCTGGAGAGCCTTGACCCACCTGTGTTTAAATCCACGATTCTCGCAACAGCAGACCTCCTCGGCGAGATTTTCCTTAGTCTTCTGTATCCCAACTTTTCGGCCCTCATGGAAGCCTTTCTCATAAGCCCTGGTCCTTGCCGCCTCTATTGCAAACATGCTTTCCATATCTCGATCGGCAATTGCATGACTTATGAGCCGTTGCGTCACCCTTTATTCCACAATCGGGTTAGCTTGGCCAGCCGATTTTGTCTCGGCAGTTTTGACCTTCCTTAGTTCACACTTAGCCTTCTCCGCATGAGCTTCTAAGCTTCGAATGCGTTCATCCTTCTGCTCTATCTCTCACCATGCGGCACGAAGACGCATGCCGATTTCATAGGCGGTATATAGCCCTTTCACCGCTCCATGGCTGCCCTCCCGAAACACTTCAAAATCAGGTCGACCGACCATCGATTGCTGGACTTCTGGAGGAAAAATTTGTCAAGCAAACTCGACCGCCACATTTGGGTCGTGCACAACTGAATCTGCTTCCGTCATCGGTTTGTTCCCCACAAAAATCGCAAAACTTAACGGGTGTGGTGTCACACTGGTTTCTCCTCTCGAGCGTGGCAGAAGGGAGTTGCCCCATTGCTGTTTTTCCCTTCTGGGAGACCTACTTCGACGACGTGGGGACTGGTGTTTTTTACGTTCCCTCGATGTCCTACTCCCCGTGCACGTAGGTTCGCCACCTCGATTCATCTCTGCGTCCAATTCCGCGAGTGTTCTCCCTTCTCCTCTGCTGTTGAAAAATAGCCTTCTAGACATCTACTTCCAACTCACTACTCTTCTCCCTTCTGTGATCTACCAAATTTAGACACCAATATGGACCCTAAACGAACGCAACCCCCACCCATCTTATTAATCGCGGGTGCAGCATTCCCAAAGCGTTCCCTTCAATGCTCTACGCCATAAACTCATGTGGACCAGCGACCGTGTTCATTAGCTTACTGGGACAAGGGCAAATTCATCAATCTATTCGGCCTAAATATTAGAGCTCCTAGCCGAATTGCTATTGTGCCCAGCAAACTCCTGAATGGGCAAAGGCAGATTCATCCATATATTCATCCTACATATTAAAGCTCCTAGCCGAATTGCTATTGTGCCCCAGCAAACTCTTGAACTGCCATTTTTAGGCGGTCCTGCTCAATTTTACTAGGGCAAGGGTAGATTCATCAATCTATTCCGCCTAAATATCAAAGCTCCTAGCCGAATTGCTATTGTACCCCAGCAAACTCCTGAATGGGCAAAGGCAGATTCATCAATATATTCGGCCTACATATTGGAGCTCCTAGCCGAATTGCTATTGTGCCCCAACAAACTCCTGAACTGCTGTTTTTAGGCGGTCCTACTCAATTTTACTGGTGCAAGGGTAGATTCATCAATCTATTTGGCCTAAATATCAGAGCTCCTAGCCGAATTGTTATTGTGCCCTAGCAAACTTCTGAATGGGCAAAGGCAAATTCATCAATACATTCAGCCTACATATCAGAGCTCCTAGCCAAATTGCTATTATGCCCCAGTAAACTCCTGAACTGTCCTTTTTAAGCGGTCCTGTTCAATTTTACTGGGGCAAGGGCAGATTCATCAATCTATTCGGCCTAAATATCAGAGCTCCTAGCCCAATTGCTATTGTGCCCCAGCAAACTCCTGAATGGGCAAGGGCTTATTTAAAACGCCAGTCCTGAACTCTAAAACTGCTATTTTTAGGCGGTCCTGCTCATCAACTTGTTGGGGCAAGGGCATATTCACAAATATATTCGGCTAAGTTGTAGTGCTATACAGCTATTTTTGTGTTGGATTAATTCAGAAGTTTGTTCATCACATTTCATGTTTTTACATCATTACTTAGCCGTTAACAAGCACATTTCTCAGGCAGAAAGGCGAAAGTAAGACAAGGGCAAAAACAATTTTCATCTTCACAAATATATTCGGCTAAGTTGTAGTGCGATACAGTTATTTTTGCGCTGGATTAATTCAGAAGTTTGTTCATCACATTTCATGTTTTTACATCTTACTTCGCCGTTAACAAGCACATTGATCAGGCAGAAAGGAGAAAGCAAGACAGAAAGGCAAAAGCAATTTTCATTCATAAATTGAGCACAAATAGAAGTCATTTTACAAATGAAAACTACCCTACGTTAGCTTCTGACAAAAATAAACAGTCAAAATTCCAACAAAGTCTAATAAAATTTACATACACAAAATACCAAAACAAAACGAAAAATACTTAGGACTCTAGGTCAGTCTTCAGGGTTAGACTCCAGCGGCTCAACGCCTACCTGCTCGTACGGAATAGGCTGCTCTGATTCCACATTAGTGGCAGCGAAGGCTTTGAGCCAGCCGTGTTTGAACCCCCTGTTCTTGAACTTCAGCACTTCTTCTACGTAACTCTCCAAAGCCACATCCTTGCCAGCATCGAATGACTTGGAAATCTCGGATTCGGTGTTTGGCATCACCCTCTTTGATTCCTCCAGATCGGCCTCCAACTTGGCAATTGTCTAGTTGGCCAATTTGAGCACTTCTTCACTGGCACTCGCCCTCTCCTCGGCGGCCAATCTCAGTCGGTCAGCAACCTTGGCCTTATCTTTTTCGGCATCGGCCCTCGCTCTCTCAGATTCAGCTCTGAGAGAGGCCTCTGCTGCCTTCCCCTTCTTGTTTTCCACGTCGGCTGTGAGAAAGCCGATCTGTTCGATAAAGTCATGTTGGTGACGGCCAATCTCAGCTATCCTTCCAGCTGCCTACAAACAAGAAATCGGTAAGCCAATATAAAATTTTCTTTTGGTTAGTCCACAATTACAAAGATCACGTACTAATATCGCCGACTGAGCGGCTAATGCGATGGATAGCAGAGAAATGGAGGAGGCCAAGCTCAAGGCCATAACTGGGTCTTTTACAACTGATGCATCAGAAGCAATCGGCGTGTTCCTAATCCTTGGTTGTATTATAAACGGCACGACCAAGTCTGACTCTTCCATTCGTTGCCATTTATCCACTAGGTCTTCCGAATAACCGACTTCTTGTTCGGCCAAACGTTTTTCCCCTCTTTGCTCCGTCACTTGGTCCTGTTGGTCGACAACAAGCTCCATTTCGGACACACCAGTCTAAACCACCTCCTCAACGGGAGCAGATAAAGTCTCTTCCCTAGCGACGGGTGGAGGTGGCGGAGGTTCATTTTGCTCGGCCTCGGCTTTCCGACGGGCAGCCATCCTCTCGGCATTTCTCTGCCTGGCCATTTGAGTGACTGACTCTCCAGCCATGTTGTCAAGATACGAGCCGGGTAGGTTCCCTAAGTCGGTGAAAATGTCTTTGAAGGACACATCCTCTCGGCCAGAAGTGGATGGAGAATCAAGGCCGGCTTCTTCAAAAGCCGAATTTAGTGCCGCGTTAACCTCTTCCTCTAATCCATCGGATCTGTCCTGGGGTGGTTGATTCGGCTACTCAGCGACCCCTTCGGCTACTTGCTCATCCGCTGGCTCTGAGTCTGATGCCTCAAAACCAATCTGCCTTAGGTTTTTTAAGCTCAGAAAAATAAGCATCGTAAGGTGCTATTCACCCATCAGAATTAGAATGTTATCTGCGGCCGAAAAGGTAGTGTAGATTGGTTCGTACTTCAAAAGAATGTGGGCCGCCCTCCCTTGTTTTTGGAGATTCGAACGGCCGAAGAACTGGAGTGCGGTTCTGACCTGCGCAAGTATAGCGTCTTTGGCTGAAACAACGACTCTTTTCAAATCGTTTCCTGCACAAATAAAATGGTAAGTACATAGAAGTTGAACCAAGTAAATGTTTAATAAAAATGCATGGGGGATTAAACGACCACCTGGTTCGCCCCTTTGCCTAGGCACTAGATCTTGACGATCTTCACCCTCGCCGAATTCCCAGTTGCCCCGAACAACGACCATGACATCATCAACACGCTTACCAGAGCTGGCAAGCATGGTCACCAGATGATGGTCGGTGTCCTTGGCCTTGAGGAAATAGTGCCCCTACCAACCAGTAGATTTGGCCAAGGCATAACAATGCCGAATGGCAGGGACTCCAAGGTTAAGCCTAAGGCGCCGGTTTAGTTCTACAATCCCCATTATTATTCTGTAAAAATTTACGTTCGGCTGAGAAGGGATTAAACCCCAATGGCGAAGGACAGCCCTCAAAAGTGGATGGAGGAAACGGACTCCGCCCTCAGCAATTGACAGAAGAGGAAAGACGATTGTACTCTCGTCAGTCCTTTCTATGTCAATCACGTTCTCCACCAAGAGTGACAGATGGACGTCGTCAGGAATAGAAAAATGACAACGGAAACCAGAAATTTGATCCGCAGAAAAAAGGGCTCTCAAATGTTTCGCCATCGTAACAGGTAAAGTGGACACTCTAAACAGCAAACAAATAAGGAAAATGAGTTGAAATGACAGAGAGAAAAACTTACAAGAAATGAGGACAATGAAGAACAGAAAGACATTGCAGAGGGCGTGAAGCGAGGGAGGTGAACTGACAAGCAACGAGAAACCTTATGCGTTCGAAAAAGCATACAAACAAAGAGACAACATGGTTTCAAATCGTATAAAATGAATGAAGCGTACAAAGGGGCGAAAAATTGTAATCATACCTAAAAGAGTAGGCGTTCTGACACTTGCATTGAAAAAAGGGAAACCGCCGTATTTTTTGACCCTCTAAGTCCAAAACCAAACATGCCAACTAACTGAGATTAGTAGGATGTTTGGGGGGCAATTATAGGCACCGAGTACATTTCTATGTAGGTTAGCCAAATAACTTAAAGAAGGAAATCAAGTCTTGTACTATACGGCTCTAACCTAGAGGAACAGAGGCCGAATAACCAGATCGGCCTGTGAATCAAGTGTAAATTGGGTCGAATATGAAGAGCTAGCCGAATGAGCGATTGTTCATTAGACGAAAGGTGGCCCTAACCATCAATATCAAGGACGACTATAAATAAGAAGAGTATCAGCTAAAAAAGGTATGTGAGAAAAAGTAAGTTTAACTTGAGTTGTAAGCAACCAAGAGGGTATACACTGACTTATCCGTTAGAGTGCTAATTCCGGCACCCCCGACCGGAGTGTTCATTCCTTTTCAGGTGACTAGCTGAGGATCTCAAGCATCCTACAGGATCCAAAGAGTATTTCCAAACCACTTCTCCACAATTTTCTAACTCATATTTTTCCTAGCTTAGAGTACTAGGTGAGTTTTACGCTTTAGCATACTTGCATGTGTGTGAATGTTGCCATATCTAACATGCTTGCCATGAGGCTATGTGCTTAAATGCTAAATTGCATGAATGCCTATGGATGAAGGCTCGTTGTTTGAATTGGAACAATTCAATAATTGTAAGTTTTAAGCTTACTTTGTTGTGGCAAATCATGTTTTAAGCCCACTATGTTTGGTGGCAAATCCGCATCTTTAAGCCCACTTGAGGGTGGCAAATTCAAACCATTTTCCCAAAACAAACATGAATTGAATTGCTCCAAGTCTTGCGACTAGTCTATACTTGGTTTGTGCGCATCACATAGTAATGTTAGCTAAATAATTGGATAAGAGCACATAATGTTTATAAAATATCATATCATGATTAGTTGAGGCCGATCTTTGATCGAGCGAGTGGAGGTGCTCAATTCATGACCTTCCCCCCTCGTACCCAAGTTCCCGAGTCGAAGCAGCTTTGGTGATGACGGACGCATGGCCTTCGGCACGAGTCAGGGTTTCCTAAATTTCTCCAAAAATAAAATATTTGGGTGGTGACTCTGTAATCTAGCAAAACAGTCCAATTTTGGCATTATTTGATTTAAAATCAATTTTCCAAAAAGATTTGCCAGATTTGGACTCTTTGGTGTTTATCAGTTTCATATTGCACTTGTGAAACTAGATTCAGAACCGCGGGAGTCCGAACTGTGAGGCCTTCTTTTCAAACTTCCCGAAAGTCAGGGGCGCGAGAAAAAGACGAGCCCATAGTTTCTGGTGACTCTGCTGGGGACTTAGAGAACTTGACTTGAACTCATGATATGTTGTTTTATCTATAGTTATTTGTTTCTTTGCATTTGCATTTGCATTGGTGCGCCTAAGTCACAGTGTTTGCCATCTGCTATTCCTGAGCGGTTTGCCAGAGGCTCGCTTGGAAAAGCTTGCCAAAAGGCTGACCGGTTGTGGGCTCTGCCACGATGGGAACACAAACCTTGAATCTGGACTACCGCTGTACCGTTTGATCCTCCTTTCACTTCTCGGTGTTAGGAGCAAGAGGTATATTAGGTGGTCTTGATGAGGTACCCTTTTTGACCAATCGATCTGGTTGCATATCGGAAGCCATAGAGACTGTTCCAAACTAGGATTGAATGCTCACTCGAGTGCAGGAATTGTTTGAAACTGTTTGTTTGCGTAGTGAACCCCTAGTTCCTGATGAAATTAGGACAGGGTAACCTTACCCCATCATAGGGGTGTTTTTGGCTCTCACTTGCTTGATACATGCTTTTAGAGTGAAACTCTACAAGAATGTATGCATCAGTTGCAAGTCTGGGTATCAGTTTGAGGGTATCAGTTTTAGGATAGAAATCAGTGTTTGAGTACAGTTGTCCAGCTTATGATTGCAACTGCTTGTTGTTTTTGTCTGAGCCATGGTGCTGTGCGGTTTCTGATTTTTGTTTCTTTTTGCTTTATTTATTTTTTTTTTGCAAGGTAGTTTTACACCATTACTTCAGATGAGTCTATCACCCCCCAAGCACTCTAGACTTGAGTAAGGCGACTTTACCGATCCGGGGATCTTGTAAGAGGACAACCAGTGTTTGCTTCACTACCCCCGGTTACAAGACGGAGGAGAGTCAAGCATAACTCACCGGTTCAGCAGTCACCAATTCAGTAGTCACCGTTTACTTCACCTGTGCTCAATCAGGCCCAGTCATCTGCTTCTACTTTGGAAAGAGAGTACACACCAGTTCTGATAGCTCAGCATCCCTTAGTCAACATGGAAGAAATGCTCTGCCAACTCCAACAGACTATTGAGAACATGCAGCTAGATGCTACCCGACAAGCTGAGACCATAGCTCACCAAGTAGAGGTAATAGAAAGGCTTCAACAACAGTAGCCACAACCTGCAGTGGCCTCAGCATCACAAGCACCCCCACCGGGAATCACGGCACCCGGGGTCACAATCAATGTCCAGGAAAATGCGGGCATTCAAGCGGATCTCATCCCACCTCAGACCTCCAAGGCACCAGCTTACCCGGCAGAGGCATCGTTTGAATTTGAGGTCGACCCTACTGCACTGAAAGTGAGCAAGCTGGAAAAGCTCTTTAAATGGGCACAAGGCGTGAATTCGATCCCGTATATAGAGGACGACTACACTGATTCGGCGGTGACATTGCTAGATAGGTTTAAAATGTCGCACATGGACCGCTTTGATGGCTCGAGTGATCCCATGGTCCACTTGCGGCTATTTTCAGACATTCTGCGGCCGATAGGCCTTTCTAGACCGCAAAAATTATCCCTTTTTGGCCGGACCCTGTCGGGTATAGCGGCCATTTGGTACGCCTAACTTGAAGACTCAGTGAAGAGAAATTGGGAGGAAATGGCCGAGGCCTTTATAGCGCAGTACTCTTACAACACTCAGATCGAGGTCATAACTCATGATCTCGAAGCAACTCGCCAAGAGCCGAAGGAGGGCTTCTCAAATTTTGTGACCCAGTGGAGGGCCAAGGCCTCCATGATGACCATCTAACCGGCTGAAAAGGACCAGATCAGAATGGTGGTCCGTAACCTGCAACCATGACTGTTACAGAAGATGATAGTCTTACCTCTATCTACATTTGCTGACCTCCACGAAATAGGGGTGCAAATTGAGGATGCAATGAAGCCGGGTCTAATAGACCCTAAAAAGGAGCAGCCCATGAGGGCTTTCACACGTAGTTCCAAAGCAACTACTGGCGGTAGTGCAGCTGCGCGGCCTTCAGATGTGGGCATGCTCACCACCACACCCAAAATCGCCAACCCCTTTGTTGGCACAGCCAATACAACCTCCCAAATTTCCAGCCATCAACCCCGAGGCCAAAGGGTGTTCACCCCACTCTACATGTCTCTATCTGTGGCCCTGAGGGTTCTAATCAGAAAAGGGCATCTGAAGCCATTAGAACAACGCCCATTGCCCGATCCTCTCCCTCCGAAACACAACCTGGCCAAGTATTATGCCTTTCACCAATAGCATGGTCATGATACTGATTAGTGCTTTAGACTACGTCATGAGATTCAAGATCTCATTGATAACAAGGTGATTACACCTCCTGAAAAACCCAATGTCACTACAAATCCTCTTTCACCACATATCCAAGCCCCTCCACCCCAGCAAATAAACCTCATCCCCAGTATATACATCACCCCCTCCCACCTACCTAAGCAGGCGCTGTTCATCCCGGAAAGCACAGATTTGTGCATGATGAACGCATCCACATCCCAACCCAAACATGTGGTGGTGACTATGATAGATGAAGGTAGGATAGCCTTGGTGGAGAACGGGATTGCCAGTTCGATGCCTGAGGACTCCGTGGACTTATCTAAAGAGGAATACAATCTATGCCGTTATATTGTGTCGACCAATCAGGCCAAACCAGAGGTGGAGTTGCCAACAAGAATGGAAGTGAGTGTGGTCTAGGAGGATGGATTGAGCCAGGGATTAGATGACCTAGCTGATCTAGAGGAAGATATCAACAATCTGTAGTTCTTCGATGAGCAAGATTCGAGGAATGTGCACATTAACTGGTTCGATCTGAACGAGTCGACAGACAACTTTGGGTGGCTTAGTGATGAACCTGAAGTGGATGAGGGGCTTCAACCAAAGCTAGAACAGCCAGAAGCAGGAACTGCTACAAAGGCCGGAAGGGCCGAAGACAAAGGAAAGTTGCTAGAGAGCACCGGTATTAAGAATTTTGCTCAAGAAATGGGCGTCATAAGTATTGTAGACACTGAACAAGAAACCGCATTGAAGTGGTTTGAACAGGAAATGAATGAGAATAGTCAGAAAGCTAGAAAAGCCAAACACCATGTACGGGATGATTGTGATGTAAGAGTAATCACGACGAAACTGGACAATTGCCTATTGGTTATCGGAGGAGTATGGTGGGAAGATGATGATCTGCATCTTGCCCACACTGACGAAGATTGGGGCCAAAACCTGCCAGATGACACCTGGTATTCTGAGAAGGTCGATCATATGACTAGAAGTGAGCGGTACGTCAAGCCCCCACATGTAGACTAACCCGAAGCATCCGAAAAGAACAAGAAAGCTAAAAAATAAAAGGACACGCAGTTAGAAGAAGAAGCTGTACTAAAGCAGTTAAAGAAGATCCAAGTTGATATATCCATCTAGGGTTTGCTCATGGCTTCACGCGTGCATCAGCAAGCGATATTGTCGGAAATAGATAAAGCCAAGCTATCTATCGACACAACTCCAGAGCAACTAGTGAGACTTGTCTTCCCAGGGGGTGCTTCACCTACTTTGACCTTCTCAGATAAGTAATTGCCGCCCGAGGGCTTTGCGCATAACAAACACTTATATATCTCAGTTGAATGTAGAAAGAAGTGGGTGCTTGTTGTATTCGTTGACACTAGGTCTGCAATCAATGTTTGTTCGTCGTGCACAGCCTATGCTATTGGCTTAAAGCCAGCGGATTTTGTACCAACGACCTAGGTAATCCGGGCTTATGACAACACAAGTCAAGAGGTGATGAGAACAACTCAGATCAGAACACAAGTTGGCCTGGCACAACAGGATATTGAGTTTCACGTCCTGGACATTCCAATCACTTTCCACTTACTCCTTGGACAGCGGTGGCTGCACCAAGTGAAAGCTGCTTCATCCACTCTTCAGCAGATGTTGAAGTAGCCCCATGGGAAGGGGATGGCCATTGTGTTTGGAAATTCATCTATTCATCCTCCACCTAAGGTTACTACACCCATACTAGAGATTGTACATGGTGATGAAGATGTTTTCTTGTTTGGTTTTACCTTGGCTGAGGCTCGGGTGGTGCAAAGTATCTTGGCTATTGATGAGGGGTTGTACGTCAGTGCTCAATCAGTCTACCTCATGAACAAGCTACAACATATGCCTGGGATGGGAATTAGAAAGAGCGGCCGGAAGGGCGTTACTACACTGGCCAAAGTGTCGTATAACCAACATGCCTTTGGTCTCAGCTAAATGCCTACCAAAGAGGACTGGGTTCAAAAAGGGAAGGAAATGGCAGGAAAAGCCAAAGCTAAGCAAGCTGGGAAGCACTATGAGCTTGTGCAAAGGCCAATTCAGGAAACTCTGAATGGCCGCTTTGTTCGGGAGGGATAAGACTTCCCATTTTGCAGCTTTCCTGAGCCATGGTTGAATTCCGAGAAGCGGTGTCTACCCGACTTCGAGATTTTCTTCGACCTACAGCTGCAAGAGGGTGAACCCACAGAAGAACAGACTGAATTAACTGCTGAGGCTGAACAGAGTACAGAGGATGAGTCCAACAACAGTCACTACAAGAAATTGCACTTTTGGCGACTATTTTTGGCAACAACGTCAATTTTTCGTAGCGAAAAGTATATTTTTAGCGACACAGTGATCAATTTCGTTGGGAAAAGTAGACCTTTACCAACGCAATTTACTGTCGTCGCTAAAAAAACATAACATTGATTAGGCGCCAAAAATATTGGTTGGCGCCAAAATTTCATAACTTTTAGCTACGAGACTTATTTTTTAGCAACGCACGCTATTAATGTGCTTACTTTTGGCGACGACAAATTGGCATGGGCAAAGAGTTAAACATTTAGCGACGATAATACTATTCGTCGGTAAAAGTTTTGGTAGTGAAATGAGGTGATTTAGTTACTTGTATTTTTATTATAATTTTTCAAATTTTTTTAAATATTCTAATTATTGAATTGTAAAATTAAAGTGATCATCGAATTAGATCACAAAATGAATCCATGAAGCCCAAAAACACTCTTAAGTTTAGATAGCTAATTTGAGATAATCTAAATTTTTTCAAAGAATCTGGTTAAATTATCAATTTCAATATGTTTGATTTTATTTTTAGAAACTTATTTTAGAATTTTTTTTCTTAAAAAACAAAAAAATAAAAAAATTGGTAAAAAAATAAAAAAATACTTATTATTTTTGTGTAATTTTATTTTTTAGGAAGTCATAAATAATTTTTTAAATTTTAAATTTTAAAAATATAATTTTAATTTTTAGTGTTCAATTTATTTATAACATTCATTCCAATTTTAATAATCTTTTAAAAGGTCAGTTAAGTTTCAAATGGCTTTTTATTATTGTTTGTAAACCTACCGAAAACATGAAAATTAAAATCCCAAAATCCCTAAAATATTGGCGCGAACTTTCCCCGGTTTGGGTTCCTTATTCTCCTCTGATCATGGACTGGTTCCTTATTCCCCGCTGATTTGGGTTCCTTATTCTTCTCTCAGTTCTTAGGGTTTTTGAAGCAAATCAATTTCAGAGAAAACTGAAGGTAGTTCTCTGTCTCTCTCCTCTCTCTTGCTCTGTAACGATCTGGGTCTTGATCCCTCTTTTATTTTAATGATTTAAGTGCAGAGTGGGTTTCTGCAAGACTGCTACTGGTTTTGTATCCGGATCGAAAATGTTCTGAATGTGCTCCCTTCGAACTCGAACTCGCTAGGTTTGATTTCTACACTCGCTAGCTTTGATTTCTGCCTCTCCCCTTCTCTCTTTGATTTTGGTTTTACCCTAATGACAGTGAGTCTTCGCTCTCCTTTCGTAGATCAGTTTATTACTTCTTTTAATTAATTTCAATCGGTTTATTGCATTCTAGTTTATTCCCACTTGAAGGTTTGATGTTTATATAAGCTCTCCAACACAGGTATGTAATCTCTCTCCTCTCTCTCTCTGTAATGGGTCTTGATCCCTCTTTTATTTTAATGATTTAAGTGCAGAGTGGGTTTCTGCAAGACTGCAACTGGTTTTGTATCCGGATCGAAAATGCTCTAATGTGCTCCCTTCGAACTCGAATTTACTCTTGAGGTTTCAATTTGAAGTCACCTGGCAGTAAATGTGATTTGTTAAGACACCAGGGTCTATCATATTTGGGAGACAACATGGGTATAGTCATTTGTGATTGGTCGAACCTGGTGGCACCATCCACACCCACTAACTTCTACGTTGTTAAACCATTTTTTTCATAAATTGTGAATTGATAAAGGATTGGAGATGCCCTAAGTTATTTTGAAAGGGCACTTTTAACTGCATCTTTAGTGTTAGTCTGTTAGGTACGTGAAATGAAATGGTGTGTACATTTTTGTTTTTATCGAGTGCTTCTTCAAACTGTATCAACATGTCCCTTGTGCATTGCATTTTCATTTTTTTTCATTCTGGGATTTGGGATGTCCCTTTCAGACGTTACATTGCTTCATCTCACATTATTTTTAAATTTTGTAGCTTCCCTGGAAAAGCTGCTGGCGTGAGAATAGCCGGCCAACGTCCTCCAATAGAAGCAGCTCCAGCCAAGAAGGTTTGTATCAAAATCCTTTTTAGTTGTTTATTTGCGTGATCCTGTTTTCAATACAGAGGGCACACATTCATATTTAGACTTTTTAAATACTTGTGTGACTATATGCAATTATGATCTTGCCATAATGTCGTTATTATAACTTAAAATAAGATGCAGACCTAGGAGAAAGGATGGGTGAGAAAAGGACTTGACCATGTCTAAAATTGAATGGAAAGGACTTGACCATGTCTAAAATTGAATGGATTAACCCAGAAAAGTAAGGGACTTGAGCATGTCTAAAATTGAATGGATTAACCCAGAAAAGTAAGGGAAGAGCTTGAAGTCGATCCTTTCTTGATAAGTCCACATGAGTACTTTGCTCATCTTGCAGTACTCATGTAGTGCCTTTACGATAAAAATACAAGACACCTAACAACATAAAGCAAAATAGACATAAATTAAGCATAAGAAACAACATAATCATATATACTTCTTACTTGAGGTCTAGGTTCCCATAGGTGTTGTTGTTCTGATGGTTAGTCACAGTTTACCATATGGAGGTAACACTTACAGGAATCACAAATAACCTAAGAGAGAAATCAAGGAGCTTGAGGAAGGGTACATTGTCATAAAAAAAGTTCTCATCTAGGAAACCAATGAAGAGGCCCAAGAAACATAGGTTAAATATTGATCATTTGGATTGAAATATTGAAAATGGGTATTGAAATATTGAAAATATTGAAAACAGAGGAAACCAATGAAGAGAGAAGATATGGGAAAGTTGTTTAAATATTGAAAATGGGTATTATGTGAGGATAAACATTGATCATTTGGATTGAAATAGAATGCTATGTGAGGGTCTAAATTTCTGCACTTGATGGAGAGTTTGTTTGTAGTGGGAAGAGTGAGAAGTAGTGGGCCTTTTGCTTTTTCAGAGTTGGAATCATGCTACGGTTGGTTGGTCTGATGTTATCTAAGAGAGGTGGACATGATTGATTCCACTTGCCTATCTTCTAAATGTTGAATTATGACTTCTCCATTCATAATAGTGTGACTTAGACATGTTAAAACTCAATTGGAATGATGTAAGATTGACATTTTTAATAATCGTAATAATAAATATTTTCATTTATCATATATAATAACAGGATGTTTTGAGTTTTACCTTGACTAATTTTTGGATACTGTAATATTCTTGCCTTATATATACTAGATAATTATTGGGTCAAAGACATTACTCTAGAAAGTGCGAATAATAAAATATTAAACCATTGGTTAACCTTTCAAGATTTTGAAGCCATACCTTCTTATTTGAGTGTCATAAGCACCGATCAACTGGATCTGGGACAATTAGTTGATTCCCACCGTGATTGAAAAATGGCCTTTGTGAGTGGGTTCAAGATTTTTATTTGAAGTTTGAACCATGTTGAGTTCAAGAAAAATAAATCAATTTTGTTAGAGTCAACTAGGAAAATAAAGGCCAGAACTCACAGAAGTCATTTATGTGTCTTTCTCAATTTAATTCAGATGATTGTTGGTTTTTTTTTCCTTTTTTTCCGTTGTTGGTAGATGGCGTAATAAATCAATAGTTTCCCAGAAGGAAAGTTCTCAGAACTCTTTCTTTTCAGTTCTAAAATTAAAACCTATCATTTCTCATGAAACTTCTATATAAAAAGGTTTGATGCAAAAGTACAAGAAACTCTGAATGCGAGCATATTCATTGACACAATGGATCTTGCACAGTGAGATCGAATATAGCTATTTTTCACAAAATTTATTTTAGCAGACCAGTCGATGGTGGCTCTGGTGGTTTTGTATTCTGCTCCACTGGCTTGCTTGAATTTGCTTCTGCTTCAGCTTTGGAATCACCATATTCATCTCTAGATCCCCCTGTCTTAATGCGTTTACCATCACAATCATTCTGTTCAATTGAACCAAAACTTGGCACTGTTAAGACTTACAATCTTCATGTAGTATTCAAATAGGTGAAATTTATTCCCATAAACAATCCAGAACAAAATTCAGTTTCACTCTTATATGGCCTAATTTCATTTTTATCCTCTAAACTATCGCCATTTTTTAAAGTTTCATCCTTAAACTATCAATTTCATCTATTTAGTCCTTAAATTTTCTGATTTCAATTCATGTAATATAATTGGAGACAATTGTACAAATCTGTAACCGTTGAAATTTGATTTGATGGACAAGAAAGTCGTTTTAAAATTCAAGCAACTTAAATCATACAACTAAATACTCATACAACTAAATACTCTTTTTTTTTTCTTTTTCTTTTTTTTTTTAATTTTGAAAAAACTATACACCTTAAGTTACAACCAATTTGATGGGTGTTTAGTTGTATAGTTAAATTGTTCAAATTTTGAAATAATCTTACTGATTTGCAAATTATATTTCCTCATTTGCAAAATTGTCTCCAATTGGATTACATGAATTGAAAATTGAAATCAGAAACTTGAGGACTAAATAAATAGTTTAAGAATGAAATAGACAAAATAGTGATAATTTAAGGGATAAAAATGAAATTTACCATTCTTGTAATTGTCCAGCATTCCTGTATAGATCACTAAATAGGTACAATTGCTAATTCCATCAGCAATTTCACCAAGCAGATACAGTGATCGTGAGCACTATCCAAATCACAAATAAAGTTGAACAATACTAAAAAGTCAATGAGAACAAAGCTAGTTCACTACTATCATTCAATTAGTGAGGTGATTCTATATATTAGTTTTTATAATATATAGGCTTGATAGAATAAGCATCGTGATTTTGTTGATTCATATTCTTTATTGTTTTCTTTTATTCTTCCCCTCCCTTCCCTTTCAAGATGGTTCCACCAAATTCATATGTTGAAATATATTCACATACTATAAATTTTATAATAAAAAAATTAAATATTACTTAAAAATATTATCGCAAATGTCACATTGTCAACCATATTACAGAGTAGGTGCAGATATAATAAAATTTTAAAGGATTTGTTGCTCTTCATTCTGCATGTCAAATATTTTCTTACCCCTCTTTGCCTGTGTAAAATAAATAATGAACAGTGGGAAATCTTTCTTCTTCCTACTGTTAGGGTCTTCAATTTGTTGCAGTCAGATATTCATGTGCTTTTAACTGATATGGGTAATAGCAGGAATGGTCTAGAATAATATTTTTAATTTATGCAGACTGTTTTCACTTCTAACAATTATCTTGCTGCAGATCCATCTGCTGCTATTGGTTGTGAAAACATTGGAAACCAGGCAACTATTCCTTGTGGGTCAACTGTTGATTTATATGCTAACCCTGCCACAATAAACTTCATTGTTACTATAACTGCATTTAATTCAAGCTTTAAGCCAGTGAATAGTGGTACTCTCTCTCTCTCTCTCTACATGAAGCTACATAAATAGAAAGTTTCATTGAGAATGTGTGTTTTGCACTGAGCTCAAATTATTGCACATGGCTCTCAATTGTTAATTTAAATGGTAATCTTCACACAATGGGGTGTCTTCAAATTTATTGCCAATATTATATATCAATGGTAAAAGCTGGTTTTTGTCTTGAATCATCTAAGACTAGACACTCTGTCTTCCTTCTCCTTCTTCCTATGTGATCCAGAAAAACAAGCCTTAGTGGTATAAAACTTTCTAAGTTAATAATATTTTTGGGAGATTTGAGCATGCAATACTGCTTTTGTTGTTGTTCCTTCATCAGGATTTTTATCTAGTTCATCAGACATGGTCACTTAGGTCCACCCATCCTCTTTCAATCCTAATTAACTTTGCACCATTTTGTCTAGCTTAAATTATATGATTTTTTACCTGATCAAGATTTTTATCTATGTGGCAACCATATGGCAGAATATATTGGACAGAGACGGCCATTAGGGGGTTTAGTATTTTTACTTCCTCGGATGTTTAGTCCTGAAAACAAAGACAGCATGGATGAAGGTGATCAAAACTTAGGTAAAGAGATGGACATATTGGTGGAACTGGAACGGTTACTCATACATGCCAACATTCCTGTGAGTAAAAGAATAGTCTTCTAGTCCCTCTGCACTCTTTTGATTATTCTTTATTGTTGTTTAGTTCTCACATTTAGAGTTTACTGGTTTCTCTGTGTGTGTGTGTGTGTGTGTGTGTTGTTATTTTTGGGGGCAACGGTCATTAGTAAGAAACAATCCACCCATCCATTTCAGATCCCATGCATATGTCAATGTCCTGCAATAGGGTTTAGGATACCCTATACCAATGCCTATACAGTGTCTTTATTGCTGGTATTTATTATGCCTTATGATTGAGTTTGTCATTCTTTATGTTTTACTGCTTCACAGTTCCTTTCTTTCCTTTTCCCCCTCTTGACACAGTTTACACAGCATTCCTTCAAGGCTACAAGAACTGAAACATCTAGTAAATCGATGCATGCACTGAATAAGATGTGCTAGCTAGGAAAAGCAATGTATTTTGTTATCTCATAGTAATCATAGTACAGAAATAAAATTGTTGATTGGTGATTTATAAAATTTGATATTTGTTGAAACAAGTTCATGAAGGTGTTGTAGAAGATGTAGCATGGCATCTGAGGCATGAATACTTGTTTGGTTCAGTTGGGGATGATCAGTATCTGCATATATGGGATCTCCGGACTCCATCAGTCACCAAGCCAATTCAATCTGTAATTGCTCATCAAAGTGAGGTCAGTGTCCAAAGTTTCAGAAGTCTATTGGATGCTTAGATATGCACTGACACATTCATTGAAATGGTTCTACTCATCATACATGTACATAAGTTTGGATGAACTGACACATGGTATAAAAGGTGTAATACTTTCACCCCTTGATGATTTTTTATAGTGTCAAATTTTGAGTAGGGATACCCTTTTCTCCCTCTTGTCATCTTTTCATTTTTCCACCCCTTTTACCATTACCAAATGGTGCAAGGTCTGTTAAATATTGCAGCATGGGTAAGCAATTTAACAGAAAATTAAATTTTCAGGTTGGAAATTAAACCTGGCTTGAAAATATTTTGTTTAAATTTGAGATAACTATGTAAATTCTTTTGAAGAATAAGTACAAGAACTGCAGTTCATGTTTGGAAAAGGTTTACATGCTATGTGTGCAGTTCTATCCCCTCATGAACAACTTCTAGCCACAGGTGTACATGCTACGTGTGCAGTTCTATCTTATACCCATTACATATATACACGTGTAAATAAAAAGAAATATAATTGAGAAAGTTTAGAGGATGTTGCAACATTAACGAGATATTGTTTGGGAATTATGGGTGAGACATGGTTTTGTGGATAAGATTTAATTTTTTAGTGTTACACAGCCACACACTACAGGAAATGAGGGATTTAGCGGCGTTCAATTAGCAGCGTTTAATTAAACGTCACTTTTTCTAATTTTTAACGGCGTTTTATAATCGTAGCATATTGATCTAGGGTCTATGTTTCCTAAAATTTATTGATCTAGGGTCTATAATACAATCAGCTTGAGAAAGTTCAGGCACTTTTCCATGTTAAAAATATTGATGGTGCAGGTTTTGACTTTTACAGGGTATCACTGATTTGTTGGATCCAAGCCAAAGAAACCTACAGGTAAATCTGTTATGTCAATTATGTTGTTTGAATTTTTGTGAAATGGTTATGTGGTTTGCTTAAGTTTTTTGTGTGGTTTTTCTTTCTAGATCAGAGAAGATGTCAACTCTGTTGTCTATGTTGAGAATTTGACAGAGGAATGTGTATCTACAATGAAAGATGTCACACAGCTTTTAATGAAGGTTAGCATAGTCATTCTGCTTATGTTGCATCATCTACAGCATCTCCTAGAGAGAATCATCTGAACTGTAGAGTTGTAATGGATTTCTTTGCTACTGTAGATCATGGTTGGTGGGTATATGTAACACTTACGAAAAGTTAAATGTTGGAATTACCTCTATTCTTTGTCTAATATCTGTATCTGTTTTGATCTGATTCACGTGATTTGCCATTGGATTAGATTCAAATATAGTGACTGTATTTGTATTTACTTTTTTATTTGATGCTTTGCATTTCATAAATTTTCTAGCTTTGGAATGGATGGTATGGTAGACATTGTGTACATGATTGTTGGATAAATGATGAGGGATTGTCAAACAGGAGGACAGGTGCAACAAGTATAAATGCTGAGAGTTCCCGTTCACACAGTGTATTTACTTGTGCTGTTAAGTCACGATGCAAAGGTGAATTTAGCATGTATTAGCATGTCTTTGAATTTTTAATTCCTCTGGCACATGCGAAATTAACTTGAGGTAGTAATGCAGCTGTAAGAGTGAGACTCTAAGCACACTGACATTTGCCCAGCGTGCAAAGGCTATCAAGAACAGGGCAGTCGTTAATGAAGTAATGCAGGATGATGTGAATTTCTTGCGTGAAGTGATACGGCAATTGAAGGTATAAATATATATATTTAGTTTTAAGCCAGCCGTGAAAATATTTTATTCACGTCGACATGTTTAGTTGTATGCCAATTTACCTGGTCCAATTTTAAAACTTTTACTTTCTTTTACCTGTATCTTTGTTTGGTCAGTTGTGCTCTCTTAATAATTTTTCTATTCACTTCAGAATAATTGCATATGGTCTGTCATTTTTTGGATGTTACAATTCACAATTTCATTGTCTTGGCTCTCAGGGCTGCTATGTATGCATCATTATTGGTTATTGTGAAGGAGGAGACATGTAAGTGACTTTTCTTGCTAAAACTGCAATACTTGGCTTAATCCATTTACTTGGGCTGAAACTTTACATGCAATCTATATGATGTCATCTTTTATGCTACTTTGCATTCATTGTATAAACTAACAAATCACAGCAGCATTATATGATTACTCTTCAATGCCTTTAAAGTTTATATTTGATGTAACAGGCATCAGTTAAAGACAAACCTTCTATAATCATGCTGTGTAGTCATAACATATGAGTTAATTTAAAGGTTTGAACTGTCAGATGGTTAGGTTTCCTGATCAGGCACTTTGATAATACCAATTTGTAAATGGCATTTTCAAAAAAGGTTCCAGATATGACTATTTATCTTGTTTAACCAATTTGTCCTTGTTTATTCATGCATGAACTTCATTTTAGGCACAATTTGTAAAAATACTAAGATGTCTAGCCATACTTAATGATACTAATACATAGACATTTCTCCATGTTATATCATTTATCTCTAACTACTTAAAGGCTAACATGACTTCGATTTCTGCAGTGGAAGCTCTTGGTGAAATAGCTGAACAACTGGGTAAAAAAGGCTGGAATTTCAAATTGAAACATTGTGACAAAAACTTGAACTGGCAAACACCAATAGTGGACTCCTCCCTTATGTATGACTGTACTGTCAATTGCACCTGCCTTTCTGATGATGAATGTCACATCAGTGCCATGTATGTTCCTTTTTCTGTTTTTAAATATACTTATTATTCAACTCCATTCTTTGCTTAAAATGTTATTTATGATTTTTTTATTTTATTTATTTTTAAATTAGGAGGCAATAATGTTTGAATAGTAGCCTATGCTCTGTATGTTAAACTTATTAATGTCAGTTGAAAGTCCAAATTCTGTTTTGTATAGATGAAAAAAAGAGTAATGTGCTGAGAAAACACTGGTATTGTTCTGTCACTTCTTATTTACACGACGCAACCGGTTGCCATGAACATATATTCATATATTGCTAATTACTAGGGTTGTTGGGAAAATTAAGGTTGTATTTTGATGTCCCATAGAAAGTGAACGACTGCCAACAGTACTCATAGTAATTCAAAGTGGAAATCTGATATTTTGAGTATGCAAAGTGACAAGAATAAATGGCAGCCAATCTACAAGTGAAATTCAAAATAACGAATATTGTCATGTACTAAAAGAACATAAATATGATCACTTTCAAGATAAATGAGCAAGTTTTCTGTTCTTCATTAGGTGACCTCATTTTAGTAACAGTTGATTGAACTTTCACTTCTCATACCATAAAATGTTTAGTAGGTGCATTCAAATTCAGTTCAGAAATGTTAATGTCCAAAACACCAGAGGCAGCAATACACATCTATAATTAGGCATGTAAATCTGCAGGATGTATGTACTCTAATTACTTGGAGTTTTTCATGTTTTGTGCTTTTAATTATTTGTTGTTATACATTGCTGGTTTTTGAAAAATTGAATTCTGTAATTATTTATTTTCATGGAGATGACTCTCTTAGGTAATATATATTGTATACAAATCTCTAATTCAAGAATGAATAATTGATTGCTTGAAGAATTTTGCTGGGCTGCTGCTGCTGCAATGTTGCTGTGAAGCGGGCTGCTACTAGATGCTGGTCTGCTGCAAATTTGGGTTGTTGTTAGTTTCATGTTTTCATTTTGTTATCTGCTATTTTTACTATGGGTTCACAATTTGGATGTATTTGAGTATTTTAGTGAGTTTATCCTTTTAGGTTTTATACAACGCTTCCAAAAGCATATTTTTGAGCAGTGTTTTTTTGCCTACACATCAACTTTAGGTGATTTAATATCAATGTTATTAGTTTGTAATAGTAGTGCCTGAGGGATGCCTCTTGTAAATATGTAATCTTATAAAGAAATATATATGATTTTCAATTTTTTTTGTCGCTACAAATTTGTCGTTGCCAAAAATTAAAGCTTTCTCGACAAACAACTTATCGGTAAATGTGTAGCTAAAAGTTTATTTTTGCCCACTCATATTATGTTGTTAAAAGTGTATTTTTTGCCAATGCCAATTTTTCGTTGTCAAAAGTAAAGCTTTATACCAAATCGTTGCCAAATGGCAACATTTACCGACGTAAATGTGTTGCTAAAACTTTACTTTTGCCCACTCATGTTGTGTTGGTAGAAGTGTATTTTTTGCCAATGCCAATTTATCGTCGCCAAAAGTAAAGCTTTAGCGACAAACAAATCGTCGGCAAATGGCATCATTTACCGATGTAAATGTGTCGCCAAAAGTTTACTTTTGCCGACGCATATGTTGTTGCTAAAAGTATATTTTTTGCCCATGCAAATTTGTGTCGCGAAAAGTGCCACACAATCATCATATTTGAATGACTTTTACCAACACAAGGTAAATTGCCGACGATGGATAGAGGCTTTTAGCGACGACTATGTTCGTCGCTAAAGGCATTACTTTTACCAACGCAATGATAATTTCGTCGGCAAAAACTTTTGCCAACTCACTTTTGCCTACGGGTTGCCAACGTAGCTTTGTGTGTCAGCAAAACTCTTTGCCAACGAATTTTCCCTTTTAGCAACATATTTTGTTGCGTTGCGAAAAATGCAATTTCTTGTAGTGAGTGAACTTGAGATAAGAGCAGCACTGGCATGTCTCATTTCAAATCCTCAGATCAACCTAGAGAGCTTGGAGGATGACCTAACTGTTTCCATGATCGGGGATCAATCAGGTGTGGACCCTTCTGGTGGTATTCTAGATGCATCTAACGCACCGTCCCTCACTTGGCAGTTGGAGGAGGGTTTTCTATCCAGTAGTTTTGAATCAGGTAGTGAGCCAAAATCTGATTCCACAGAGTCTGTGGAGTTGGAATCAAATTCCAGTTCCTTTGAGTCTGAGTCGAAGTCCCGTATTCCTGGGATTGATAACCCAGATGCCGAAGTTTTGTCCAAGTTGTCTTTTTCCTTTTCTTTTGAGTCGGTTGTAACTGGGGAATTGGATGAGCTAGATCTTTTGAATGAGAATGTGTAGACACCCCATTTTTGACTGCCCTTAAGACTTGGGTGCCACTGATTGCTTACTTGGTGATGAAAGTTTTGCAGTGCAAAGGTTCGATTTCTTCGGCAAGGAGAGCGTCAAATCCCAACCTCACACCCCATTTTGGACCAAGACTTTTGACCAAAATAATTTTTAGACCTTAAAACCCTCTCTTTCAAAATATTTTTGAAAAAGTTCCTACGATGTTCTGAGGCTCGCATTTCGTTAAATGTTGTTCTTTTTGGTAAACCAAGCAAGGACAAAGTGGAAATAAATGAAACAGAGGTGAAATATTTGAAAAATATTTCAAAATATATTGTTCAGAGGTTTGGAGTTGAAGAAAATAGGAGAGGAGGGAAGAAAACTAGCTGAGCAGAAGTTAGGCATGAATCCGATTAAAATGAAACTAAGCAGTCTTCACTAAAATGAGCATAACTTTTTTCACACTTGGAATTGTTATGTGAGGCTTCCACCATTGGAAAGAATACTTCTGGGGCTTCAATTTAGGCTTAAGAATGACCTACAAAGGAGTCCAGATGAAGAAGATATGCCCACTTGAAGTTGGACCTGGAAAATAAATTTTTCTGCCAGCCACTGGTGAAGTGTGCCGGCCATGGATGATGCATTGCCGGCCATTGATGATCAGTGCCGGCCACAAATAATCCTTGCCGGCCATCAACGATCCCCTGCTAGCCACTAGTGTCAAAAATCATATTTTTTACAAATTTTTACCTCCAGCTGTTTCCAAATTGCTCCAGCTGTCCATTTGTTGATATTTTTGACCTGAAGTCATATATTTCTATATATAGAGGCCATTCTCTATTTTTTTTGAACGTTGGAAAGTTTGGGAGCCTCTCTCTCTACAAATCCTTTCTCTACAATTCTCTCCCTCTAGATTTCTCTCTCTCTCTTGCCCTTTTGTGCATACAAGTAGAGATACAATTCTAGTTTGCCTATCAACCCTTGACCAAAGTTGCTTATCTTTGGGCTGAGATTCCTTGGGACCTTCTTTGAGCTTTAGAAGGTGATTTTAGCTTGATTTGGTGCCTCATTTGTGCCTAAAGTGTGCTTGGCTTCAAGAGGTATAACATTTAACCTTTAAGCTTGTTTTTCATACTTGTTTTTGCCATCTTTTTGTACTGTTTTTGGGGTGGTTTTGAACTAAAAAAAACCCTATTTTTGTGGGTTCAAAGTGTTGGTTTAAGGCAATTTCAAGTTAGGGGGTGGTTCACCCTTCTTGTTCCTTTGCTTGTTAAGCTTTTGTGCCATTATTCATCACTTTCAAATCGATTTTTTTGAGCCTTTTAACCACTGAAATTCAAAGGTTTTTCAGTGATGAAAACTTCATCTTGAGGTCCAAAATTGGAGGGGTTAGCCTCCCCTCCTTATGCCTTGTTTGCATGCCTAGTTAGCTTCACATGTTAGCATGTTTTTTTAGCTTAACTTAGCTTAAGTCCAGCATGTCTTAGCTTCTAAAATAACCTATTTTAGCTCTGTTTTGGGCTGGTTAGTTTGTTTGAGTCTTGTTTTGCATGGTTGTAGTGCAATCCCATGTTTTAGCTTATTATTTTAGCTACCATTATCTCCACTTTTGCATGTTTTCCAACTGATTTTGGGCTATAAAAACTCTGTGTTTTTGGGCTGAAGCTTGGGTCCTAAGGGCATTAAAGGTTGAGGGGTTGATAGCCCTTCTTTGTACCTTGTTTTGGAGGCATTTGCCCTTGTGTTTCCCACCCTTTTGCTATCTTTTTCCAAGCTTTTAAACACTATTTTTCAGAGCTATTTCAGTGGATAAAAACATGTTTTGAAGTCCAAAAATGGAGGAGGTAGCCTCCCATCCTTGTGTCTTGCTTACCAGTCTAGCATGCTTCATGTTTTAGCCTATTATTCTAGCTTGTGTTAGCTTAATTTCAGAATGTTTAAAGCTATATTTTGGACTATTTTGCATCTGTTTTGGGCTGGTTGTTGATTTTGAGCTTTGTATTGCATAGCTGTAGTGTAAATTCTTTCACTAACTCATTGTTTTAGGCCTTTAAACATGAGTTGCTTGAGTTGGTTGCATGTTGTAGTGTCATTTTGCATGTAATTTTAGCATATATAGCTCTGTCAGATTCTCATTTGTTTCACTCTTTCAATTGCTTTTGAGAGTTGTTTCAAGTTTGGGATCTTTTAAGCTTGAGATAGAGTTTATGCTTAATGGTTTTAATCCCCTTTTGAGGGTTTCTACTAACCAAAGGCATGATGTCTCTCTTGCCTTAAATCATCCCTGGGTTAACACTTCTTTCCCTTTAGAGGACTCTCACCAATGGACTAAATCAATTAAAGAATGAGTTGGTAACTTAAAATGAGTAAACAATAGTGATAAGTAAAACTTGAGCCAGATAAGCATATTGTATTGCATTGCATGTGTTCAATCGGATGTTATATTCAACACAAGGAAGATTGGAGCATTTCATACTCAAAGTGATGAAATGAGCCAATCTCCTTGGTCTCTATTGCCTTTGATCACACATGATAAGGTGATGGTCTTAAGTCTTGTTTTTGCATACAATAAAATTCTACTCCTTGGTTCCTTGGCCATCATGCATTGAAATTGTTCAATTTGTGGTTTTTTATCCAAGTGTGCCACTCCTTTGAGGTTTTGAGATGATAAGGAGGGGTACAGTACAAACAAACCATTAGAAAAACCTTTTTTTTGCTCTGTCTGTGCTCTGATGCAGTATGGTGACCCAGAGCATCAGTGGCCAGCAATGCCTCATCAATGGCCGGCAGTGTCACGCCCCAAACCCGCCCCTAAAAGTTCGGGCATGATCCATACAGAAAACGGACATATAACCTGGTATATACATCATATGGGGCCTTGCCGGAAGCAAAAAGTATTACAAGAATACCAATACAAGCAATTCCATTGAGCTACTTCTAACATGCCAGGATCTCAAACAACACATGCATGAAAAGAACCATAGGCAAATAAAAGTAAAACTGATATCCCTGGGCGGTGTTTATATCCAAACACATTTACAGCCCCAGCCCTGAGATTGGACAAAGACAAAACATGAAAACCATAAACATCAACCTTTGCTGGCACCTAAAAACAAGCCATCATCTTCAATAAACTTAACAAAACAATTGGCCTGGTATAGTGCCTGGACACATGGAGGTTGACAAAAGGAACCGGTGCCAAGGACTAGGATTGACCACCTGATTGGTTACCTACAGAAACAGACATAACAGAGAGTGAGCCAGGCTCAGTGAATAGTAATACATAAATAAAACCATGCTTAACTTGAATATAAAACTTGTCATTGCATATAAAGATGCAAAGTTCCCATAGTTAGTTTGATTCTGCTTCTGTATAAATACATAACGGCCTTGGGCCCAACTTGCAACCTAACATGATGGCTATAAGCCCTTGAAACATATGGCACAACGGCCCCTGTAAAGTAACTGCATGTTAGCCAAAGGCTAAATGGCACAACGGCCCTTGTATAGTTAACGGCGTGTTAGCCAGAGGCTAAGTGGCACAACGACCCTTGTATAGTTAACGGCGTGTTGGCATAAGCCAAATGGCACAATGGCCCTTGTATAGTTAACAGCATGTTGGCATAAGCCAAATGGCACAATGGCCCTTGTATAGTTAACGGCATGTTGGCATAAGCCCTTGCATACTTGAAAGTTGGCATCAAGCCCTTGAAAGTGGCGTAAAGCCCTTGTAACTTGTAATGGCGTAAAGCCCTTGAAATGGCATAAGGCCCTTGTAATGGCATAAAGCCCTTGAAAATGTACTTGGAAGGTGGCATAAAACCCTTGAAATTGGCATTAAGAATGCCCTTGTAAATTGGCGTTAAGCCCTTGAAAATTGGCATTAAGAATGCCCTTGTAAATTGGCGTTAAGCCCTTGAAAATTGGCATTAAGAATGCCCTTGTAAATTGGCGTTAAGCCCTTGAAAATTGGCATTAAGAATGCTCTTAAAACATGTGGCACTAGGCCCTTGAAATATATTTAACTTTGCAGCATACTTAAATTGTGACATATCTTTGAAATATACCTGAAACATACTTGAACTTATAATATACTGGAAACCATACTCGAAACCATACTTGAACTTGCAACATGCATAACTTAGGACATACATGAACTTGAGTCATACATAAACTTGTAACATATTTAAGCTTGTATCGTACTTAAACTTGTAACACACTTGAATTTATCACACACATGAACTTGTAACATGCATATACTTGTAACATACTTGCATTTGTAACATGGACTTGTAACATGCATATACTTGTAAACTTGTAACATACTTTAACTTGTAAATTTACTTAAACTTGTGCATACTTGCACTTGCCACATATATAAACTTGTACCATTCTTGAGCTTGTAACATAGTCTTACAGAATTCCAGACTCATAGGAAGGTTGTTTCATTCTTTCTCTTACTTATTTACCTTCCTTGAATCATTTACATACACATGTACGGAATTAATAGAATACTAATGGCAATCATTAGCGGTGGTAAAGCGTACTACTACTCACAGTGGTAGGTCTCTGATAGCAGTGGAGCGATGTCCTCTTCTTGACCTACAAACATAATGTACATAGCAGATTATGAGGATAAAACCAATCTCTTTCTTATTCCTCACTCAGTAGTCATGGTGGTTCTAAACTCATTAGTCCTCCATCGGTTATAATACATGCCTCAGAAGATAGGAGGAATCGATAGGAAAATAGTTTAAGTGAGGAAATGGTACAAAACCGGTAGACAGAAAGTGAGTAACTCTCACTAATTTAGGGATAACTATTTCTGTACTTAGAATTTGAAAGTGAGACAACCCCCATTGGAAACTAGACTTCCGGGGCTTGATTTTAGGCTTAAGAATCACTCAAAACGGAGTCCGAATGCAAAAGATATGCCTATTCAAAGTTACTCAACATAAGCTGAAACAAGGGTGGCTGCTCGTGCGGCCGGACCCTCCGCTCGAGCGGCCATGCACCGCACGTGCGGTCCTCCCCCTCCGCTCGAGCGGCCCAAAGCAGAATGCATTTCCCGTTTTTTCTTCTTCCTCCGCTCGAGCGCCCAAGGGCTCCGCTCGAGCGGCCATGGCCCTGTTTTGGGACAGCTCGGTTTCAACTCAATTTTAAGCATCAATACTTCAATTTTCATGCAATTCACTCTGAAATTCATGCAATACATGAACCCAACTTCACTATATCATGGAGTACCACTTGATTCTCATAAAGTAAACATGATTCCAAGCTTGAGCAAGTCACTACTCTTCCAAATTCCATTTGTGAACATAAAACATAACACAATATATATATATAATAGTTCATGGAGTTGGCATAAAACACAAGATTGAAGTATAAATTCCACCATAACATGAACTAAAACTTGAGCATCATAAAATACACATAATTAGAGGCTTATTCAAGTTACACCCTCTAAAGTCTATCTCTACTTCAAGTTCCTCTTGGTTATCAAAACATCATACATTTCTTACATATAGTTTCATGGGTTTAACATGAGAAACAAGGTTTGAGATATAAATTTCGTGTCAAAGCAACCAATTGATGAGGATCTCCTTTAATCAAACATAAATTATAAACACTTCATCATTACAACCCTAAATCTTCAAACATAAATTATAACAAACTCTTCTACACAATTGAAAGGAGAATTCTTTCATACAACCAATTGATCATACCTTGAGCTTTAAGAATTGCAAGGATCCTCTAATTTAATCTCACCTCCCTTCCTTGTCTTTGTTTTTCCCCCTTTTTCCTCTTCTTCCCAAACCCTTATGCTCTCAAAAAGGTAGCTCACGTTTTTCCCCAAGGCTCAAGAAGACTTAGGAGTATATATTCATAAATAAGGCATATAAGACAAAAACGAATCGTTTAATGATTCCAAAATTGAAATTTCGTAAACATGCTTAATATTACCAGAAAATTATGCTGATCATATGTATATAATTAATTTCAGATAATTAAGCCGTTAAGGCCTCCAATTTCTGATCCAAACATTCTAAGGAAACAGATACATTCCTTGGGCAACAGATAGGCATCCATCAACATGGGTTACACTTACTTAACCGAAATTTTCGTGGAATTTTACAGTAAAGCTTTTAAAAGCATAAACCAAAGACTGAAAAATATGTCAGAAATCATGTGCGAGGGTCGGGTTATTACAGGCAGTGCCTCATTTATGGCCGACAAGGCACACTTTTGGCCTGTAGAGGGCCGGTAGCAACCATCCATGGCCGGTAGGCCACTGATGCAATCCTCAGCAGAGATTTGGTAAATTGGAGTAGAAAGTTCCTACAATGTGCTCAACCCTGCAAACAGAGCCTCTCGGAAGCAAAACGGAGGACTTTTCGAGGCGAAAATCGAGTGCATGCATCTTCCACTTCCCGAGGCAGAGCAGTGGCAGCATAGTTTAATGCTTTGCATAATTAGTTAGTATGAATTTGTTTTAATTAATTAGTTTACTTTACTAGTTGATTTAAGTGTTGTAATAATTAGTAATTAGTTTGCTAGTTATTTATTTGATTTGTAATAATTAGTCTAATTAGATTAGTTTAATTAGTGTAGCTAGTTAGGTTATTCATTCAGACCCTTCTTCGCGAGGGCGTAATGTTGTAATAAGTGTGCGTGCATGCGTGTGTGCATGTTTTCCAACCCCGCATCTTTCTCCCTTTTATTTGATCGCTTTCGATGGTTAGATTAGGGACATTTTCAATTAGCACACCTTATGCTTGCATGTTTGCATTCATTCATTTGTCTTGCATGCACCAAGGCTCGGCACATTATTCAAACTGCATTGCAATTTCAATATCTTATTTAAATACGTGTTTCAAAGCATGCTATCAAATTGAATCATATGCCATATTAGTAGTCGGACCTATTAATTGCATTATTGCATGTGTTGCATTAGACACTTAACATAGTTAGGATCATGCATTTTTTCTAACTAGTTTTTATTTTGACTTGGAGTACTTGGTAAGTTTTATGCTTTAACATGCTTACATGACTGTGTTTTCTAAATTGCCATGTTTCACATGCTTGCCATGAGGCTATGTGCTTAAATGCTAAACTACATGAATGCCTGTGGATGAAGGCTTGTTGTTTGAATTGGAACAATTCGACAAATGTAAGTTTTAAGCCCACTTTGTTGTGGCAAAAATCATGTTTTAAGCCTATCTTGTTTGATGGCAAATCTGCGTTTTAAGCCTACTTGAGAGTGGCAAATTCAAACCATTTTCGCAAACAAACATGACTTGAAATGTTCCAATTCTTGCAATTTTAGTCTATACTTGCTTGTGCGTGTCACATAGTAATGTTAGCTAATAATCAGAATAAGAACACATAACGTTTATAAAAGAACATATCATGATTAGTAGAGGCCGATCCTTTGATCAGGCGAGCGAGGGTACTCAATTCATGACCTTTCCCCCCTCGTACCCAAGTTCCCGAGCCGAGGCAACTTTGGTAATGACGGACACGTGGCCTTTGGTACGAGTCAGGGTTTCCTAAATTTCCCTAAAAACAAAATATTCAGGTGGCGACTCTGTAATCTGGCAAAGCAGTCCAATTTTGGCATTATTTGATTTAAAATCGATTTTCCAAAAAGATTTGTCGGATTGGACTCTTTGGTGTTTATAGTTTCACATTGCACTTGTGAGACTAGATTCGGAACCGCGGGAGTTCGAACTGTGAGGCCTTCTTTTCAAACCCCTTTTTCGAAAGGTGGGGGTGGGAAAAAAGGCGAGTCCACAGAATGCCGCAGTAGTTTCTGAGTACTTTTCTGTGCCACTTGTGTATTGCATTGATCATGATTTTTAAAATTTTAATGAAAACGACGAGGAAGGAATTCCTCTAGTTTTGAAACATTTGATTGATCGAGAGGAGGAGAAGTTTGTAAAACCCCTTGTTAATGAAATCATTTCAATTAATGTGGGTATTGAGAAGGATCCGCATCTAGTCCAGATCAGGTCCACGTTGTATTCAGAGGAACACTAGCGCTTAGTCGCTTTATTAAAAGATTTCAAAGTTGTTTTCACGTGGTCCTACGAAGACATGCCTGGAATCAATCCTGAGATTGTACAACATTGGATCCCTCTTGACCCCGAGGCTTGACCCGTCAAGCAGAAGCTTCAGAGAATATGCCCGGATTGGGCTTTGAAGATTAAGGAAGAGGTCACCAAGCAGATAGATGCAGGGTTTTTACTAGTATCTGAGTACCCGACTTGGTTGGCCAACATTGTTCTGGTGCCAAAGAAAGATGGCAGAATTCGGGTGTGTATGGACTTTAGAGATCTGAACAAAGCCAGTCCGGAGGACAACTTTCCTCTACCGCACATTGATGAATTAGTGGACTTCACTGCAGGCCATGCATTACTTTCCTTCATGGATGGATTTTCTGGGTATAACCAGATCTTGATGGCACCCAAGGACAGAGAGAAGACTATTTTTACCATGACGTGGGGAACCTACTGCTACAGGGTGATGCCGTTTGGGCTAAAGAATGCCGAGGCTACCTATCAACAGGCTGCAACCATAATTCTGCATGACATGATCCACAAAGAGGTCGAGGTGTATGTGGACGACATGATTGTCAAGTCCAAGGAAAGAGAGGGCCACTACACCGCCTTGAAAAAATTCTTCCAACGGATCAGAGAATATCAGTTGAGGCTGAATCCATAGAAGTGCACCTTCGGGGTGACAGCAGGGAAAATGTTGGGTTTCTTGATCACACAGAGGGGCATCGAGGTAGATCCTTCCAAAATCAAGGCCATCTTAGAAATGCCACCACCAAGGACTGAAAAAGAGGTGCGAGGCTTTCTGGGTAAAGTGCAATTCATAAGACGATTTATTGCAAAATTAATCTTGACTTGTGAACCACTATTCGGTCTCCTGAAGAAAGGAAAGAAATTCCGATGGGATGACCGATGTCAGTTTACTTTTGAGCAGATCAAGCAGTATTTTCAGAATTTGCTTGTGTTGTCGCCGCCAGAGCTGGGGAAACTGTTGATCCTGTATCTTTCAGTAATCGACAAGACTATGGGCTGCATACTTGCATAGGAATCTGAGGATAGAGCGGAGAAAGCCATCTACTACCTGAGCAAGAATATGCTGGAATATGAGACTCGCTACACGCCGCTGGAAAAGGCTTGTTTAGCTTTGGTATGGACCACCAGGAAGTTGAGGCACTACCTGTTAGCTCACTCTGTAATTTTGGTTATCAAATATCTCTTCGAGAAACCACTGTTTACGGGTAGGCTAGCCCGTTGGTTGCTTTTCCTCTCCGAATTTGATTTGAAGTGTATAACTCGCAAGTCTGTCAAAGGGAGAGCGGTAGCTGAGTTCCTGGCTGATCACCTAGTGGAAGGGAACGAAGCAGTAGAATACCTTTTCCCAGATGAGGCTATTCTACAAGTCGAAGAAGAGATCTGGACAATGTACTTTGACAGAGCGTCTAACCAATACGTTTATGGGATAAGGGTGTTGCTGACAGCACCCGACAATTCTCATATACCCTTAGCCTTCAAACTCTGGTTCAAAGTATCTAACAACGAAGCAGAATACGAAACGTGTATCGCTGGCTTGGAAGCCGCCCTGGAACTAGGGGTAAAAAGGTTGGACGTCATCAGGGACTTGAACCTGGTTGTGTCTCAAGCAAAAAAAGACTGGAAGGTTAAAAAAAAAATGATGAAAATCTATCACCAAACCCTAGATGTTCTGATTCCTAGGTTTGAGAAGCTAACCTTCACGCATCTGTTAAGAGAGAATAACGGGTTCATTAATGCCTTATCAACTCTATCATCAATGATAGACATCCATTTTGGAGTCCGGATGCGTCCGATCATTATTGAACAAAGATATGCACCGGCCTATGAGTTGATCGCCGCAATAGATGAAGTACAAGATCAAAACCCCTGGTATTATGATATTTGGAACTTCTTGGAAAAGGAAGCTTATCCACTAGGGGCAAATGCCAAAGATAAAAGGGAAATACGGCAGATGGCTGCTCAGTTTATCATCTGCGGGGGTAAGTTGTACAAACGTGGTCATCTGGGAATGCACAAGCTGTGTATTGATGCAGAAGAGTCAAAGTGCTTAATGGAGGCCATCCATGGGGGAGAGTATGGAGCACACATGAGCGGAGTAATGCTAGCCTGGAAGATTCTCAAGCAGGGCTACTACTGGTTAACCATAGTGGAGGATTATATTGGTTTTGTTCGGCGATGCCACAAATGCCAAATCCCTGCAAATCGCATGAATATCCCGCTGTCGAAGCTGTACAACATGACTTCACCGTGGCCTTTTTCAGTTTGGGGAATTAATGTTATTGGGGCAGTTACGCCAAAAGGCTCGAATGGGCATGAGTACATTCTAGTGGCAATTGATTATTTCACGAAGTGGGTTGAAGCTCAATCTTATGTAGTGCTAAAAGCGTTGTATGTAGCCAAGTTCATCAAGAATAACATTATTTGTCATTATGGGGTCCTGAATGAGATCATTTCAGACAACGGCTCCCATTTCAAGAAAGAAATGATCGACTTGTTGGAGAAATACAATGTGGCTTTTCATAAATCATCCACATATCAGTCGCAAACCAACGGAGCTGTTGAGGCCGCCAACAAGAACATCAAGCACATTTTGCAGAAAATGGTAGAGACTCACAGGGAATAGCTAGACAAATTGCCGTTTGCTCTCTGGGGCTATAGGACTTCGATTCGGACATCTACTGGGGCAACTCCGTATTCTCTGGTTTATGGGATGGAAGCTATTCTGCCGATTGAAATAGAGGTTCCATTGCTACGGGTTATGGCTAAGTGCCAGATAGCAGAAACGGATAGGCAGCAGAGCAAGTTCGAAGAATTGATGCTATTTGATGAAAGGAGGCTGAAAGCACTGTACCATGTCCAAGGTTATCAACGCAGAATTGCCAGGGCTTTTAACAAGAAAGTTAAGTCCAGGAATCTGAAAGAAGGGGATTTGGTACTGAAAGACAACCGAGCTCCCATCTATGACCCTAGGGGCAAGTTCAGACCCAATTGGACTGGCCCTTACATTATCAAATCAATCTGGTCAGGTGGAGCTGTCATTCTTATGGACTTGGATGGCCTAGAATTCTCCCAACCAATCAGCATGGACAAGTAGAAAAAATATTACCCTTGAGAGGCTCGCTAGGCCGAAAACCCAGAAGGGTGACCTAGGCAAGTTAGAACACAAAAAAATTGAAATAAGAAAAACTGAGCTCGCAAGGTTGAAAACGCAGAAAAGGCAGCCTTGGCAAAAGTTAGTGCGTAAAAGTAGAGTGTTAATACCCGAGTGAACCCGAACCGAACTACATATGGCCTGATTCCCATCTTTGGGATATGTATACAACTTCATTATGAAGTCCGGCTGTAAACACTTCCAAGTCAACTGTGTGCATGTGTTTGATCAAGGCATCTTTGTTTGCTCCTTATCTGAAAGTTCGGTTGTGATCCTTACCCTGAGAGAAGAGCTGATTACAGTGCTGTACAGTGCTATTCAGTCTAGGGGCAATTCTCTATTTCTGGATACGGGGTTGTACATCTTGAGGATATATTCCATGTGTGTCAAGTTGTGATATTTATCGAAAATGGTTTTGAAAAGTTTTAATAAAAGTTGATTTTGTTCAAATTAATCGTTTTACAAGTTAGACCATTTTTGGACCAAAAGGAAAATTTTCGATACCCACAACTTCAATTTCATTGATTTCAATACAGAGTTCTCCAACTCTCGATACACATCAAAGTTGCTTTTATTACATTCAAAATGAAAACTTGAAAAGTTAGATCAAAGCAATAAACTTGGAGCATAAATGAGTCAGGTGTTCCTGCATCCCCCATTGAGCTCGTGGAAGCGTCCGATGCTAAAGTAGGCCCGGTTTGCGCTTCATCTTCAACCCAAGCCAGGCATTCGCCAGAAAGGGCGCAATTGAAATTACGAGCAGGGGCTAGAAGCTCTCTTGTCCTCCAAGCAGCTAGGTATTGAGCCAATTGTGAACCTCGGATTGGAAATGAAGCTGGGTACTCTACCCCCTCTTCTGGGCAAGTTTGGTCTTGTCCAAAACTAATGCCTAAACCAAAATGGAAAATAGAAGACACAGTGTGTCAGGCCAATCAATTGAATGCCAAGTTCCCGAGCCATGCTGTAACTCATTTTGGGCAGATCAAACCAGGAGCAATGCCAAGCAATGTCAACAGTAGACCTATTGCACATCCAATGGCACCACCATCCCTCGTTCAGGAAATCAACTAGCCGTTGGCGAAAGAAATAGCCTCATGCTGAATATGCAGGGCAAGAGTCCACTACCTTCAACCTGTCCATAAGTTATATCTGGAGAGGGATGAAAGAAAAGAGAGATTAAAGAATAGAGAGGTGTATGTGGAGAGGAAAAGTGAGAAAGGGTTTTGAGAGAAAAATAGAGCTCGAGTGTTGAGTGATGTGAGAAACACATATGAGATAGGGTGGAAAACATTACATGCTAAAGTAGTGGACTTCCTGTGAATTTGGTCGTCTCCCGACGATGGAAAGCGTCTAAACCCATCAAAGTCTCGGCCAATGCTTTTGTAGCTCTTGCCCTTCTTCAAGCCTTGGGCCACTTCAAGCGAATGCTAGACCCTCCGGAACCAGGGGCAAGCAGGAAATGTGCTAACATGCATAAACAAAGGGCATGTTGCCAAAAGCTCTGCCAGAGACGGTCGCTGCAGTCACCAGCGTCAGAAAATCGATGAATGAGACTGGGGATATCCAGCTCTCCGTTGTGAACCAAGGATCGGGCATCATGTAAAGTGAGCCCACACATCCTTCCTAAAGCTTGAACATGACCAAAACGCGATCAAGGCATGATTTCCTCGTCACACCGGGATTCCAGCTGAACTTGGAATTCTTCAATTGTAGGGCATAGCTCTTGCCCTCTAAAGCTGAAAACATGTGTAACCAGGTTCCAATATCTAGCCGCGGCATGAAGGAACAGAAAACATAGTGGAGAACAACTTAGCAGGAATAGTGCATTTATCCCGAAACCCCGAAAATTCACTTTTTTCGAGCCATCCAAAGTTACAATCCAATTTGAGAGCCTTTAGGAAAAGAATGGCTCCATTTGTGGCAAAAACAGAGCTAGAATGAAGAAACTACGAAGGCCTAGCTTTTGTAGAAGATAAGGCACTGAGTGGAAAATAGGTGGCAACATTCTAGAGGCCCCTCACACTGATGGCTGACCGGCCACTGGTGATGGCCGACAACCACCTTTTGTAGCCGACCGGCCACCACTGGTGGCCAACAGCCTCTGTTCATGGCTGACAGCATTCTTGTAGTCTTTGTGTGTGCTAAGAGTGCTGAGAACCTATGTTTTGTTTTGCTTTTGTTGCATTCTACTGTCTTGTTTTAGTAGTCTTGTTGAGTCGCTTTTAAGTTGTTTCAATTTGTTTGTCAAGTTGTTGTGTTGCTTATCGAGTTGTATTTGTTTTGTTTTTGCTTACCGAGTTGTTGTTTATCGAGTTGTTGTTGTTTTGTTTATCCAATCGTTTTACTCTGTTTGTTAAGTTGTTAGTCGGTTCATTACTTGATTAAGAAGGCTGTGCCAATGCAATGTGCGATTTTCAATCAAGATCAATCTCGTTTATTATTCTATGCGATGCTATGCGATGCTCAGAATGCAAAATACAACACTTTTTCATCAAAAAGTTGTTTTCATTCCAATCATGGTTACTTTTTACAAAAGAGTACAAGTTTTAAAGCAAAATAAAACCTGCCTAAAGCTGTACAAAGTGCTAACGCTACTAGCAAAAAGAAACTGAGCAAAATACAGGTAAATCAGCGCTAGCTATCTCAAGCTCTAGAGGCCCTCTTCGTCCTCTTTCTCGACGGAGCAGACTTTGCAGAGCTGTCTCCATCTGCACCGCTATTTGAACCAGATGCTGAATCAGAATCTAAACCGGAGTTGTCACCCTTTGCCTCGGAGCCCTCCTCGGCATCAGCATCACCACTAGTAGAACCTGAGCCAGCGTCATCATCTCCGCTCTCGGATGACTCAGCATGCTGACTCGCTGCCTCCTTGGCCTCGCTGGTCTCGGTATCATCCTCGCTCAGAATAGGCTCTAAAGGGCCACTCTCAGCTCGGGCACTCCTAGCTCGGCCTCGGCTGCGCGCTGGAACCTATTTCTCTCTCCTTGCTGCTGGAAGGGGTACTGATGGTCCTACTGTTGCTACCGCCGGTGCTATCGGTAAAGGTGGGACCTGAAAAGGCAGTTGATATATGTTAGCCATAGTATGTGTATCAGATGCAAGTATGGTATACAAAATGAGTACATGTAGAGGTCAGGTACAGAGTATGAATACAGTATAAAAATGCAATGTGCCAATGCAGTGTATTAGTGCAGTATGGGGAAGTTCTCATGTCAGTTTCAGTATGTCAGTGTAAATATGATGACTGGGATGCAAGAAAACTGAAGAAAATACCTAAATACCGTGAAGACTGAGTAGTGCCTCTCTCATCAATATCATCCCCTCGAATAAAGTGACCAGCTCGAGTAATCCCTCAGTGTACCCTGCAGATGCCTGTAAATGCATTGGGAATGATCAATGTCCAGAAGGAATGAATATCTGAGAGAGAATGAAAAATGAAAACTATGGTACGTACTGGAGATGAGTCAAGAACTCTGACATATCTATGACCAGCCACCGGAGGCTTAATCGGAATCCGGTAAGCCTCTCCGGTGTACCGCTAACCTATCAACTCGGTCAAAAGCTCTGGCCAACTGAAAGCAAACGGATCTCGAGTGATTAATGTGATTCACTCGAAGGTCAATGAGAACGAGGTACGTGGGGAGACTCAGAGGGTGAAACACTTACGGCATGTGTATCAGGTCCAGCAAAAGAGGCTTAGGGCAAACGAGTACCAAGGACCAATGGTGTCCTTTACTGAAGCTGACCTAGACATGGTGCAGCATCCACACAACGATACTCTTGTTAATCATTTTCTTTTCCATTCACGCTGTCCCCATTGGTTGAAAGTTTGCCACCTGCTTGCCGTCGGCATTCTACAGAGTGAGAAGTCTTATCGTGTTTAATGTCTTGGCAATCTCATTTAATACTTGGCACATGGATTTAATAATTTTGAAAAATCCTTGTCTGCCACGTGGCTAGACTTTTGCTTGGCACGTGTCTAGTTGATGCTTGGGCTTGACTATTGTGAGTTCTCTATTAAGCTTGGTGTTGGACCTGTTCTGAGCTTTATGATGATAACTAATTAAATAATTATTTGAGAAACCCATAGCAACCATGAGTTGGGCCATGCCTATCATTTATTATCATGGTTACAAAATATCTTAATATTCAATTATAAGAAAAATAAGTATATAACATCACTTAAAACTATAAATAGTTTTGGCAAACATATTGTTTAGAAACGCTGTTGTTTTGATACGAGTAACAGCTTCACGTTCCTAAAGAAGAGCATATGATGCTGTTTTAATTCACAGCAAGTAGGGCGATGCAAAATACCGCACAATCTGTTAAAATCGTATCGATCCGTATTAATTCACACCGCTCTAATCACTAACTGCGATTTAAACTTTAAAATTTATAATCCAACAATCGAGCTGCTTTGCTCCGCTCCGCACCGCTATAGTTAATATATATATATATTTTAACTTTCAATAAAATATCAAAGTAAAAATGAGTGTGAGAGAGATTTAAGATATGAAATTTATTACAAATTAGTGGTTATATATATGAAACATATTATGTAAAATTACTTTGTGTTATATAAATAAAAAATATTATACAAATTAGTGTTATATATTATGCAAATGTATGATAATTAGTTAGAATATTCTTCAATCCGTCAAAAATCGCCAAATTAGTTAGAATATTCTTCAATCCGCCAATCCGTCAAAATTGTCCAAACCACAATTTATCAATCCGCTAATCCGCTAACCCGCCATTTAATTTCTAATTTTACTCTCAAATCACCCGAAATGCACCGCACATACCCCTACCATGCACTCCAAATCTCTTAAAATAAGAGGAGGGAGATTGAAGACTTTTTGATTTTCAAATATAAACTCTGGATTATAAACTCTCTTCTATTTTAACCACTCTGGATTATAAAAAATCTATTTATTAATATATCTCACCATGTTTAAAAAAAATAAAAAATAATTTTTTTTATTACAATTGTATAACAATGAAAATATGTCTAAGTCATTGTAAGTATATGAGTTGTTAAATTCAACTCTCATTACGTGTTATTAATTTATTAAACCATGCTTGTAGACTCTCTTCAAGATTTACTTGATGTATTTGGAAGCAGCACTGGTAGGAAGCCTGAAAATCTGTGGCTCGAATGGCTCGAAACTATCAAAACGACGCCGTTTTACTGCCAAAACGACGTCGTTTTGACAGTTTCGAACTATTTGAGCCACACAGTTTGTGGCCCTCAAACATTATTCATATGGAAGGGATACTTTGTGTATGTCTAAAAATTAATCAATTTGTACATAAACAGGCTAAACATCTATTCATAAAAAAGTATAGATTGCCACATGTTTAGTTGGTGACTAGTTAATTTGTGATGGGGACGTGGCATAAAATTTGTGAAAAACTATTTTGTATTGTTATAATTTTAGTGCAGTTTGGATTCCCTCAACATGCATGGAGGCTCCAATTAATGAAAAATTATTTAATATTTTTAGAGTGTCACGTATTTATGTTTCAGAATTAATTATTATATATTATGTTTTATTATATTTCTCAATTATTCAACATAAAATTATAAATTTTACTTTTTTTTACCAATCACAACAATTTAAAATATCATGTGACAATGCTCCATGAACCCCTAATAATCACTCTCAATTAATGTCGCTTTTGAAAATTATATGTATTGGAAAGGAGTTATTATAATAATAGGAGAGGTATTGTTTGGGTTTATGAGATTTATTGCGGATCCCATCATGATAATTTGAATTATTTATTTTTTTAGGACTTTTAATATATATTATCTACGCAAAAATTTCGGCCTATTTACTAATTGTAACAACTTAATTTTATCAAATTTGTTATTAAAAAACATGAGCAACAAATTTATTTTTTAAATTAAACTATTTATTTTGTAATAACAAATGTGATGAAATAAAAATATTATCAGATCGATTTAATTTTTTTTATTTTTATAAATGATATACACGAAGAATAATGCTACACTACTAGAATTTTTCCCCAGAAAAAAAACTTTAACATGTGGTCTAGGTTTATTCACGTCATGACATGAGCCACAATGTACTAAAATCTCAACCACAAAATTTTCTTCTGTACTAAAATCTTAAAGTACGCAAAATTTGAAAAGTCGGAGGCCAAACTGCAGCATTGTGATTCTTCTGAGTTTGTGAGAGAGAGAGAGAGAGAGGAGAGGAGAGGAGAGAAGAGGAGAGAGGTGAGGGGTGATGAAGAAGACGTTGAGTAAGCATTTCTTACACGAGCATACATTGGAACTCAATGATAAGGCGGAGGAGAAGTGTAGAGGTAAGTGCAGGGTATGCCGAGAACCAATCACTGATTGGCAATACTATCGTTGTAGTAAGTGCCCTGATATACGCATCCACACCCATTCCTGTTCTCAAATTCCACAACAATTCGATCGCCACCCCTTTCAACCCCACCCTCACCACACCCTTTTCCTTTCCGATAAACTCCTTCCATCCCACTTTTGCTACGCTTGTGGTGGCAACTGTTACGGAAGAGACTTGTTCATCTACAAATGTCTCGCCTCTGATTTTGTCCTCCATGTCAAGTGTGCTCTCCTCACCCCAACCCCCACCGCAATCGCCACCAAAAACAACCACCACAACAAGAAGATTCAATTTCAATTTCAATTTCAGCACCAGAAGGACCAACCCAATCACCCACATCCCTTTATATTGTGTCATAAGGATCAGAATTTGATTTATAAGTGCACTTGCTGTGACTTGGTTATTCATGAAGATTGTGTCTATGTATGTTTACAGTGTAAGGGTTTGTTGCACAATTCATGCTTAGAGTTGCCATGGGAAATTAAACACCCATTTCACTCCTCACATCCTCTCGTCCTCCGCTCTCGGCCTGGCTCATATGACCGAGAGTTCATCTGCAGCGTCTGTTGCCAGAGGCGGCACGGTTTCGCCTACCATTGTTTTAAGTGCAAGTTTGTGGTAGATGTTCATTGTGCTTGTTCGATACCCGAACATGGTCATACTCATATTGAACAATTCAACCACTCCCATCCCTTGTTTTTGTGCCACAATAATAATAAAAATGAGAATCTTATTCATTCTTATACCTGCTATGCTTGTTGGCGGCCCTTGAACGATTCCATTTATTTTTGCCCCGAATGCTGTGCCCTGCTTCACGAATCATGTGCTAATTTGCCTCCAGAAATCGAGCACCTCCTTCATCCTCACCACACTCTCACCCTCCACTACCATCATCGACATAGTCGAGTAAATACAGGCAACGTGAAATGTGGGGTATGTTTGAGCGATTGTCATGGTTTTTTCTACGAATGTTCCCACTGCGAATGGTACATGGATGTTAGATGTGCTTTTTTGTCAAAGCCCACTATTATGAGCAGGTCTAAAATTCACCGCCACCCTCTTGCTTTGATCTTCGCAGAAACTGCTCGAGTGGGTTGCAAGACCTGCTCAAAGTTCTGCCCCCATAGCCCTTTATTCCGTTGTGTGTGGTGCAATTTCAGTCGCCATGTCCATTGTATTTCAGCATTACCGCCTACCCTCAAATACAATAATCATATCCATCGCCTTACCTTCACCAATTCTCCAATTAAAGACCATCAGGATGAAGATGATGAGGCAGAGCTTTACTGTGATGCTTGCGAAAAAAGAAGGGATCTAGCACAAGCAACTTATTATTGTGAAAAATGCCACTACGTTGCTCATCCTCATTGCGTGGTATCTGAGGTATGTCTGCATTCAGTTTTATATATCAAATTAAAATTGATGAAACAGTGATTGGGTTGACTAGAAGGATTTGTCCTATTGAGATAAGATGTCATGAATAGATTGGTCATTACTAAATAAGATCTCGTGATTTTATTTTGATTTAAAACAGGAATTTTTAGCTATTGCAATTCAAGTCATATATCAAAGATCCAATGTAAGACCAATATAGAACAAATCAAAAAGTAGGATTAATTATTGAAGTAAATGATCATCATACATTAGTTGGCAGCCATCCTCAATAAGATATAGCCACCCATTTCATAGAGGTTAGTAATTCCCTAATTCACCACAGTATGTGCGGCCTGATTTCTAAAGTGTCAAACGCTCTCAAATCTCAGTTACTTAACTGGATAATGTGAGTTGGTACAAGTATGAAAGTAGTGTAGTCCAAAGTGTCAAAAGCTCTTCTAGAAAGATGTTTTTGACATTTCCTGCCTTTTACATTTAACGAATATGAGGACATTTAAAAAAGAATTATGGACAATGTAGAGAAGTAATTTTGTTTTAATAATTGAATTCCATTTTTTCATTGTTTGCCCCCTTTTATTCAGTTGTTTATTCAGTTTCTCTAACTTTACTTTGTGTTGACAATTAGATCATACATATTCTTGAAGAAAAGTGGTCAAAGCATGAAAATGTTGAGGTAAAAATTGCTTCTGTTGATATCAACCTTAAAGCATTCTATCTGCAAATATCTTTCTTCTGCATTCTTCAAGCTCTTCTTTTTTTATTTTTTTATTTTTTTATTTTTATGTCCCATTTTTCTTTTCTTTGAACTTGTGCTTCTACTATTGCTTAATTCTCTCAAAAAGTCAGCATCTGGATTTTGTGTCTTCTGTAATTTACAGGAGCCACCTGCACTGACATTGAAAGAATTTCTAGACTCATTTTCAGAGGATGAGAACAAAGAAGTGAAAGGTGTTTTTGAAGCGTACAGAAGGGATGTCCAAGGAGAAACTGGCATCTTTAAAAACATCAAGAATTCTGAGCTTAGGCGCTCTGCACATTTGGACAAGGTCTCTGCACGAGTCATGAAAAAGCTTGTTTTTGAAGTTGATGTTGCAATGCCTTGGGAAAATTGGGATTCCACATCAAAGGTTATTAAGGATGGAAACTACATGATTTTGGAGAACCAGGTGTCCATCCTAAAAGTCTTGTTTTCAAAATATGGGGACTTCAGTAATAGATCAAGACTTAGTACAAAGGCAATTATGTTATTCATAATGACAGTATGTGAAGCCGTATACAACATGTGCAACACCAAGGTCGTGGACATAACTACAAGTCTACTTTTGACTTGGTTTCACTCCTTCGCTCTTGCTCAATATGCAAACTTTGAAATTATGTTTGTCATTGCCCGTTTGACAAAACTGGTGCGTGCTCACTTTGGCCTCCAAGCTGATCATGATGTTCCTGTAGACCTTAAACTTGCTGGACTGAGTGTCCAGATCGCAAAGCAACTTGCAGTCATAGATTCCAAAGCACTCGCCATTGTTAAACAAGATGGAGAAACTGATGATCTCCGGAAGAAGGTAGATTCGATGCAGCTAACCATTAGCAAACTGGATGAAGCTATTCAAGAGCTTGAAAATAATAAACAAGCGATTGGAAAGAAGAAACAGGCACTTGGAAAGAAGAAACAGAAACATGCACTTGAAAAGGAGAAAGAGGCACTTGAAAAGAACAAGAAGGCACTTTTGAAGACGCGTGAGGAGAAGTGTGTAAGAAAGGAGTGCTTGATTGATGCTCTCGAACTCGAGGGACAGATGGCAGGCACAAGCCTGTTTTGATGTGCAGCAAAGGCTCTCCTATTGCTAGCAGCAACCATTGTTGCAACAGGTTTGTCCTCCTTTACTCTTGCTTTGATTTGACTTTCATTTGAATCATTGTGTATTTTGAGATAATGTCAGTTGTGAGAATTGACTCATGTTTGTGTGATTTCTTTTTCTCTGTACCACTGGTAAGAAATTGCCCCTTTTTTCAATGTCTGATTGCTTAAGAATATTCATCTTTTATTTTTCATCTGTAATGTTTATTTTAATTAATAAAATGTTACTACATTAAAAAATAAAAAATAAAAAACCGAATGCTCCAATCCAATTTCATGTAAAATTGCATGAACATATTGCATTAGTTTATGACACTCTAGTTCGGGACACATTTTGCCTTTCGAGTATTTAACGTGTTTGGGGTCAAGATGCAGTTAAAAAATTAACTCCTGATATACAGTTTCTATGAAACTTCTTGTGAATGTTCAAAGACAAAAGATTTATGGACAATGTGGAGAAGTAATTCTTTTTTAATAATTTAATTTCATTTTTCATTTTTTGCCCTTTACTATTCAGTTGTTTATTGAGTTGTTCTAACTCTACTTTATCTTGATAATTAGATCATACACATTCTACAAGAAGAGTGGTCAAAGCATGAAAATGTTGTGGTAAAAATTGCTTCTGTTGATATTGCTCTTAGAAGTGTTTTGTCTGCAAATATCTTATTTCTACTTAAATCGTTTCGGTGAAAGTGCCTATGCCCTTCAAGCTCTTTTTAAAATTTTAAATATTTATATTTTACATCCCCATTTCCTTTTTCTTTTATTTTCTTTGAACTCGTGCTTTTGATGGGCTTGGTTTGGTTTGGTTTGGTTGGTTGTACTTTTGCTATTACTTAACTCATTCAAAAAGTCAGCATCTTGAATATTTGTTTTCAGTGCTTTTCAGGGGCCACTTGTAGTGACTTTAAAAGAATTTTTCGATTCATTTACAGAGAATGAGAACAAAGAAGTGCAAAGTCTTTTCAAATCTTACAGAAGGGATGTTCGAGAAGGTGCCATCCTCCCAAAAATCTTCCTATCTTTATACGAGGACGTGGATGAGGACAAGAACAAAAAAATACGTATGGCCGTGGCCATGGAAAAGTTTATTTCTGAAGTTGAAGTTGCAATGCCTTGGGAAAATTGGGATTCCACATCAAAGGTTATTAAGGATGGAAACTACATGATTCTTAAGAACCAAGTGTCTACCCTGAAAGACTTGTTTTCCAAATATGGGGATTTCAGTAATAGATTGAGACTTAGTACGAAGGCAAATACATTATTCATGATGGTATCCTAAGCTATATATTGCATGTGCAGCACCAAGGTTGTGGACATAACTACAAGTCTACTTTTGACCTGGTTTCACTCTTTTGCTCTTGCTAAATCTGCAGACTTGAAAATTATGTTTGTCATTGCAAAAAGAACCATCAACAATGTAGAGAAGTAATTCTATTTTAATAATTTAATCTCAATTTTCACTGTTTGCTCTTTTTTATTCCGTTATTCTGACCTCACTTTGTCTTGATAATTAGATCATACATATTCTAGAAGAAGAGTGGTCAATGCATGGAAAAGTTGGGGTAAAAATTGCTTTTCTTGATATTGCCCTTAAAACTGTTCTATCTACAAATATCTTAGATCTACTTGAGCCTTCTAGTGAAAGTGCCTATGTTCTTCAGGCTCTTCTTCTTCTTCATTTTCCTTTTGTTTATGTCTCCATTTTTCTTTTCATTTAAAAAGTCAACATCTTGATTTTGTGTTTTTTGTAATTTTCAGGAGCTACGTGCACTAACGTCGAAAGAATTTTTAGATTCATTTACAGAGGATGAGAACAAAGAAGTGTAAGGTCTTTTCGAAGAAGCCTACAAAAGGAGTGTTCAAGGAGAAAAAGGCAAGATCTTGCTATGTTTATACGAGGACGGGGATAAGGATGAGTACGACAAAATAGATATGATCAAGGTCTTGATGAAAAAGTTTGTTTCTGAAGTTGAAGTCACATTGCCTTGGGAAAATTGGGATTCCACATCAAAGGTTATTGAGGATGGAAACTACATGATTTTGGAGAATCGGGTGTCCATCCTAGAAGCCTTGCTTTCCAAATACAGGGACTTAAGTAAGAGTTCAAGACTTGGTACAAAGGCAACGATGTTATTCACAATGACAGTATGTGAAACTGCACACGACATGTGCAGCACCAAGATCGGGGACATAACTACAAGTCAACTTTTGATCTGGCTTCTCTCCTTCACACTTGCTCAATATGCGGGCTTTGAAATTCAGTTTGTCATTGCTCGTTTGACAAAACTGGTGCATACTCACTTTGGTCTCCAAGCTGATTATGACATTCCTATAGACCTTGAGCTTGCCAAAATGGGTGTCCCAATTGCAACACAACTTTCAGTCGTAGATTCTAAAGAGCTCACCAATATTGAACAAGATGGATAAACTGATGATGATCTCTGGAAGAAGGTATCTTTGCAGCTAACCATTATGAAACTAGATGAAGCCATTGAAGATCTTAAAAAGAAGAAACAGGCACTTTTGAAGATGCAAGAGGATAGGTGCTTAAGAAAGGCAGATGGCAGGCGCAAGCCTATTGTGAAAGGGTCTACTACTACTAGTAACTAGCATTGTTGCAGCAGGTTTGTGGTCCTTGTCTCTTGTGTTGATTTGATTTTGTGTCATTTCACAGGAATCATTATGTACACATAACCAACCATGTAAAATAGAGGCGGAACACTCCATTGATCACAATTATTCTTCACTTTGATTCCTATTGTTTTAAATTAAACTATTTGGTCTGTAAAAAAAGTTTTCCATTACAAATTACTTTTCACCCAAACAAATGGAGCGTACTCCCAAAAAATCTCAGTTGCTCTACAATTAATAATGTTGCTGAAATTTTTTGTGAGACAATGCTAATTACATCAAGACACATTTAAATTAAATAGTTGAAATAAAAATAAATAGCTTTTTGAGAGCAACACATACATAAAACAAAACCCCCCCATACTGAAGGAATAAAGATTGAGAGCTCTAATTTTAGAGCTTCAAAGAGAGCTCTAGTGATGTGGCAAGGAGTGAGGCCCACATATGATGTGATGTGTGTGCCTAAGTTTGTTTTGTTTTGTTTTGTTTTTTTTTTTTTTTTCTCTTGCTACATCATTAGAGTTCTCTTTAGAATTCTAAAATTAGAGCTCTCTAATATTGTTGATACTGAAGTTATATCCCACTTTCTCATTTACGACCTAAAAATTAGGCACAACGGGGGCAATATTTTACAGGGCCAATTTGGTCATATGCATGGACAACTAGAGATGTGTTGTAGATAGCCTTCACCAGATAGGCTTGGCACCTAGTCAAAACATAAATAAATAAATAAATACTGAAAATGAAATATTAATTGAAAATGTAATTGGAATTTTTTTTATTTTTTGATGTAATTACCAACAAAATTAAATAAATATAGAGTGAAAAATAAATATTGGGTAAAAACAATTAGCACAAGAAGACACCAAATTTTACATAATTTAACAAACTCTGTTTACATTTACAAATATTTTTCTCATCCATTATGTTGACTAACATGTTTGTAAAATATCCACTATCACTAAAATAATACTGGCTACACCGCATCTCAAAATTAATAGATACACATAATGCAAACTGAGACTTATTAATTTCGTTTTCTTTAAGCAAATTCAAACCCATTATAGTTGAGAAAACTTTTTCAGCTAGAGCAGCAGATCATCACATTTTAATTTTTCTCCTCCATAATACAATAGATTGATTGATAATCATATCGACTCAAACCAATTATGCATAAGTTGGTGAGTTCAAAGTTTCATAAAAAAATATCTTTATAAATTATTAAAAAAAATTTTTGCCTGAAAACACAATACACACTGATAAATTCACAACTCTTCTTTGTGCCCACTACCAAAGGGTTAGGTTTTTTATTTTTTATTTTATATAGTAAATTTATAAGACACTTATATTAAAATAAAATAAAAAAGTAAGCGTCATACCAAAGAGTTAGGTTATATTATATTATTTAGATATACACTGAAACAAATGAAACAATGAATTAAATAATTAACCCAACATAACCTTTGGTCGTTATAGGGGATTGTTGTACAATGCCCACTTATATCCCATGTGACCAAGCTAGGTTGATCATCCAAATTAGGAACCTGGTGGTTAGACAATTAGAAATGTATAGTCAATGCTACTCTGGCCAATTTCCCTGACTGTGACATTCTTAATATTTTAGTCCCACTGTAGGGTGTGTTTTCCACTTTATTCCCAATATAGGGTGAAACGGTTTTGCTAAAACCGTTTTCTTTAAAACGGCTTTGCCAATGCCCTTTTTGATGAATAAAAAAATAATAAAATTTTCCTTCATAAAAACAACTTTAGAAAAACCGTTTTTACTTAACGTGTGATTAATTATGAGTTTATAGAAAATGGTTTTCGTAAAACCGTTTTTATTTTTATTAAAAAAATTTTTCCCAATTTATAAATATTGTTTGCCTAAAAATAATTTTATCATAAAACGGTTTTTGAAAAGCCTTATTAGAAAACGGTTTTCAGAAAGCCGTTTTATTATTAACAAAATCTATTTCATTTTCCCTTTGAACTTACGAAAGCCGTTTTATGATGTCCAACACAACACAGTTGCGATTCTCACTCAGCCGAACTCCGAAGGGAAGACCGACGACGAAGAGAAAGCAAACGAACAACGGCCAACAGTACACCACCGGCAAAACGAGGAAGACCTTCAGCAAACACCCACATTCAGGTTTGTATCGCATAAACGAGGGTTTTCATTTCAGATTTGGGATTTTAAATTTCAAAATTAGGGATTGCTGAAACTAGGGTATTGAAAAGGTACAAATTTTGTTATTCGTAAGATATAGTTTACAATTTTCTGTATCTCAGTTCACTTTTCTATATCTCAGTTCGCTCCTTTTTTGTTTATGATATAGTTTACAATTTTATTTTCTGATTGTATTGATTAAACATTTTCATGTAAGCTCAATTACATGGAAGGGAATAAAATTTCAGATAAAAGATATAGATGTATTTGCCGTCTTTTACATGTAAATGTGTACTATTTACTTCGACATTCTAGCTTTGTTCTGCATTGTATATGTGAATTGGTCTTTTTGTTTTGGTTCTTTCTCTGTTTCGTAGTGAATTCTTTTTTAATTGGTTTCTTGCCTGAGTATCAAGATGCACCCCCAACTGTCTTCAAGGATTTGGAGGCACTTCTACTGATAAATTCTCAATTGGTATAATTCATTTACAGTCTGGTCACCTTCTGTATCTGTTATTTGACTCCTCTCTCTGAATATAGGATGATGGTTTTGTCATTATTCTGCAACACACAAATCTGGTTTCACCATAAGCTTCATGATCCCCAATGTAAACCATTTTTCATTTTGCAAGGAACGAAGTGAAGTACGTTTTTGTGCTGTGAGATGGGCTACATCCTTATTTGAGTTTTTGCAACATTGTCGAAGCTGAATTATTTGTAAGCTTGGGGCTGCAGATACTACGTTGGATATAAGGTATCTTGGTCTTTCATACTCTATGCTTTACATTTGCTTCAGTAAGTAGCTATTTTTTTTGTCATCATTTTGTGCATTAGTTTTTCAGTGTATTGATGTTTCTTATAATGGTAAGCCATTTATCTATAATCGTCAACATAATTGTTATGATCAGGGTTTTTTTTTTATTTTTTGTTTTTTGTTAATTTTGGCCAGTACTTTGTTTGGTGGTACTGTAAGGGTGTGCATATGTGATGTGAAACTTGGGTTATAAATTGATGTTAAAGAAATCAACTGTTGTTATTAAAATGTGATAATTTTCCCTTCTTCTCTAATGGGATCAAAATTTCATTTCAGTACGTTCTTTCGGTTAGGTTGGAAATGAAAATAGAATTGGAAACTTTTTCAAACGTTTCGAAAGCATGAGAAATAACAAAAGGATTTGAAAGTGTATGAAAATATTTGGAAATAAAAACAAAAACTTTTATTGATATTAATAAATTCTCAATAGTTAATTACTTGAACATGTTGAGTGTTATGAATGCTTAGTTGGATAAAGGAGTTTGCCATTTTGAGAAAAATATATTAAAAGAAATTGCGAAATTCTTGTAACAGTAGGGATGCAAAAATAAACAATCGGTGCATTGCTCCTTCATGTTTTCTAGACTACGAAGCACAATTGCTAGCTGATTTGTTATCACAATAAAGCCTCAAAAAATCTTTTTTTGTTGGTTTTAATTCTTATGGTGATTTTTAGTCAAAAGAAGTTCAAAGGGTCTATGTGTCATTGATTTGTACTTGACCTGGCATCTGTTTGACTGGCATTTACTTTACCAAGTTGCAAAGATAACCTCTTTATCAATGTAATTAGCCTAATTAAACGGAGTTAAGAAAACAAATGTTTATTCAACAATCCTCAGAGCTTCTTCTAAACTGAGGTGTTGTAACTCCATGCTTGAATTGATTATCTGTACCTACATGAATCTATTAGATTAGCGAGCTTAATGTGATTATGTTTTCAAAAGGCAAGATACTTTTTATTCTTCATGGAAAGTTGGAATTTGAATATTTTATACTATTGTTTCAGACTGAACAATTGTGGGCATGGTAGTTTAGAGTTTGAACTTGTGAACAATTTAGGATTTTCCTGTTGGAAGTTCTTAGGTTGTTATAGTATGAAAAATTAAGGCTTGTAAAATTAGGTTCTTATAGTATGACGAATTAGTTTAGTAGAGTTTTTCTGTATCAAAGGCCTATTGGTTATAATGCCATACATGGATGGTTCAATACATGAAGATGAAATGAGAAATTATGGCGGGCACAATGAGGTTGTGGAAAGAGTTCTTACAGTATGTGCATGCTATTTCATAGAATGTGAAATTAAAAAAAAGCAAAGTATGAAAGCAACTACACATGAAACACATGATGAAAAGGGGTTTGATAGACCTGAACAAAATGTCAATTAAAGATATGGAAAGGTTCTTTCAAAGCATCTGAAAACACCCACACATGAATGCCCCAAAAAAGGAGTTTTAATTGAAAAAATTATTAAAAATAATAATAATAATACCAAAGGGAAAGCATAACAACATAAAACAAAGAGTAAAGGAAAACATAAGCTCGTAAGAAGGAATGAAGAAATCATCACAAATCACAACAAAAGAATTCAAATGTTAATTCATGATAATTGGAGAAATGATCCCACACATGATTTTTTGTTTAAATGTACAAATAGATAATCCTTCTAAATAATACAAGAAATAAAAGTCATATAGGATGCTATTACATATGGAGCAAATAACTTTCATTTCCATGTTCACGTTGATATGCCACTTAAATATTTTGTAATACCAAAAGACCCATGCCTAAAGGCACTCCTGTGTAATATATGTGGTGTTTGCGCTCAAATGTGCTTACTTTATTATTTTGAAATAATTGAGTTACTTTGAATGCAAAGTTTAGGTATGGAAGTTGTGAGCATTATGTTCTATTGGAGTGGAAAGATTTTGCGAAATCGCGATGAAGGTGTGTCATACGACACCGAACCTCAGGGGTTGTATAATGTGCACAGGGGGATAACATTGGGTGAGTTGGAGGCTATGATGGTGCCGAAGGTTGGTACGCATGGGGAAATAATGCGATTAAAGTTTAAATGTAGACTCCCATGTCGGGGGAAGTATAGGTTGCTACCAATCAAAGATAATGAGACCTTAAGTGATGTCTTAGAGCTCCCACAGAAATTAGGTCTTGATTAGTTTTTGGAAATCTATGTGGAGAAGGAAAGCAATTTTGGTGGCACAGAGATGCCAATTCCGGTGGGTGGGACATTCACTCAAATGTTGACACAATCGCAATCCCCTGACAATACACTTATATAGTCTGCACACATGTTCCCTGAAGATTACCCTCCATTTAATCATTCTCAGAGTTACAATCAATTAAATGCATCACAGAATGTAGATGGTTATTATAGTGCCGGAGCAGGTCCAAGTCCTCTGACAATGTATAATCCGATGGTTCTTACAACCCCATATCCCCACTAGAATGAAGAATGTCCACCGGTTTGTAATGTTCAACGTACAACGGAGACGGCTGTCCAAAATTATGCATCCTCCGATAATACAGTGCCATTTTTTGACGAGGTTGGAGTAAGTGATGAAGATTCCGTGGAAGATGTGAATGGCGCATGGGAAGGTGAAGAGAATGACTCCGGTGATGACGAAGTTGGAGGGCATCATGATATGCAGGAGGTACACCCAAATGTCCATATCCCTTTCTACCATAATTTGCATTTCGACAATGATCGTTCCGTCACTAGCCGTGATGTTGTCGAACGTTGGCCATTATGGGACTTCGAAACTGCTCATTTGGAGAAAGGAATGATATTTACTGATAAGAAAAGACTAGTGCACGCTGTTCAGTTGTATAACCTGAAGCACAATCGAGAATGCAAGGTCGTAGAATCCAAAGGAAACAGTTGGATGGCCGAGTGCAAGCACGGCTGCAACTGGAGGGTTCGGGCAACGAAGTTGAAAGACAGATTTCTTTCAAATTAGAAGGTTTGAAGCACCGCATCAATGTGTGTGCCCTAGAATGAATAGGGACAATTGCAACCTCAAGTCTGAGGTCATTGCTCATTTCATCAAGACACAAATTGCGGTAAGTGACATGTTAGATTATTGTTTTCAGGATTTCATTATGACTGTAATATATTCAAATATAATTTATATTTGCAGATATCACCAGAATTGCCTATTGCTTACCATAATTAAGGTCGTGAAGGAGAAGTTTCAGTTCACTATATCATATAAGAAAGCGTGGCTTACAAGGACGAAGGCAGTTGCAATGGTGTTTGATGACTGGGACGAGTCGTATCGAAGGTTCCCTAGATATATGGCTGCATTGCAGGCATTCAATCCAGGCACAGTTGTCATGTGGGACATGATTCCGAATTTGCACTCTACCTCAATCGGAACTGAAATGTACATGAACTATGTGTTCTAGGCATTTAAACCTGCAATAGAAGGCTTCAAGTATTGTCGTCCAGTGATATGCATTGACGGCACACACTTGTACGAAAAATACGAAGGGAAGATTGTTGCGGCCACTGCAGTGACTGCTGCGGACAAGATTGTACCTATTGCCTTTGCCGTTGTTGACAAGGAGATAATCGAGAGTTGGGGTTGGTTCATTACTCTGCTTAGGTGACATGTGTGCTGTGACCGAGAGGGGGTGATATTGATATCCGATTGACACACAGCTTTGCTTAGTGTTGTGTCAAGAATTTGGGACAATCCAGCAGTTCAACCAAGAGGGTACCATAGGTATTGCTTGCGACACGTATGTAGCAATTTCAATGAAGAAATTCGGCAATACAGTAGCGAAGGATCTTGTGTGGAGAGCTGGTTCTGCACGGTAAGTGCGGAAGTTTAATAAGATTATGGACGATATCTACAAGCTCGAGAAGAATGCTAAACGGTGGTTTAATTGGATGAACCCTATTCATTGGACATTGTGATCATGGTGGTTGTCGTTAGGGCATATTGACGACAAACCATATAGAGGGCTTCAATGGTGTACTAAAAGGCGCACGTAGTGTTCCCATTACAGCATCAGTTGAGATAACTTTTTATCGGTTCATCAAATATTTTGACGAGGACAGGACCATTGCTGAAAATGCGAGTAATCAGGGTCACTTGTACACGACTAATGTTCAACGATGGATTAACGAGCACCAAGCTAAAGCGAATGTGCACATGTTGGTACCGATTAATAGGTAATTTTTATTCGACGCATCGAATTCACTACACATTAACATTTCGCACTCATCGATCATTGATGTTAGTCTGTATTTAAACATATATGCATATTAATCCACGTACATACATTTTTTCTGCAGGGGAATAGGGGAATATGAGGTGAGGACAACACCGCATGGGATGGGGGGTGGTGCTCGTCAAATAGTTAGTCTCCGACCACCGAGTTGTTCATATGAGAAGTACACATTATTTCACTTGCCATGTTCCTACATGCTTGCTGTGACAGTAGACTTGGGCGAGGACCCTTTTCCTTTCATTGCACCAGAGTATAGGTTGGAAGTCCACAAGCGTATCTTGGCGTAGAAGTTTAGGCCCATGCCGCACGAGTAATATTGGCCTAACGATGATTACCCAACTTTGCTTGCTATTCCAGATCGACAACGTCAAGTTAAAATGGGTCGTCCTCAGCATACCCGCATCCACAACGAAATGGATACTTCCAGACAAAGTGGATTGCACCATTGTAGTTTGTGTTTGCAAAGAGGGCATGATAAGAGAAAATGTCCAACGAGAATCCGATCGATTCGACAGTAGTTTTTTGTCTTGTTTACATATTAGTTCCATGCTACTTTTTTTGAATTGGAGTCAATGTAATTTCAATGAATCAGTATTCAGTAAATTGATAATGTATTTACGACTTCAATTACTGATGACATAGATTTGGTCAAATGTGGCAAATCTCTTCAATTGCTTTAGTTGTTGCAAGTGTCCTTTGTGCACTGGATTGTACAGACTTTGGTGTGTTGATGGTCGATTGTGTCCTGACCTCGATGGACACCAGTTTATCTAATGTTAGAAAAATGCAAATATTGTGAAATGAATTAATAATCACCAATATAAATGCAATTTATATTCAATGTTTTGCCACATTTTGTTATGTGGGAAACTATTTTTTTTAATTTTTTTTTCAAAATCCATTACATGGGTGAAGGCCATTTTATGAATTCAATCATTTCTCGGACATTTACTACGTATTGGTATCTGCTTAGTTCTTGTGAAAAGATGACTACTGTATTTCAAATCTACTTAAAACCCTCTTCAAACCTTCCTACTTCTTTCCTGCCCAAATGACAACTCCTTTAAAGTGAAAGCACGCTTTTTCATGTCGTACAGGTTGACGTGACAATGCTCTGACAATAACTTTAATCACACAGGTATCATGTGAACGTTATCTCCTATGACAATAATGTCAAATGAATTACTAATCACCAATATGAATGCATGTCATATTCAATGCGTTGCCACATTTTGTTAGGTGGTGAATTGTTTTTTTAGTTTCCAAAAATTCATTACGTGAGGGAAGGCCATTTTATCAATTCAATCATGTGTCTTAAATTTAGTACATATTGGTAAATGCTTAGTTCTAAAAAGTTTGAGTAGTGGATCTGAAATCTACATAAAACATGGGTTTTCATGTCATAAAGCTTGACGTGACAACGCGCTGACAATATCTTTAGACTCACAGGTACCATGTGTACCTTATCTCCTATCACAATAATGTGAAATGAATTACTAATCAGCAATATAAATGCATGTAATATTCAATAATGTGAAATGAATTACGTGACGAAAGCCCATTTTTCCAGGCAAGAAATTTCTCTTAAATTTAGTACATATTGGTAAATGATTAGTTTTAAAAAGTTTTTATATGTGATTTTCAAATCTCCTAAAAACCCTCGTCAGCTGTATGGATTTGAAATCTATTGAATTGACAAGTCGAATTGACATCTCCTAATGACATGAAAGCACGTTTTTTCATGTCATAAATGTTTACGTGACAACGCTCATCCAATTACTTTAAACACACAAGTACCATCATGACATCAAATGAAAGCACGTTTTTTCATGTCATAAAGGTTGACGTGACAACACTCTTCCAATTAGTTTACACACAGGTACCATGATGACATAAATTGAAAGCACGTTTTTTCATGTCATAAAGGTTGACGTGACAACACTCGTCCAATTACTTTAAACACACAAGTACCATCATGACATAAAGTGAAAGCACGTTTTCCATGTCATAAAGGTTGACGTGACAACGCTCTTCCAATTACTTTAAACACATAGGTACCATCATGACATAAAGTGAAAGCACATTTTTTCATGTCATAAAGGCTAATGTGATAACGCTCTTCCACTTACTCTAAACACACAGACATGAGTAATCGTGTCCATCTCCATTTTATGTGTTCTGCATGTTGGAACTACTGTTCCCAGTCACCACTATAAGTATCACACCCTAGCAGACCTACATGTTTACACAAAAACCGAGAGATATCATCATGACATATACGGTGGTTGATCTATATTCCACAATGGGTCAACATTGGGTTGCAGACGGAGATGAATTTCAATACCTGTTAAATCCAAATTTGCGTTACTCACATCACACCGTCAATACCATGAGAGCTGAGTGAGAATTTCGCATAACACGAGCAACCGTTCTCATTGAGCTATGTCATGAAGTTCATATTAAATTTCCTCGACGACTAGCCATGCGTATGCCAATTGACACTCCACAGTTGTTGCAAAGGGCATTGCATCGTATTCGTGATGAAGTTAATCGCATGACCCAACGTTTGCAAAGGTCTGAACTTCAGAAGACAGCGAATGAGCGTGCTGAAGATGGCTTAATGGATGATGCGCAACAATATTTCAGTTGGAGCATGGATGCTATGTATCAATCTGACATTGAGATGTCAGATGATGATGATAATGAATGAAACTATTTCGATGTCTGGCGGAACAATTTCTCTTGTAATGGCTTTGTAATGCGTATCCACAAGTTATCAATAAAATGAGAATTTAGAATGTGAAATTATGACTTGTGTAATGGTTTCACTGAAAATGCACAACATTTTTAAAATGCGATAATTGTCAAGATCAGCATATAGCATATGCCCCTTCCAATGGCCCTTGTTAATGTTTAGCATTTTATTTTGTGATTTACATCCATAATTGACAGATTAAATAGGTCTATACTTTCAAATAAAATGTGGTTGTCCAGCTGATCGCATTCGTTTGGTCCCTTTAATGTAAACAATTTTTTTTTGCTTCCCTGAAATTGATTATGGAACATTCTTTCGAAAATAATATACTAACCTGACATTGTCATCCCCCATTGATAATGATGACAATGACTGAACTTGGTTGGATGTATGATGATAAAAGATAAGATACATTGTAATGGCTAGCCACAAGTTACCAATGCAAATACAAATTTTGCAAGCCATGTTTATAGGTGAGTGTACATAAATGTACACTTTTCATAAACTTAAGCTTCATAAAACAGTAACACATAGTGCAACGAACGGTTAATAACGTAGTTGAACAACAACAATGCAGTGGACGGTTACACAACATAGACCCGATACACACCAACAACATAAAACAGTCACACATACTGAACTCCTAGGTTACATATGTTGAAAGTAGACTCGGTACGACATACACACATATTGAACAACAACACTTACATGTTTGATTTGTCATTCCTCATCTGACATGTAGTAGTCAGAGAGATATTTTTCATTGTGTAAGACGTGATTTTGCTTGGTTATAGTCAATTCTCTGTTGCTTGCTTCCGCCCCTTCAGTTGCTAGTTCAAGCATGAAATGGCAACATCTCCGCAGCAACATTTTGTTGTTCTCCTTTTGAATTTTGCTAAATGCTTCCTCATAGTCACTCACATTTCGTCTAGGCATGCTCAATGAATGACGATGAGATACCGGTGCCCTTAAGTTACGTAGATCATTAAACAAGCTCTCCTGCTTTGTTACCCTGAATGCTCATTCTGCCCGAATACCAGCGTAATAGTCCTTTGGGCTAGAGTATTTTTCGCTCATGTAGTCATAACTAAATGGAGGTAGTAGCCACACTTTGGGCAGCCTTTGCTGGCGTGAACTGCCTGCACCCCTGGAAGACATTTCTTGTATACAGCAAAATGAAAATAAATATATGGGTTGTAAATAATTATTGAGATGGGTTGGAAAATGATTGTAGTTGGGGTACTGCTATTTATAGACATGCAGAGGATATGAAATGGTACCGATAATTGATATTAGGGGTTACTGTGGAAGAACACACTTCTGTGATATTATTTTAGCTTTTTCATTTCATGCAACCCTTTCTTTTTGTTTTCCCTATCTTGTTGCAGTTTGTATACCTGTGATATACTGTCAGGTCGTATTCTAATTTTGTCAGCATATGTATGTACTATTGTCAAACTTCTTGTTATTGGATATCAATTTCATATATGAAAACTTGTGCAGGTCTATGACTCATTTACCAGAGGAGATCACATTATTGATTCATCAGCATCGAGCCGATACTATATGGCGTCAGTTGGTATAAATTATTTACTTATAATCGATATTTGAATACTACACAAACACTGTAATTGTTACATAATATAATGTGAAACTGTAAATGTTAGTCCATGGATCATCCTATTTGGACATTTCAATGGTTTAGACAAATTTCCCCCAAGTGTAAATGTTAGTCCATAAAGAGAGAACGGAGAAGATTATATTAAATGGACCGCTAGCTTAACCTTAAAAAAAAAAAAAAAAAAAAAAAAAAAAAAAAAACAATGGTTAAAAAGTTGATAATCATCAAGTTTAACAATTACCCCAAGTTCACGCTTAGGATGAAATAAACAACTTTTAAACACAATTCCTAAAATAAAAGAAGAAATAAATATCACAAACAATATTCTTTTTTATAGAGGTTGAAGTCATAATCTTATATCACAAAATAATACTATATAATCATCAAATCAGAAGTCCTAGTTCATCACCTATTACCTACTCAAAAAATTATTAAATAATCCAATTTTAGCGACTCATAGTACCATCGCAGTGTGGAAAACTAGATCTGTCTACTTCCTTACTTGAAGAACATTATTTCAACTGATAAATTTCAATAAAATTTTTTAAAAAAAGGTGGAGTTTGCCCTTTCAAAAATAGTTAAGTGTTGTAACAGCGGGAACCACCGGCTGGTTTTTGGAATTCATAGTAGGAACTGTTTTCACACTATTAACCCACATTGACTTATTTCAATTTTTATGAGACGATTTTCAGTATAATTTGCATGAATTGTTTGTAGAATTTTTTTTAATTATAATTTGAGAGTTGCGTATTGGCCTGTTGGTGCAACTTTTATTTTTAAATAAGTTGAAAAAGTTAATTACCATAATGTTAGAGAAATAATGCTGTCGGCTTCTTTTTATTACTAACCTTTAACTTACAATAAACTGTACCAAATAAACACATGAAGGGGTTCGTTTGGGATGTGGGTTGACTTTTTGGCTTTTTAACTTTTTGACTATTTTAGCCTGGGTCTAAAAAGCCTCATTTGGGATAAGCTTTTTGGCTTTTGTAAAAGAAAAAATGAAATGATTATGGTTTAGATGTAACATTTTGTCTTATTGGCTTTTTAGCCTATTTTGTCTTTTTGACATGCCAAACGAAGGCCCAGGTGTTCATTCCTTGTCTTCTACCTAGTTAATAAAGTGAGTCAACATTATTTCTTGTAAAAAATTTCATCACGTAAGTAGTTGGGAACATTAAATAAATAACACCACATGATACTCTAGGATGACTCAATAATTATCCTTGCTAGCTGGCTAATTATGTAGTACTGTAGGAGCAAAAATATGTTGATTCACTTTTGTTAAATAATTAAGAAATAATAAATAATTCACTTAATATGTTATGATTTCTCATTTGTCAAAAGTATCACATAAATAATGTCATGTGATACTTTAAGAATATCTAACAATTCAACAGTGGTTCATCAGTGAAGCGTTTTGCCAATTCCAAATAACATAATCTTCTACTTGCCAGCGATTTCTTAATTTATATTTTTACTATCCTAAAAATTATATAAAATAAGAACACAAACAATTTCAATTATTGACAAAGTGACTATTTTAGCTTGTTCGTTTACTTGAATAACTTTTAACTTATTTCATATTACAACAACTTGCGTTAATATAGTTCGAGCCACATTTTTCATTTCAAAATAAAGGACTTTAAACTCTTCAAAATATATTCATTATATGTTATATTGGTCTGTAATATTTCATTGTATTCATTTGATCCCCAACTTATTTAATTCTTATCTCAATGATGAAATGACGGCTTAGTTATATTTTACGCCCTTCTAATTTAACTGAAAACCACATAAACCCCCATTGCAGTCTACAGTGAAGGGTACAACCTAACTTCGTTAACAGGTGTACCAAATATTCTCAAACTTATATTAGTTTTGATGGAGCCTTTCATTTTTATGTCATGACATTGCAAATCTGTGTCTGTATGTATTTATCTTTGTACATTTACACCACTTACGCACTATGCACCACTAAAATGTTGGTTATCTCACCCACTGTTTCAGTTAATAGAAGATGGGTTCATTATGAAAATTCAATTGTCATTTCAGTAATCAAATGTGTATGTACAAGCATTATGTCTCATACACACAACGTTGTCTTGTGCAGGCGAAAGATCAGCCGAAATTGAAATGCCGACGATCTGATTCGGGCATATGGGACACCGCCTTAAACCATAGAGTCCTACGTTGCCTACTGCATGCGGGGTTCTATGGGGTGTACCGGATCAGACCTATTCGATTGGACCACCATCTCGTTACAACTCTCGTAGAGAGGTGGCGCATAGAGACACACACATTTCATTTCCCTATCGGAGAGTCCACGGTTACATTACAGGATGTGGCTATTCTATTTGGCCTACCGGTTGACAGAGACGCGGTCACTGGAAAAGACTCAGGAAATAAGTTGGATGATTTGATAGCGCTATGTGTGGAGTTGTTAGGAGCAGCACCTACATAACAAGACTTCATAGGATCATCGCTTAAGTTGAAATGGATATCAGAGCATTTTCGTCACCTTCCACATGATGCACCCGATGAGATGGTTCATCATTACACTCGAGCCTATATTATGTGGCTTATTGGGGGGGTGCTCGTCCCCGATAAGTCACAAAATATAGTGAAGATGATGTTTTTGCCACTACTTAGAGACTTTGACCGTATCTAGGAGTACAGCTGGGGTGGTGCCACATTGGCATGTTTCTATAGGATGTTGTGTCGGGCAACTAAGGCTGATACAAAGGAGATAGCTGGGCCACTTGTGTTGTTACAAGTGAGTTGCAATGACTAGTAGTTTTGTCTCATATTCTCAATTGCCATGTTTTCTAAAGTGCCTAGTGTAATAAATTAATAATGGCATCATTCATTGTAGGTTTGGGTGTGGGAGAGATTGAGCAGAATCGCCCCTAGTCGGAAGTCGAACATTGCTGCTAGCGAGCGTGCCATAGGGGAGGGCGACCAGCTGTTACCACCTGGCCCGCGAGCTTGCAGGTGGAGGGTTCCCTTCAGCCACGAGGTGATATTGACTAATGTCAGTGTCATCTTCCGGGACCAATTCGACCGCATGATAGAGGGTGAGGTTTGTAATTTGTTCATGTCAATTTACCCATTTTTGTGTTTGTCGACCTCCGGTGTACGGATAGATCTCTAAATTATTGCATCGTTATTGCAGTTCATATGGGAGCCTTACAGGACGGAGGATGACATCATAACCAACTTCCCATCGTATTGTACCGTTGGTCGAGACATATGGATGGCACGAGTGCCACTTATATGCTTCGATATCATTGACTGGCATCTCCCCGACCGGGTGCTTAGACAATTTGGACGAGTTTAGAGTGTGCCTGATCGCTTTGACGCCCACTTGGCGATGCATTTTAGAGATAGGCGTGGCAAAATGGCCATTGATTGGGCAAAGGAATACCAGACGTTTATGGACGAGTGGAACAACCGACGTAACACCATTGTCCATGCTGAGAGGAGCAATGAAGTGCTTACATCTTCTGACCCATACATGTTATGGTTTCACCGCCATACACGTCTAGTACTCAGTAATCCGAGTGACATTGCTGCCTTCGAATACCAAGGCGTCGGGGGTAGTTTAGAGGGATTGGTAAGTTATTTATATTCTCCAAAACAACATTTGCTTAAGTTTGTGTATGTTTGTTATTTGGCATTGATGGTTACGTAACACAGCTACCATGACATTACAGGTTCGTAGAGTTCCGAGGGCATATCACATGGCAGACCCTGCCCATATTACACGCGATGGTAGAGAGGCATTGGATGCCATTGCCGAGATACGGGAGTTATTGTACGATGGTTTGCAACAGGCACACCGACGTGACCGACTAGATTTCGGCCACTTTGGCGAGGATCCTTATATGGGAGTAGATATTATAGCGACATCAATGCCGCACCCAAATATGCCATCCACTGAGCTATCGACATCAATGCCTCCACCGCATCCTACCCCACGTCATGCACATCAATCGAACAATTTCGATATGGAACACTTTGGTGAGGGGCCTTCCATGGGTCTGTCCCCTCATGGTCCATCTACAGCAATGCATACACCGCTGACTTCCCCACCTGAATGTACCAATTACACATCCCAGTTTGCCCGAGGTAGATCCTCTAATGTCTGAACATACTTCCATACACCATGGCCATATATTGGACCCCTCTTGGTCACCACCCCCATATAGGACAACGGTTGGTACCCTGGTGACTCCCTTAGCACCACTGTCTACTACATGTCTGTCTACTGTGATTCCCTCTGCGTCAACATTGACCGCACCCGACCCTTTCACAGTACCATCATCTCCAACCCCACCATCATCTCCTACACCACATATAACCTTCACTTACCATGTTAATCCACTTATTACCCATGACTTCCACATTGACAAGAAGGGGAAGGGTTAGGTCCATGCACTTGCTAGAGGGACAGGTAGGGGTAGAGGTTGTGGCGGCCATCGTGGTGTAAGTAGAGGGCGAGGGCGAGGGCGAGGGCGAGGGCAACGCCGAGCAATAGACCATGACAATAATGCAGCGGATGATGGCGTTTCACAGCTTAGTGCCGTGTGTGAAGGTTTGCTGGAGGTGGTATCAAATGATTGTACTGCACCCATTGGTGATGTGCAACTAGCTTCTACAGAAGCCGGCGAGGGAGTCGTACGTGCAGCAGTGCGAGATATACAGAGAGTATCTAGTAAGAGACCCAGGAGACAAACCCATGGAAGGGGTTGTGGAACAGGGGGAAAATTAGGACATTAGGAACAACCAACATTGGTAAGTATCTTCACACATTATCTTCAGGTGGTGTTTTCACTTGGATTAGTCTACATTGTTTAAGTTGTGGCTTATTATATAGTTTTGACTTTTGACTTATCTTATCTTGTAATTGTTTTGTTGTCAATAATGGGGTTGAGGACGTGAATTGTGTGCAGAATATGGGAAATGTCATACTTATTTTGTATGGGAAATGTCATACTTATATCACATGGCAGGATCTACCACTTGGGTTGGCTGTTAATATCAAGGGCAGGTCTTTGCCTGCCACTATTTCTAGTCTTGCTGTTAGCTGGCAGGTTGTTCTGGGTGGAGAGCTGGCCAATTTGTGGATGTGTGGGTTGAGTGATGTGAGGCTATCCCATAAATATTGTGTGAGAGGGTGAGGTTGTGGGTTGAGTGAATGGAGCAATATTATTCTTTGTCTCTCATAGTTTGTTAATGCAGGTTCTTAGGGATGGTCGGTTTAGTGATGGTGAGCTCCTATATTAGGACTATGTGTGAGGAGGGATTATTTGTGCTCATGAGGGTTGAGTTTGGTGAGCCCCTATATCTGGCTGACTGTTTTATTGATGCAGGTTTTTAGCTGGTCTAATTTAGGGGAGTTAGTCGTTGTGGGTAAAGTGATTGAGTCAGACATTGTTTGAATAGTTTGTTATTTCTTTATATTTAACTGCTATTTGTTGCTCAGTTTGAGTGTTATCTGAGGGTTGAGTGATGATAGTCAGTATCATGTGAGCTTAGTTTGTGTTAGCTATTGTTGAATTGTCCTATTGATTTGTTGATTGCTTGGCTGTTTTTAGGATCATTTGACTGAATGATGGCATAGAGCAAGCTATCCGATTTGGTGGATATTGTCCCAATTGTTGTTTGCTAAGATTCTAGATGCTGCTGTGGCTATTTTTGTTACTGTTTTGAAGGAAGGGGTAATTGCTTGCTGTGTTGCTGGTTGCTGGTTGCTAGTTGGTTGTTGTTTCTTGATTTTGGTTGTTGCTGGCTGTGTGTTGCTGCTGCTAGCTTGAGGCTGTTATGGATGCATCGTGATGGTGTTCATACAATTGGAACATTTACTTTGTTATTATGTTTGTAATAGTTATTGTGATACTATATGTATTTCATGTACCTAATTTTGGCCTTCCATGTGGGATGTACATGGTTTATTCTGTAAATAGGTCTTGTTTATATTTGGGTGTACTTAGTGTTGGGTTTGTTCTTGCTCCCCATCTGCTTCTGTGCTTACACTACAAGAAATCGCACCTTTGGCGACTAAACAAATTTTAGTCACCGAAAGTATATTTTTTGGCGACTAAAATTCAAATTTGTCGGCGTTGGTTCAAGATACCGCTACTAAAATATTGTAGTCAATAAATATTACTTATTAGCGACTAAATTTAAATTTAGTCAGTAGAAATCCCACTTTCAGCAACTAACAATTTAATTGGTCGCTGTTAGTCCAAATTTAGGCCCAAAAAAATAAATTAATCAACAATATTGGTTTTTCCCGACTAAAATTAAAATTAGTCACCAAATAGTACTTTTGGCGACTAATATTTTCGTCGCTGTTAAGTAATTTCACTATCGCTGGTCTTTTACTATTAATACCATTTTCTCAATTCCAACAGATCAACTTGCAACTCTTTTGGCTACAGAGAGAAGCCATTCATTGACTTACATTGGATGCATAAAGAAAGGACCTGTGATAACTGACCCTAAACTGAAGTGGTAGATAGGAAAACTTTTACCCCTCCCTCTCCTTTAAATATATATTTTTGTGTTTTTTTGTTTATGCAATAATGTATATATTTGATGAAGTGTGTATAACTATTTGCAACCTAATTTTTGAGTTTTTTTTCTATTGCAAATATTTCCAGGTATGAGAAATCAGGACATCTGATTGGTAGTGAATACATCTTGCATGCTTATGGTCCTATCTATGTTCTTTCTACAGAGGTGGTAGCATCGAATCAAGATCCTCTCCTTGAGTTCTCTCCTTCACTCCCTACTTGCAAGGTTATTGGGCCCATTTTTGGGTTCAATTTCGATGATCTGAACCGTTCATATTTTAAGATTTATTGAGTATATCATACCTGTAAAAAATCAAATTGATCAGATATCAAAAAGTATTTGTTCGGAAAACTGTTTATTAAGTTTTTTTAAAAAAATAGCTTTTAGTTTGATGATCCGAACATGTAGTTTCTGATATCCGATCAACTTGATTTTTTATAGGTATGATATACTCAATAAATCTTAAAATATGAACGGTTCAGATCATCGAAATTGGGCCAAAAAATAAGCCCAATAACTCTGCAAGTAGGGAGTGAAGGAGAGAACTCAAGGAGAGGATCTTGATTCGGTAGCATCACTGGCAATTGCTAGAAATAACAGGTCTGTCCATAACAATATGTAGTTTATTTTGCATGATCTCTTTATTGTGGTTTATATATATATATATTATGTTTGTTTGGTTTTGTTCTAGTTAGTCATGTTATCACATTGACATTCATTTGGTGAAGTAGGTTGGTTTCTTGGATTTTAGTATGTCTAATTGAATGCTAGATGACATTCTAAGCTTTGAGCAAGGTTTTGTGCTCTTTCTACATGGATTCAAGGTTGAGGTTTACAATTCATTATGGTCATGAGCATGTCTCAAAATCTCCATGAGGGCAAAAGATCTTACCTCTTTAAGTCAAAAGCACAAAATCTATAAGCATATATATTCTGGAAAAAGAGATAACCCGTCCTAATGTGGCCATTCTGACTTTTTCTACCACATATCTGGTGAGGGACTGAGGGTTTAAAATAGAATGACAGATTGCATAGCATTTGAATTACACGTGAACTAGAAGATGTGGAAAATTACAATCTTGTTTACTAGAGTCCATTTAAGTACTTTCTAAACCCACTAGTAGGACATTTGTAGCCCTTCTTTTTATTTTTTATTTTTTGCTACAGGAAAGCTTGGCTTTCCCAATTATGTGCACTTTTTGATCCTTCCAACTTTTATGGTTTCATATTATTTTTTTAAAGTTGGACAACTTTTTTATTTGCAGCAAATAAAATTTAGTACAGTATATAGTTCAATAATGCTTACTGTGTTGTTACCTTTCATGATTATAATTTAATCAATTTAAATTCATAAATGATGAAACCTTTTTACGAAATCTAATAGGGAGCTTTTGAACTGGGCAAAGCTTTTTGGTCTCATTCATTCACTAAAAGTTAGCTTGGTCTGTGTTATAGATTCTCCCATGTGTATAACTTCAGTAGATTTCCATGTTTCCACTACTTCGTCCTTCACAGTTTTTCTATGGAATTCTCCCTGTTTATTTCTTGTTTTGCTTTGATTATTTTTTCATTGAATAGATGTATCCCTTGCCTTTCAGTTTGAGAATGTTTAGCAATGAGGACGTCACGCGAAATCAAACTGGTTTGCCATATGGATCATGAGAATGTAATCACAACTTTACATAAATTATAGTGCTTGCTTAGTTGTTTGGGGTCACAGATGATTGAACAGGAATAGAGCTTAACACTTGGTTTTAGCCCCCGTCTGCTCTGATTCTGTTTATATGCATTAACTTTGCTGATTTTCTAAAATTCACCAACCGAAAAACACCTTAAACTAAACTGAAAAAGGGTGTTAAGAGGGAAAAACTGCGAAACAGCCCCCGAACCACCGTTCGGATGTCACAGCCACCTTCCCCATGACAAATAGGACCTATGACAATAGATGGAATGTAATTAGCACGTGTATGTTGGGAGCTAGAGCCAAAAACGCCTTAAACTTAACCGAAAAAGGGTATTAAGGGGGCGAAACTGCAAAACAGCCCCCGAACCACCGTTCGAATGTCAGGACCACCTTCCCCGTGACAAATAGGACCTGTGACAATAGATGAAATGTAATTAGCACGTGTATGTTGGGAGTTAAAGCCGAAAACGCCTTAAACTTAACCGAAAAAGGGTGTTAAGGAGGCGAAACTGCAGAACAGCCCCCGAACCACCGTTCGGATGTCACGGCTACCTTCGCCGTGACAAATAGGACCTATGACAATAGACCGAATGTAATTAGCACGTGTATGTTGGGAGTTAGAGCTGAAAATGCCTTAAACTTAACTGAAAAAGGGCGTTAAGGGGGCGAAACTGCGAAATAGCCTCCGAACCACTGTTCAAATGTCACGGCCAGCTTTCCCGTGACAAATAGGACCTGTGACAACAGATGGAATGTAATTAGCATATGTAGGTTGGGAGTTAGAGCCGAAAACGCCTTAAACTTAACCGAAAAAGGGCGTTAAGAGGGCGAAACTGCGAAACAGCCCCTGAACCACCGTTCGGATGTCACAGCCACCTTCCCTGTAACAAATAGGACCTGTGACAACAGACGGAATGTAATTAGCATGTGTATTAAACTTAACCGAAAAAGGGCGTTAAGGGGCTGAAACTGCGAAACAGCCCCGAACCACCATTCGAATGTCGCAGCCACCTTCCCCGTGACAAATATGACCTACGACAACAGGCGGAATGTAATTAGCACGTGTATGTTGGGAGTTAGAGCTGAAAATGCCTTAAACTTAACTGAAAAAGGGCGTTAAGGGAGTGAAACTGCGAAACTGCCCCCGAACCACCGTTCGGATGTCATAACCACCTTTCCTATAACAAATAGGACTTGTGACAACAGATGGAATGTAATTAGCATTTGTATGTTGGGAGTTAGAGCTGAAAACGCCTTAAACTTAATCGAAAAACGGCGTTAAAAAAGCAAAAATACGAAATATCCCCCGAACTACCGTATGGATGTCACAGCCAACTTCCCCATTATAAATAGGAGCTGTGACAATAGACGAAATTTAATTAGCACGTGTAGGTTGGGAGTTAGAGTCAAAAACGCCTTAAACTTAACCGACAAAGGGCATTGAGGGGGCGAAACTGCGAAACAACCCCCGAACCACGTTACGGATGTCACGACTAGATTGCCTATGACAAATAGGACCTGTGACAACAAACATAATGTAATTAGCACGAGTAGGTTGGGAGTTAGAGCCGAAAATACATTAAACTTAATCGAAAAGGGGCGTTAAGGGTGCGAAAAAGCAAAACTGTCCCATGACCACCGTATGGATGTCACGGCCAGCTTCCCAATGACAAATAGGACCTCTAACAACAGACAAGATGTAATTAGCCCGGTCTCGATTTCTGCCCTAAACCTCACTGAATCGGTCTCTTTAATCCCTCCGTAAACAACCAAATCAGACCTTCAAGACGGGTTGTTGTTTTGGATTCTTATAGATTGATTGTTGCTTTGGATTCTTATAATGTCAAAATAGTTTGTTGTTGTTTTGGATTTGGATTCAGATTCCTATAACAAAGGATTTGGTTTTTTGTTTTTGTTTTTGTTTTTTGTTTTTTTTTTTTCTTGCCTTTAAACTGTTTGATAAAATGTCTCTTAGGCTTCTCAAAATTGTAAGCCACAAGCCTAACTTATTGACAGTGTAATTAGTGCTCAAACATGTACTGAATCAAGCCCACAACAGCTCCAAATCTTAATCTATTGAAGCCACTACTTGCATATTCAAATCTTAATCTGTTAAATGAAAAATCATTCATAGTGTTTTCAATTAGCTACTTCACTAATTTTCCCTCATTTAGTCTTGCTATATCAGTTATAATAAATATTGTGCTATTCATCTTAAATTAACTATCATAGCTAATTGATAAACTCACTTTGTTGCTGTATAATTGATATTTATGTGTTATATCCTCATAAATCGTTATTTGCCTATTTAAGTTGAAATCTTTGAAATAACAATCTGTTAAGCTAAAAGGAATCATTGACCGATTTTTCTTTATTTAGTCTTACTATATCAATTGGTATATTTGTTGTGTTATTCATCTAAATTCAACTGAGTTTGTTATCTAATTTTTTCCTTCTCCATAAGCTAAAGTACTTGTTAAATAAATTGAACCATATTCTGTTTAAACAAAAATCAAGCTCTGCATTTTTGATTACTTACCTCACTGGTTTTTGTTGTAGATTGATAATGTTTGCATGGATACAGTGATGTTTTTGGGCCAGATTGATGATGTTTGCATGGGCGCAATTTACATTATATTTTTTGTTTATGAAAAACATGTACACCTGATATGTTTTGTTATTAAGATTTTTTTTTTTTTAGTTTGATTTTTAATTGTTGGTTTGGATAGTATATGTATTTGTTAGATTATACTATATTTATGGATTCTTATTTTCTTTGATATGTACGGTTAATAGTTAAGTTGTGTACATGGTTAAAAATTGAATGCTACAGGTTGTGGAGAAATATTTTTATTGAATGGTTGAGAATAGAATGAATGAATGGATGGATGAATAATTTTGTGTATGCACAGGTTACAGGTGACACAAAAAATATTATAGAACAAATTATAAAAAATAAATGAAACTTTTTGGCGACTAAACAAATAACACAGGTTGGCTTTTGGCTACTAAAATTTTCGTCGCCAATTGTCAAAAAGTGAAATTTTTGGCTACTAAACTTTTAGTCGCCAATTGTAAAAAGGAAACTTTTAGCTCCTAAATTTTTAGTCGCCAATTGTCAAAAGTGAAACTTTTGGCTACTAAACTTTTAGTCGCCAATTGTAAAAAGGAAACTTTTGGTTACTAAATTTTTAGTCGTCAATTCTCAAAAAGTGAAATTTTTGGCAACTAAACTTTTAGTCGCCAACCGTAAAAAAGAAACTTTTGGCTACTAAATTTTTAGTCGCCAATTCTCAAAAAATGAAACTTTTGGCTACGAAATAGTTAGTCGCCAAACATACATGCTCAATTGGCTACTAAATAATTTAGTCGCTAAAAGTAAAAATAGACATATTTAATTATTTTTAAAAAATATATGGCGACTAAAGTTTTAGTCGCCAATAGGTCACTTTTGGGTACCAAAAAAATTTTAGTCACCGATTGTCTTCCGCGACGAACTATTGGTGACCAATCTGGGACCAAATATATTAGTCGCCAAAAGTAATTAGCGACTAAAGTAAGGCTTTTGGCGACTAAAATTTTAGTCACCAAAAGTTAAATTTCTTGTAGGGTTATGTGGTGTTTCAATAGGTGTGTTGTTTTTTCTTAATGAGTTGAGCTTCCAAAAAAAACTCCGAGTTAATGTTGACTTGTATTGGGTTGTTGTTATATAGATTTTTGTTTCATCTTACTCAAATGGGTGAATATAATATTTTTACTCACCAAACATACAATAGATTTGTATACATTTGTTTTTGTTGAGTGCTCTTTCCCTTGCAATTCTTTATTAGTTCATCACTTTCTTTATTGAATTGCAATGAGTTAATGAATGTTTTGGATTAATGAATGGACTCTCTTAGATTTCTTTAATGCTTTGGAATTTTCATGTTTGTTCTTTGAATTTTCAATAATTAGATTAAACATTAAGCTTTTAATGTTTGGTTTAGAAATAAGTCTAATATAGTGTGTATAGTTATGTATCTTGATAGATAACTGTTAAATTTCTAGAGATTATGTGGCATGTTTGTTATGAATAATAGGAATGTATGTTGAATTATGTAAATACTTAAGGTTTTTTTTTTTGAAACATGATATACAAGTCCATTTTTTATACCCACTTTATAGACTCAGTGATGTGTCAAGAAGCTGATTGGTTGATAATCAGATAATATTTAATTATCAACCAATCTTCTTCTTGACATATCAGTAGACCTATAAAGTAGGTCTAACTTTTCCGCCTGAATAACTATTCTTTTCTTTTTGTTTTTTAAAAAGATTTTGTTGCAGTTTAATTTTGTAATATGATAGGTCTTCTTCTTCTTCTTCTTCTTCTTCTTCTTCTTCTTCTTCTCTTCTCTTGGGCTGCATTTGGATTTAGGATATGAAGGGAATTTGTTGAGTGAAAGGAAAAGGGAACATTAAAAAGTTAACCCTTTTTATTTGATGACTTTTTTTTTTTTACTTTTAGTGAATTGTTTTTATTTTGGTTTTTTATTGAATTGCTATTTTAAAAAGTTTAGGCATCTCCGTCTCGAAAAAAAATTATACTTTATTTAGTTTTTTTAATTTGTTTATGAAATTTTTTTTAATTTTTTTTTTTTTTTTACTTGTTAGATGTTTATGAAGACTTTTGAAAAAACTTAAACTTATTTTAAAAATTTCTTTTAATAATTTTTTTTATGATTTTTATGAGAGTATTACTAGGAGTGTCATGAAAATTTAATATTAAATAGAGAGAGACGGAGAGAGAAAACAAAATTAAGGTTTGTGCTTTCAAATTTGTAGACACTAGGAGTGTCATGAAAATTTACCCCCACCAATTATCTCACAAAATAAAATTAAAATAGAAATATAATATCATGAACACAAGTAAACACAAAATCAGAACAATGCTGCATTGCATAACAATAATATATTATACAAGTTCACATTAGAAAGATACAAAACTTAATGCACCATCAGTTCCAATAGAACATGGAAAATGTTAGGGTGAGGAAAACAAACGCATTTTGACAGATAAAACAGAATTTGTTAGCTGGAGAAACAATCTCAAAGCCAAGTGGTTGGTCCAGTTGGGGGACTAATAAAGTTCAGACAGACGAACTGCCGCCTTCAACAGAATAGAAAACAGAACAGGTAGCTCAATCAAAAGATTTCCTTAACTGGGGCTCCTCAAATAGTGATCCTCTACGTAAAGAATTTCAATCTCCATCAGGAAAGAAAAAAGAGTCGCCTTTCAATTTCTGAAAGTCCAGTCAAAACGATGACTCTGGTAAGGAATGGGGGGTTGACAAAAAACTAAACTTGGGGGCTGGACAAACAAGCTCAAAGCCAAGTGGTTGGTCCAGTTGGGGGACTAATAAAGTTCAGACAAACGAACTACAACCTTCAACAGCACAGAAAATAGAACAAGTAGCTCAGTTAGAAGCTTCCCTTAACTGGGGCTCCTCAAATAGTGATTCTCTACGTAAAGAATTTCAATCTCCATCAGGAAAGAAGAAAGAGTCGCCTTTCAATTTCTAGAAGTCCAGTCAAAATGATGACTCTAGTAAGGAATGGGGGGTTGACAAAGAACTAAACTTGGGGGCTGGACAAACAAGCTCAAAGCCAAGTGGTTGGTCTAGTTGGGGGACTAATAAAGTTCAGACAAACGAACTACCGCCTTCAACAACACAGAAAACAGAACAGGTAGCTCAGTCAAAAGCTTCCCTTAACTGGGGCTCCTCAAATCGTGATCCTCTACATAAAGAATTTCAATCTCCATCAGGAAAGAAGAAAGAGTCGCCTTCCAATTCTTGGAAGTCCAGTCAAAATGATGACTTTGGTAAGAAATGGGAGGTTGACAGAAAACTAAACTTGGGGGCTAGACAAACAAGCTCAAAGCCAAGTCGTTGGTCTAGTTGAGGGACTAAGTTTCAAACCCAATTGGTTTTACTTGATTTGCTTGTCAAAATAACTATTTACAATTAATTATACCCAAACAGGTTGTTTTCTGCAGCTCTTTAAAGAAATTGACGGTTCTCTTAGTATACAATAGCAATCAATGCAAGGCCAAAAATTTAAGAAACTAGACTTGTAACAGGTTCTAATGACGCTGATTTGATAATTTTCGGATTTATACCCAAAGAGAACAACACTTCCGAAATTACTATTTAACACCAGTTTTCTGGACAGATTTGAATGCACCAATTAATATAGATTTTGACTCCCAAAAATTATGAGAAAATTCTGATATGCAATTCAATATTTAATTAATCCACTGTAAAAATTTCAGTTCAAAATTCATCCATTTGATAAGGTTTCTTGATTTTTAAAGATTGTGGTTATGTGCAGAATTTCATACTCATAGATTGTACCCTCAACTTTATGTACCCATCTGATATTCCTCAAACTACATAAAAGACACATGATATTCACAAACATTGGTGGCCAAGTACTCCTACCTAACCCACGTTTCACTCACAAGATCTACCATTACAAGCAAAAACACTCATGGAATATAACCTATGCCATATACTTGTTCTTCATACATCCACTATACCTATTACACTATTTCACACCAACTATTAACCTGATAGATATTCAAGCCACCTAATCAGTTAAGCTTTCATTCCTTCTTCTTGCAATAAATGCACAGAAACATAAATACAAAATAACTATATTCACAGAATATTGGTTTCAACCTTGGAGATGGAGTTATTCAAGCACCAAACTAGTTGTTCAATTTTCACCAAAAGCTACTCCTATCTCCTCTTCACGGCTGCTAGTTGAATAATATGAGAGTTGAGGGTTACCCACACACTTTAAAAAATCTGACTCCCTTATCCTTTTGCTTTTCTTTATTTATTTATTTTGTTATTATTAAAATCTTACCTCTAAATTAGAGATTTCCACCATAAATTTATTTTAGGTTTAAAAATTAATTAAAAGACCTTCCAAATATTTAATTTGCACTTTAGGATTCACCACCAAAATATTTGAGATTGTAATATTATTATTATTTAATTATTTACTTAATTTTTATATTCGGGTTCTCACAGAACAGGTAGCTCAGTCAAAATTTTCCCTTAACAAGGGCTCCTCAAATAGTGACATCTACGTAAAGAATTTCAATCTCCATCAGGAAAGAAGAAAGAGTCGCCTTCCAATTCCTGGAAGTCCAGTCAAAATGATGACTCTGGTAAGGAATGGAGGGTTGACAGAATACTAAACTTGGGGGCTGGACAAACATTACCCAAAAACAAGTGGTTGGTCCAGTTGGGGGACTAATAAAGTTCAGACAGACGAACTACCACCTTCAAGAACACAGAAAACAGAACAGGTAGCTCAATCAAAAGCTTCCCTTGATTGGGACTCCTCAAATAGTGATCCTCTATGTAAAGAATTTCAATCTCAATCAGGAAAGAAGAAAGAGTCGCCTTTCAATTCTTGGTAGTCCAGTCAAAATGATGACTCTGGTAAGAAATGGGGGGTTGATAGAAAACTAAACTTGGGGGCTGGACAAACAAGCTCAAAGCCAAGTGGTTGGTCTAGTTGGGGGATTAATAAATTTCCAAAAAACTGTTTTTGGAAATTCGAAAACCAAGTAAGTTTTGGATTTAAAATTTATAAAAATTATTTTTAATATATACAACCAAACAAAATTTTAAGAAATTTGAAATTTGAAGTTACGATATCGAGGTTAGAAATATGGTGTTTTTGAAGAAATTTGAAATTCAATCATAAAATCAAATGGAGGAGGGTAGAAGATAGAATGCTATACTAGTTCGTGACTTGTCAACATGCGGTGACTTGTCAACTCAGTTTGGTCGGGTTCAATCGGTTTTGTCAGTTTTTTCGATTTTTCTTACATCCCTCGTTACAGTGAGTAGTTAGTGAGTTGTCACATCGAACATGCAAGTGAGTTATGTTCCAAGAAATTCAAGTTGCGTTTCTAACACCCCTCGTCCTTTTTACTAGATTGACAGTGTCACATGGCAACAGTGACTTTGCGCATACGCTTTAATTTTCACTGGTTTACCTTATAGTGAGCATGCTCTTATTTTGTCGGTATATGCAGATGGATTGTCAAGTCATGTAACTTGGTGCACAGGCATTGCTTTTCTCTATTGTCTGATTACAGTGACAACTCATCTCTTATCAATATATGTGGGATTGTCAATTCAGAAAGTCATATGGCAATAGTAAATTCACTGATTTACCTTACAGTGAGCATGCCCTTATTTTGTCGGTATATGCAGATGGATTGTCAAGTCATGTGACTTGGTACATAGTATGTGCTTTTCTCTGTTTTTTCACTCTAGTGACAACTCATACCTTGTTCATATATGTGGGATTGTCATGCAAAGGCATTTATTTTCTATGGTTTTTCCTTCAGTGTCATTCTAAAGCCGTTCATAACCAACTATATAAACGACTAAAGGTGAAGACACAACCTTACAACTCATTTCGCCCTACGAAATTATCATTCATTTGTTTAAAAAAATTAGCATGGCTACACGATTCATGGGAGGGAGTGCGAATCACAGAGGTGGTAGGAACTTGCAAAAGGGTGACAGTTCACGACAAGGAGGGGGAAGGGAACGTGGCGATGCTGAAGACGAAACAACAATACCTGTTTTAGATTATGCTTGTGGTTATCGTGATAGGTTTGGGAAGCGACATTTTTTGATGCCCAAGTATTATCGAGTTCAAGGAGGTTAATGTATGGAGCCATCTGACAATCAAACAGGATATGGTTTAGCTGACACTGCTCTTCTCAAGTGGCCCGCACTATTTATAGAGCGGGTACAACTAGAAACCTTAAGTCGGGAAAATCAACTTAAGGTGCCAAAAGCACATTCTGTTGAGAACTAAAAGAAAGATCCTGATAATGTTGATCGACTATGTGAAAGACTACAACGTGAGATTTCTCAAATGCGCCGTAGGTTAGCCCGCGATATGCAACTATACATAGTTAAGAAGGATGCCCAAAAGAACAGAACAGAACCAAATGTTGCGGCTATCAAGGGTGTCACACCCCAAACCCGAGTATGATCGACCGTGGCCCACAGGGCCTTAGCCCAAGGCACACGGAAGCCTAAATACGAATCCATACACATTGAATAACTAAACAATAGTCCAATAATAAACCAAAACTCAATCCAGTGACATACCACAACTATAAACGACAAAATCAACCTTAATCAAAACCATCCAAACTTATGGGGTATAAACAGCCCACATATCAAAATAATCCTAAATGAACCCCAATAAAAATAAATATAAGTATACACAAACTTGACATAACAGTCTAAAACAAAATAAATGAATGTCCTAGAGATCCATGGAATTGAGTCTCTGCTACGCCATGAGTCCACTCTAAGTCCTTCTAACACCTGGAAATGGTAAACAACTAAGTCAACTGATAGCTCAATGAGTAGCAACATGGATAGTATATACAGTTTTGAAAACAGGGATCAATTCCAAAATAAGACAAATATCACATAAACTAGATTGGCATACAGTTTGGTAAAGAGAATCTGTTTCAAAAAGAAGGTTTCACAGTTTAATAGTTAAAATAGTCATGTCTCTCAAGAACATGATAAAAGACATTTTCCACTTAAAACAGATTACGACATGAACACCAATAATTTTCTGGGTACCAAGAAATAACAAATAACATGCCACACAGTTCTCAAGGCTATAAGCCCCGTTGGATCCAATACCGAACTAAGAGTTATCCTCAGGGTGGCAACCCGGGCCTTTTCTCAAAGACGATCTGATTGAAGGTCGCCTAGCTTAACCTAGGTCTTTTCTTTACAATCATTGAGCACTAGAGTCATCACGGCCCAACCCGGATCTGTTCCCTAGTGGCTAGAGTTACCACACACGGTGAAATAATTTCCCTGGACTAAATACACAGATGGTCCCAATAATCAATACACATTAGTTTCACAAAACATGGTAGTTCACCATTATAAACATGAGATCAAAACAAATAGTTTACAGTATGCCAAGTTCACACGTGTTTTAGAAATAATTTGATTCCATTGATAATATACTAATTTATCAAAACAGTTTAGTCATGAAACAACAATTTCCAACAGTTTAGGGTAGGGAAACATTTATAAAAATATGTAACATGAAACTACTCACCTGAAAACGGAATAATGTAACCCTCGAATAGAGTATAAAAGTCCAACTAGAGCCCTGAACCAAGTATAAAAACTACAGCTCACTACTAATTTAAAAATACTAAAGAATAGGAACTAAGTAACCTCAAACTTAAAGCGCACTAACACGGCTCGACCCAACTCACCGTTACTCTTAAATATTATCTAAGTTCATGTTCTTCAAGGTCTAAAATCACCCAAGACATGGGTTCCGATCGAAACTTAACTAAAAGTGACTTTAAAATAAAACAGAGTTTTAAACAAGTTTTTCCCAATCTATTTGCTAACTTTGAAAATTAAAAACCTATTCCATGCTATTCTAAAAATTCCAAAACCCTCCAGATATCAACTAATATATCCTAAGTTTCAAACCCAATTGGTTTCACTTGATTTGCTTATCAAAATAATTATCTACAATTAATTATATCTAAACAGGTTGTTTTCTGCAGTACTTTAAAGAAATTAATGGTTCTCTTAGTATACATGAGAAATCAATGCAAGGCCAAAAATGTACAAAACTAGACTCGTAACCGGTTCTAATAACGCTGATTTGATAATTTTTGGATTTATACCCAAAGAGAATAACACTCCCGAACTTACTATTTAAAACCAGTTTTCTGGACAGATTTGAATGCATCAGTTTATATGGATTTTGACTCTCAAAAATTATGAAAAAATTCAGATATGCAAAGTAATTAATCTACTGTAAAAATTTCAGTTCAAAATTCATTCGTTTGATATGGTTTCTTGATTTTTAAAGTTCGTGATTATGCGCAGAATTTTTGAACTAAGAATAATACCCATTCTTTATACATGAATTTAACTGCTCAGATTTCTTAACAGTATATATATATAGACACAAAATACATACACCTACAACCTCTCCATCAATGAATTATATAACAATAGAATAAGGATAAAGAACAAAGAAAGAAGAGAAGAAAACCTACGAGGCCACAAGGCACAACACACACAAAGCTCTCCTTCTTGGCTACAACAATAATCTTGATGATTGAATCATCCCTCACTTTCCTTCATAACCCACAGCTGCTAGGGCTGCTAGGGCATCTAGTGTTGTGGAAAACAATTATAACAAGAGTTAGGGTTTTTGTTATCCTTATATACATATGTATCTAACCAAAAGGCTCTAATTTACTATCTCTTTATATTATTTTAATTTCTAACCCCATTAAAATATAAATATTATTAGATCAAAATATGCTTACTAATTTGGCACTTAAATTTATTTATTTATTTATTATTATTTTTAAATAATAAATCTTGCCTCTAAATTAAAGACTTTCACCATAAATTTATTTTAGGTTTAAAAATTAATTAAAAGACCTTCCAAATATTTAATTTGCACTTTAGGATTCACCACCAAAATATTTTGAGATTGTAATATTATTATTATTTAATTATTTACTTGATTTGTATATTTGAGTTCTCACAAAGGGTATCATGGAGGATCCTGCACTTGTTTCTGACCCTGAGCTTTCGGATTATTCAGACTCTGAGATTGCAGATTTAAGCGCGAATTAGGTGTTTATGTCTATACTTCGGCAATATTAGGTTATGTATTAATATGTAATGTGTGTGTTAGACTAAGTGTTTCCGTAATGAGTTTGTCAGATTTTCTGCCTAATATTTGTCTATCTAACTGTTATGTTTATGTATTGTGTGTTCAGTTCATGGTGTCCAAAATGTATTTTTGTGGGAGATTTATGTCTGTACTACCTATGTAACTGAAAACTGTTACATTTGCAACTTCAGTTATGTTGTTTTCATGCTTGTACGAGTATGTAGTAAATTAGTGACTTTGTATATTATGTATTAAGTTTTATTACAAAAATGTTGACAAAATTTATTTTAGGGGAAATACACATTTTCTTAACTTGTTCATCTTCTCAATCGTGACAACTCAAAAATGTAACCATTATTCATTGAATATAACAAATAACGTTCTCATTCTTACAAAAAATACACTACTAATTGAATAAAACAAATAACCTTTCCATTCATTCATTCATTGCACAACATCAGTCATATGAAATAAGCGAAACCAATTGAATAACATCAACTCCAACCAATATTTACATTACATAAGTTCCTGTTCGTAATAAGAAGTTACATTACATAGAAAAAAACGGAAAAAGTACCATTTGTATGTAAAAAATACATCACCAAAATTTGAGGTCTTTCTCTTCTTCCTTCTTGCTGCAACTCTCGCAATGGCCTTTGTCTTCTTGGCCTCCTTCGCGGTGCTCTTCACGTCTCACCCTTCGTCGTTGTTCGTCGAAGTGCAGAGTGTGTGGGTGTGCTTCGGACTGTAGAGCATGTATATCACCTTCTAACCCAAAACAAAGACAAAAGAAAGAAAAAAAAATTAATGAAAACAGCTAGAAAACGGTTTTACTAAACCGGTTTTCTGAATTACATTATCACCTTCTAACCCAAAACAAAGACAAAAGAAAAAAAAAATTAAATGAAAAAGGCTTTAGTAAAGCCAAAAAAAATATCTGAATTACACCTTCTAACCCAAAACAAAGACAGAAGAAAAAAAAAATTACATGAAAACAACTTTAGTAAAGCCAAAAAAAAATTCTGAATTACACCTTCTAACCTAAAACAAAGACAAAAGAAAGAAAAAAAAAATTTACATGAAAACGGCTTTAGTAAAGCCAAAAAAAATTTCTGAATTACATTATCACCTTCTAACCCAAAACAAAGACAAAAGAAAAAATAAAAAAAATTTACATGAAAACAGCTTTAGTAAAGCCAAAAAAAATTTCTAAATTATACATTCTAACCCAAAACAAAGACAAAAGAAAAAAAAAATTAACATGAAAACAGCTTTAGTAAAGCCAAAAAAAATTTCTGAATTACATTATCACGTTCTAACCCAAAACAAAGACAAAAGAAAAAATAAAAAAAAATTTACATGAAAACGGCTTTAGCAAAGCCGTATTAGAAAACAGTTTTTGTAAACCTGTTTTCTGAATTACATTATCACCAAAACAAAGACAACAGAAGAAGAAACGAAAAGAAAAGAAAAGGGAAAAAAAAAATTACATGAAAACGGCTTTAGGAAAGCCGTATTAGAAAACGGTTTTAGTAAACCCATTTTCTGAATTACATTATTTGTGGCAATTTATATTATGTTGAAAAATTGGGAAAAAAATTACTAAAAAACGGTTTTACAAAAACCGTTTTCTATAAACTCAAAATTAATTACACGTTAAGTAAAAACGGTTTTTCTAAAGCCGTTTTTATGATGGAAAATTTTATTATTTTTTTATTCATCAAAAAGGGCATTGGCAAGGCCGTTTTAAAGAAAACGGTTTTAGCAAAATCGTTTCACTCTATATTGGGAATAAAGTAGAAAACACACCCTAAAGTGGGACTAAAATATTGAGAATGTCACAGTCAAGGAAATTGGCCTGCTACTCTCTCTCTCTCTCTTTCTGTTTATCCATCCACCTACACCAGATAGCCTTGGCACCTAGTGAAAACAGAGAAAAATAATGCATACAGATAATGAAATATGAAACCTATAACCAAACCAAACCAAGCCTTAAGTCCCATCAAATGGGGTTGGCTACATGAATCCTTCTTCTCCACGCGGCCCTATCAAAGGCCATTTCGTTAGTCAAATTAAGTAGATCCATATCTTTATTCACAACGTTAGCCAATGTTAATTTAGGCCTACCCCGTCCCCTAACACTCCCTTCTACCGTTACAGCATCATATCTCTTGACTATTGCCTCTATTGGTCTCCGTTGAATGTGACCAAACCATCTCAATCGATTCTCTCTCAACTCATCTTCTATCGGTGCTACTCCTACCCATTCCCGAATACACGCATTTCTAATTCTGTCTTGTCTAGTCTTGCCACACATGCACCTTAGCATCTTCATCTCAGCCACACTCATCTTATCTACATGTTGTTTCTTGGTTGCCCAACACTCTATCCCATACAACATCGCTGGTCTAACAGCCATTCTATAAAACTTACCTTATAGTCTAGTAGGTATTCGTTTATCGCACAGTACCCCAGACGCACTTCTCCACTTACACCATCCCGTCTTAATCCTATGGGCCACATCCGCATGAATCTCCCCCGCTGTTGTGATAATCGACCCTAAGTAACGAAAATGTTCACTCTTAGACAGTTCTTGGTTCTTAATCTTCACTTCTCTTCTGCTTTCATTGTTATTGTTACTAAATTTACACTCCATGTATTATGTCTTAGTTCTGCTTATCCGGAATCCTTTCGATTCAAGAGCTTTTCTCTAAATCTCCAACTTTGTGTTAACTCATTCTCTAGTCTCATCCACTAGCACGATATCGTCTGCAAAATGCATACACAATGGCACGTCATCCTAAATATTTCTCGTCAACTCATCCATAACTAAAGCAAAAGATAAGGGCTTAAGGTAGATCCTTGGTGTAACTCAACAGTCATAGGAAATTCATTTGTCTCTCCAGCAGGCGATCTAATAGTGGTCACCACCCCTACATACATGTCCCTAATCACATCAATGTAACATTTTGTCACCCTTTTCTTCTTTAACACCCACCATATTATATCTCGGGGCACTCTATCATATGCTTTCTCAAGGTCGATAAACACCATATGAATGTCTATTTTCTTTTCTCTATACTTTTCTATTACTCTCCTCAAAAGATAAATGCTTCCATTGTTGACCTGCCGGGCATAAACCCAAATTGATTCTCTGACACCTCTGTTATATCTCGCAATCGGCGTTCCATCATTCTCTCCCACACTTTTATTATATGACACATTAGCCTGATTCCTCTATAGTTGTTACAATTCTGGACATCTCCTTTATTCTTATGTATTGGCACTAAAATACTCTTCCTTCACTCATCTGGCATGTTCCTAATCAACAAAATTTTGCTAAACAACCTAGTCAACCAAGCAACCTCCTTTTTACCCAAGCACTTCCAAGCTTCAATAGGGATATCATTGGGTTCTAAAGCCTTATTTAATTTCATCTTCTTAAGTGCAATCTCCACTTCAAAGTTCCTAATCTTGCGATAAAACCTATAGTCTTGGTTTATCGTATTACTGACCATTTCTTCCCCTATTACTGTACCTCCATGTTCCTCATTTAATAGTTTCTCAAAATAGTTATTCCATCTTTTCTTAATCTCTTCATCCTTCACCAATACCTTAGAATCCTCACTCTTGATGCACTTAACTTGATTAAAATCACTTGTTTTCCTCTCCTGTATCTTAGCAAGTTTGTATACCCTTTTCTCTCCCTCTTTACTATCTAGTCTAGAGTATAGGTCATCATAAGCTATCAACTTCGCCTCTCTCACTACTTTTTTGACCTCCTTATTAGCCAAACTATAGCTCTTAAGGTTTTCCTTAATTCTATCCTTTTGCCACTTTTTAAAGCACTAACTACCGCTTGAACCTCTTCCCTCCACCACCAAGTTTCCCTAGAGCTGGGTCTCGTCCCTTTCGACTCTCCAAGAACTTCCCTTGAGATTCTCCTCATACAATTGGCCATCGAGTTCCACATAGTATTAGCATCATCTTCTAAGTCTCAAGTACCTTTCTTATCCATTCTATTATTAAATATTTCTAGTTTATCCCCTTTTAGGCCCCACCATTTCGTCCTACAATGCCCACTATCCTTCTTAGCTTGGCATTGCCCTCTAAAACATAAATCTAGTACCAAAATCCTATGTTGAGAGGTCAGGCTTTCTCCAGGAATCACCTTACAATCATTGCATTTTAAGCGGTCCACTTTTCTCACTATGAAGTAATCTATTTGGCTCTTAACTGACCCACTCTTAAAAGTTATCAAATGCTCCTCCCTCTTCTTAAATATAGTATTGGCCACCACCAAATCAGAAGCCAACGCAAAATCTAAGATACTCTCTCTAGCCTCATTTCTGTCACCAAAACCGTATCCACCATGCACCCTTTCATAGCCTAGTTTATCTATGCCTACATGGCCATTAAAATCTCCACCTATAACCAAGTTCTCTCCTACGGGTATCTCCTGTAAGATCTCATCCATTTGCTCCCAAAAATCCCTCTTAGTCTGATCATCTAATCCTACTTGAGGGGCGTATGCACTAATAACGTTCACTATATTCTCTCCAATAACTAGTTTACCTAACATAAGCCTATCCCCTTTCCTAATGACTGCCACTACATTCTCCACCAGACCCTTGGCAATTATGATTCCTACCTCATTCCTATGTCTGTCCTTACCACTATAATACAGTTTAAAACCAGTATCCTCAATTTCCCTAGCTTTCTCACCCGTCTACTTAGTTTCTTGTACGCAAGCTATACTAACTCTCCTCTTAATCATAATATCTACCAATTCAATTGTCTTACCAGTTAAGGTTCCTATATTCCAAGTGGCTACCCTAAACCTGTATTCTTGAACTATCTTCTTTACCCGCACTCGTCCAGAAAAAACGCAGGAACCTTTGCCCATTTTTCACCGTATCCAGGCGTCGATGTGGCACCCCTTGCTCACTTTTCAAAACACCCGGAGGCAGGCACAACGCGTTACTTGAGGGTAATGACCTAGCATTTAAACGATTCAAAGTAGGATTCATTTTCATAGGGGATCCTAACGACTTTTTTACGTGTTGGCTGTCGGCTACTTAATACACAACCCTCCTCCTTAACCTGGGCTTGGGACCGGCGGAGTTGTTAACAACCCCGACGGAGTTGAAATATGAAACCTATAAAAAAAAATGGTATTTTTCAAATAAAAAACATGAAAAATAGTACCAATTAATTTATTTTTTTTTAATATGAAACCTATAAAAAAAAATTTAATTGGTACTATTTTTCATGTTTTTTATTTGAAAAATACCATGTTTCTGGTTGAATATTCTTGCTTCTCAATGCCTTGCTTGCTTCTTAAATTTAAACTTAAATTTAAAATTGCATGCATAGCTATCCATTTTGCCTTAACTTATTCATTGGTGTTAGTTGGAGAGTTTTTGAGTTGAAATTGTGTTCACATTTACCTAATAAAACAACATTGCTCTGCGCGTATTCAACCTCCCCACATTGGTTGTGCTCAATTAGCATAGACCATTAAACACACATTCCACCAACATTCATTTTTTAATTGACAATTTTATGCTTAATTTTTGTCTAATTTTTTAACAAACATTGATACAATATAAAAATTTGAAGAAAAAACTTGATACAATTAGAATGGTAAAGACCAAATTGACATAGAAAACAGATTACAGGAATCACATATGTAACTTTCCTTTTAAAATTATACGCATTGTCATATGTCAACGTCAACATTAGGTCATGTGTCGTGCAATGAATTTTCTTTTTTTCCTAATCTCTATGATGGATATGGAAGGGGGGAGAATATTGGTACTTGACTGAAAATGTATTGAGTTTGGGACTATTTGGTGTAATTTATTTGAACTGTTTATAAATTTTTTTATTCTTGAAGTTTGTGGTAGAGTATTCGGTGTAACATGCTTATTAGATATAAGTAGTTTAAATAAGTTACAAAAAAAATGATTATTTAAAAGCTATGGAAGGGATTTAGCTTCTCATTTATGATTACCAACTTTAACCTATAAAAATTGCACCAAACAGGCTCCTTAATGAGAAATTACTCAATACTCCCGGAACACCATGTGACCATACTCTAAGCCAATCACCAATTACTTAGACTCATGTTATTCCCCCCATCTCCAACATAAATTGTGGGCCCTTACGTCTCTCCATCAATCAAAACCTTATAGAGTATCACGTGTCCATACTCCATAATTACTGAATAATCACCCCTCTTTAATTGCTAGAATTGAAAGGTAAGGGATCAATTGAGGTGCAAATTGTAATTAAACCTAAAATGAAAAGTCAAACATGCAAAATATGTATATAAATTGAAAACTCTGAGGGCCATGCCACAGGATTGTGGTTCTCTTCGGATACCTTTGAGTCTTGACTTGAGAGAGAGAGAGAGAGAGAGAGAGAGAGAGAAACGGCGACAATGAGGAAGATGAAGTCGATGTCAAAGTATTTCTTACACATGCATGAATTGGAACTGAATGATAAAGGCAAGGACTGTAAAGACAATTGTAGCATCTGCAAGTAACCAATCTCTGAATCCAACTTTTATCATTGCAATCTCTGCCCTGAAAAAATACTCATCCATGAATATTCCTGCTCTAAAATTCCACTCCAATTGGATCACCATCCCATTCACCCTCTCCACATGTTTTTCCTTTATGAAAAAGTCCATCGAACTGACTTTTGCGATGCTTGTGGCGGCAATTGTTATGGAGGCTTCGTCTACAAGTGTGTGGACTGTGCTTTTATCCTCGATCTCAATTGCGCTCTCCTCACCAAAAACAACAACAAACAACAGTACCACCAGCAGAAGAAGAAGATTCAGTTTCAATTTCAGCAACTGCAGCTTCCCAATCACCTTCATCCCTTGATATTGTGCTATAAGGATAAGAATTTGACTTATAAATGCACTTGCTACAGCTTGACTATTGATGGAGATTGGCTCTATGTATGCCTACAATGCAAGGGTTTGCTCCACCATTCTTGTGCCGAGTTAGCCTAGAAAATCGAGCACCCGTTTCACTCCTCTCATCCTTTCTTCCTCCAATCTCGATCAGGCTTTTATGACCAAGAGTTCATCTGCAGCTTCTGTTGCCTGAGCCGGGACAATTTCGCCTACCACTGTCATAAGCGCAAATTTGTTGCAGACGTTCATTGTGCTTGTTTGAAACCGGCACGTCAGACTCAGATTCAACAATTCACCCATTCCTATCCCCTAGTTCTCTGTCATAATAAGGACAAACTTCCTTATACCTACTATGCGTGTTCGCTTCCCTTGGAGGATTTCATCTATTTTTGCCCTGAATGCTGTGTCCTACTTCATAAAAAGTGTGCTAATTTGCCTTAGGAAATCATCAAACACCTCATTCACCCTCAGCACACTCTTTCCCTCCACTACCATCGACATAGTCATGCATATACACGCAACTTGGAATGTGGGGTATGTTGAAGATTGGCTCAGATTTGTTTTGTTTGCTTTGTCAAAAATGGTTGTTGATTGGAGAAAAAATGAAGAAGCTAGACATTTTCAGCCGAGCTACTCATGGTAGGGTGGCTAATCTTGTTGGTTGTTGGTGGTTGCCTTTAATGAAGTCGGCAGCTTGTCTCTCTCATTGATCTATAAATGGGTAATGAATGAGAGGAGTTTTGTGTGGTGAAATCAGAGAGTGTGAGAGTGACAAAGTGTAAGCAATTGAGTGAGTGTGAGTGTGAGTAGAGTGAGAGTATTGTCTCCTTCTCCTCCATTGTTGTAATCTGTGCATTTCTCTCCATATAGTGAAATCTGCTGCCCGTGAACGTAGGCAATTTGCCAAACCACGTAAATCTTTGTGTGTTCTTGCTTGTGTGATTGTTTCTGCTTCCAAGGCACAACAAATTGGTATCAGAGCATTGTTGTGCGAAAAACAGAGTGTTTTTCTGTAAACTGAAAATTTTGAAGTTGTCGAAATCAAGTTTTTAGCATACCACGACGACCGCCTAGACGAGAGGAGTTCAGACCCAAAAAGACCAACCCACGAGGACACTTCACGCGCTTACCGAAGTTCTGCCGTAGACTTGCCTGAAAGTTCAGTTCGGCGACGAAGAAGCAAAGGTTGAAGAAGTCAACCTGTCCTAAAGGCTTTAAGTATTGACTTGTGCATCAATATACACAAGTTAACACTTGGCAGAGTGGTTAGAGCCTTGGTTCAACACCTTTAGGTCAAAGGTTCAAGACTCATCATAAACAAATTTCCAATTATTTTTGGAAGCTACCACGCCACAAACCACGTCACGCCACATCAGCGCCAGGTGTCAACCCAGTTACTGCCACGTCTGAACCACGCAGCTGCCAAGTCACTGCCACATGTCTAGACACATCACTGCCAACTCAACTGACACGTCAACACATCTACCACGTCATCGTCCCAATCAGTAGAAATTTTTAAAATTACAGAGAGGCCCCTGAAAGTTTAGAAAATTGCATTTCAGCCTCTGATCATGCTGAAATCCCTGAAACTTCTATTAATTGCAGTAAGGTCCCTAGAGTTTTGGGAAATTGCAATTTGGTCCTTGAATTTGAAGAAATTTCATTGAAGTCCCTAGAGAGGGGGAGAAAGTGCTTTCCTAGCTAAATCAACCTTTCCGAACACAACCGCAGATTCCATTTTTTTAGATTCAAACCCAAAATTTCAGTGAAGTTTTCGAAAGCTTAGAAGGTGTCTTCGGCATTTCAAGCATCCGCCATTGTTATGGTAGAGATTTTTTGAAAAGTCTCAATGGCAAAATCTACAGAGAAGAGATCAACCGAGTCTACAAGCAGCTCTGCAGTTACAAGCAGCTCTGGGCGTTGGACCCCCGTATCCCACGCTAAGTTCGAGATAGAAGAGTTTGATGGAAACAGCAACTTCGGCATGTGGAGATGCGAAGTTAAAGATATGCTTGTCTAGATGAACCTGCACTTCACTCTGGGAGACAAACCAGATGACTTGGACGAGATAGAATGGGAGAAAGTGAATCTCCTGGCCTGCAATTCCATCCAACTTTGCCTTGCAAAAGAGGAGAAGTACGCCTTCACAGAATATGATACTGCGAAGGAGCTTTGGAAGGCTCTGGAAGACAAGTTCATGACAAAAAGCATTGAGAACCGGCTCTACTTGAAGAAGAGGTTGTTTCGTTTCGACTACAAGAAAGGTATTTCGATGAACGAACACCTAAACAATTTCAACAAAATTATTGCCGATTTGAAAAACTTGGATGTTCAAATTGATGATGAAGATAAAGCACTGTTATTATTAAATTCCTTGCCTGACACATATGACCATCTCACCACCACTTTACTGTATGGTAAAGAAAAGATCAAGTACGTTGATGTTTCAAATGCCTTGGTAAATAATGAGTTCAGAAGGAAAGATAAGTCTGCAAACAGGGATTCAGCATTAGAGGCATTGACAGTCAGAGGCAGGACAAATAACAGAAGATATACAGGGTGGGGAAAGTCTCGCTCAAAATCCAGAGGGAGATCATCAGATAGAAGACGTCTTGCAAAAGATGAGTGTGCTGCATGTCACCAGAAAGGGCATTGGGCAAAAGATTGTCCCAACAAAGACAAGAAAGAGGAAAAGGTGAACATTGCACGAGATGGAGATAATGGTGAAGGATCAGCCTTCACAGTTTCATCACATGGCTAGTCTGATGAATGGATTCTAGATTTCGGATGTTCTTACCACATGTGTCCTAATAAGGAATGGTTCTCGAGCTTTCGAGAGTTCGATGGAGGAGTTGTGTTGATGAGCAACGACCAAGCTTGCAGAACAAAGGGGATTGGAACAATTTGACTGAAGATCCATGATGGAACAATCAGAATTCTTGAAGATGTTCGGTATATACCAGATTTGACGAAGAATCTCATCTTAGTGGGAGTTTTAGATTCCAAAGGTTACAGAGTAATTGTGGAAGGTGGAGTCCTCAAAGTTGTTAGAGGAGCATTTGTTGCAATGAAGGGTACTCGGAAGGGAAACTTATATTTCCTAGACGACTCTATAGTCACAGGGAGAGTGGCTATCTCCACCAGCTCAGAAGATGATGCATCAAACACTTCCAGACTTTGGCACATGCACCTAGGGCATGTCGGTGAGAAGACTTTACAAGGGTTGGTAAAGCAAGGACTGTTGAAATGCGCCAAAACAGGGAAGCTTGAGTTCTGCGAGCATTGTGTACTGGGCAAGCAAACAAGAATCAAGTTTGGTACTACCATTCATCGTACCAAAGGGATTCTGGACTACGTTCACACAGATGTTTGGAGACCTTCCAAGAATGCTTCTTTGGGAGGTAAACACTACTTTGTGTCGTTCATTGATGATTTCTCAAGAAGAGTATGGGTTTACACAATAAAACATAAAGATAAAGTATTAGACATCTTTCTTACATGGAAGAAAATGATTGAGACCCAGACAGACAGGAAGATCAAGAAGCTCAGATCTGACAATGGCGGCGAATACACATCAGATCCCTTCTTTGAGGTTTGCCGGAATGAAGAGATAGTGAGACATTTCACAGTTAATGGGACGCCACAGGAAAATGGAGTTTCAGAACGCATGAACCGCACTTTGGTGGAGAAAGTCCGGTGTATGTTGTCACATTCAGGATTGAGCAAGGTTTTTTGGGGTGAGGCATTGAACTATGCTCGTCATCTTGTCAATAGACTACCTGCTACAATACTAGATGGCAAGACTCCCATGGAGGTATGGTCAGGAGTGCCAGCTACTGATTATGATTAGCTATGTATCTTCGGATGTCCAGCCTATTTTCATGTTACAGAATCTAAGTTGGATCCTAGAGCCAAGAAAGTTGTCTTCTTGGGCTTTAGTGACAGTGTCAAGGGATGCAGACTCTAGTGCCTTGAATCAAAGAAAGTTGTCACTAGAAGAGACGTTACCTTTGATGAGTCTACAATGCTGAAGCAACCAAATCCTCAAGAAAATGATAAAGCATTGAAGAAGTCAGTGCGGGTGGAGTTTGAGACTCCAACAAAGACTATTCAGACAGGCAACAATCCTGGAGAAGTTTCAGTTGATAGCTTTGAAGAAGATCCTGAAGAGAGTTCAGATGAGAATGAAGATCTGAGGCCCCACAACAGTCAGAACCCATTGCAATCAGAAAAGGAAAAAAGGTTACTAAGAAACCCAGTTGGATGACCGATATGGTGGCCTATGCACTTCCAATCATTGAAGATAATATTCCTTGCACTTTCAAAGAAGCTATGCAGAATCCAGAAAGTGTCAAATGGAAGGAGGCTATGGATGAAGAGATCGGGTCACTTCACAAGAACCACACTTGGGAGTTGGTGCAACTTCCAAAAGGCAAGAAAGCAATTGGGTGTAAGTGGGTTTACACCAAGAAGGAAGGTATCCCAGGCAAAGACAACATTAGATTCAAAGCTAGATTGGTAGCTAAAGGCTATGCCCAGAAGGAAGGAATATACTACAATGAGGTATTCTCACCTGTTGTGAAGCACACGTCTATTCGTATCTTGCTAGCATTGGTTGCACAGTTTGATCTCGAGCTCGCCCAACTCGATGTCAAAACTGCCTTCTTACATGGAAATCTTGAAGAGGAGATATACATGTCCCAGCCAGATGGTTTCAAAGTTGCTGGAAAAGAGAATTGGGCATGTAAGCTAAACAAATCGTTGTACAGGTTGAAACAATCACCAAGACAGTGGTATAAGCGATTTGATCGGTTCATGACGGAAAAGAAATACACAAGAAGCCAGTATGATCATTGTGTATATTTCCGTAAGCTTTCTGATGGTTCCTTCATCTATTTGCTCTTATATGTAGATGATATGCTGATTGCATCTAAGAGCAAAATAGAGATTGATAAATTCAAGGCACAGTTGGCAGGAGAGTTCGAAATGAAGGATCTTGGCGAAGCAAAGAAAATTCTTGGTATGGAGATCAAAAGAGACAGAAAGAAGGGCACGGTTTGTTTGACACAAACTGAATATCTGAAAAAGGTGTTAGATAGATTTGGCATAAATGAAAAAACAAAAGCTGTGAGTACACCATTGGCCCCTCATTTCAAGCTTAGTGCTTTGATGTCTCCACACACAGAAGAACGGAAGCATATGGCACAGGTTCCATATGCAAATGCAGTTGGTGCATTAATGTATGCTATGGTTTGTACAAGGCCTAACATCTCACATGCTGAGTATGGTAGGCAGGTATATGCATGATCCGGGGAAAGGTCATTGGCAGGCAGTGAAATGGATCTTAAGGTACTTACATGGCACAGTTAATATGGGTTTGAAGTTCGAGAGAGATCATAGACTCGGACAGAATTTGGTTGGATATATGGACTCAAATTATGCTGGTGACTTGGACAAATGCCGATCAACAACAAGGTATTTATTTACGCTTGCTAAAGGGTCGGTGAGTTGGAGGTCAATGCTTCAGTCAATGGTGGCTTTGCCTACTACAGAGACAGAGTACATGGTAGTGACAAAAGCATTTAAGGAAGCTATTTGGCTACATGGGTTGATTGAGGACTTGGGTATTGTTCAGAAGCACGTTAAGGTATACTGTGACAGTCAGAGTGCCATTTCTTTGGCAAAGAACCAGGTTCATCATTCCTGCACCAAGCACATTGATGTTCATTTCCATTTTGTCCAAGAAATTGTGAATAAAGGGGATATTCTGCTTCAAAAGATTAGCACTGCAAATAATCCAACCGATATGCTCACAAAAGTGGTTTCTGGGATCAAGTTCTAACACTGTTTGGACTTGGTCAACATCTCTCAGAACTGAGCACCTTCGGGTGCATGGTAGTGTTGATCAATCACTATATTGGATAAAGAATCCTGGCCAAGGTAGAGATTTGTTAAAGATTGGCTCAAATTTGTTTTGTTTGCTTTGTCAAAAATGGCTGTTGATTGAAGAAAAAAATGAAGAAGCTAGACATTTTCAACCGAGCTACTCATGGTAGGGTGGCTAATCTTGTTGGTTATTGGTGGTTGCCTTTAATGAAGTCGGCAGCTTGTCTCTCCCATTGATCTATAAATGGGTAATGAATGAGAGGAGTTTTGTGTGGTGAAATCAAAGAGTGTGAGAGTGACAAAGTGTAAGCAACTGAGTGAGTGTGAGTGTGAGTAGAGTGAGAGTAATGTCTCCTCCTCCTCCATTGTTGTAATCTGTGCATTTCTCTCCATATAGTGAAATCTGCTACCCGTGGACGTAGGCGATTTGCCGAACCATGTAAATCTTTGTGTGTTCTTGCTTGTGTGATTGTTTTCTACTTCCAAGGCACAACAGGGTATGTTTAAATTATTGTTATGGTTTTTACTACGAATGTTCCCATTGTCAATGGTACATGGACGTTAGATGTGCTTTCTTGTCAACGCCCACGATTATGCGCAGGACTAAATTTCACCGCCACCCTCTTGTTTTAATCTCCAATGTGTCACATTATCAAATGACTTGCAGTACTTGTAGGAAGTACTCCTGTTTCCCTTTATTTCGTTGTGTGTGGTGCAATGTCAATCACCGTGTCCATTGTATTTTAGCATTAGCGCCTACCCTCAGATACAAAAATCATGTCCATACCCTTACCTTCACAAATCATCCAAGGAAAGATAGTCCGGATGATGATGATGATTCAGAGTTTATCTATGACGCATGTGAACAAAGAAGGGATCTAGCGCTACCAACTTATTATTGGGGGTACTTACGTGTAGGTCCTAATAAATAGACTTATTGTCTAATAGGTCCTATGGAAAAAATTTGTCATAAAAAGACGTCACTAATTGTAAGTTTTAGCGACAATTTATAAAAATCATGACAAAAAAAAGTCACTAATTGTCAATTTTTAGCAACATATATAAAAAATTGTCACAAAATAATTATTTTTAGCGACAATTTTACCAAGACTTATTTTCAATAGGACTTGATAGGAATTAAGTCCAACTATTAGGACCTATTAGTAGTTTACCCTTATTAATATTGTACGGATGGATGCCAGTACATTGCTCATCCTCATTGCATGGTATCTAAGGTATGTCTGCATTGAGTTTTACATATCAAATTAAAATTGATCAAAATGACCAATAAAGAAAAGGGACTTAGTATAAGATCCTATAGTTTTCTTTTGATTTAAAAGAGGGATTCCATTGATCTTACTAAATGCCATGCCCAATTTTGTCATTGAACATAAGACATTTCATTCCCAAAAAGTGATTTCGACCTTAAATTTTTGTCTTTAAAACCTTATTTGTTGAAGCGATTGACGGGGTTATAGATAAGTCATTCGGTAGGCAATGTAGTTCTTGTGTTGGATAAGGACTCTACAATTAATTTGGACAGTGTTTTGTCTTTTTTTTTTAAGATTTTGATGGATGAACTTTTAGGCTATTGATGTGCTTCATAAGGGTGGAGAGAAGCCATTAATGTGGCTGGTGCCTTTTTGGAGTAGTTTTTTGTTGAAGGTTTTGGCATCTGAGTGGTTTACTTTGTAACACTTAATTAATTTTGCTTCGATTTTCAATTTCTGCATTGGGAGTTCTGTTTTTTTTTTTTTTTTTTTTTTTATGGATCTATTTTGCCTGTTTTGATGAGCAAGGATGATGCTCTGTTTAGTGGGTTCAAGGAGTTTGTCGGTAGTTGGCACCTTACCAACCTCCTCTGTTTTGCTGGTTTGTATATTTGAGCAGTTTAGTGAGTTTTATCGATGTCTGGTTGCTTAAGAATATGTCATCTTTTATTTTTCATCTTTGATGTTTATTTTAATTAATAAAATGTTACTACATTACCAAAAAAAAAAAAAAAAAAAACCCCGGAATGCTTTAATCCAATTTTATGTAAAATTGCATGAACATTTTTCATTTGTTTATGTGAAACAGAGCATTTAAACAAATTGTCAAAAGAATGCTCCACTCTAGTTCAGGACAAATTTCGCCTTTCTGAGTATTTAACATGTTTGGGGTCAAGATGCAGTTTAAAAATTAACTCCTAAAAGTTTCTATGAAACTTCTTGTGAATGTTCAAAGTGTCAAAAGAATTATGGACAATGTAGAGAAGTAATTCTGTTTTAATAATTTAATTCCATTTTTCATTTTTTGCCCTTTACTATTCAATTGTTTATTGAGTTGTTCTAACTTTACTTTATCTTGATAATTAGATCATACACATTCTAGAAGAAGAGTGGTCAAAGCATGAAAATGTTGAGGTAAAAATTGCTTCTGTTGATATTGCTCTTAAAAGTGTTCTATCGGCAAATACCTTATTTCTACTTAGATCGTTTGGGTGAAAGTGCCTACACTCTTCAAGCTCTTTTACAATTTTATTTTTTACGTCCCCATTTTCTTTTTCTTTTATTTTCTTTGAACTTGTGCTTTTACAATTACTTAACTCATTCAAAAAGTCAGCATCTTGAATATGAGTTTTCGGTGCTTTTCAGGAGCCACTTGCAGTGACTTTAAAAAAAAAATTAGATTCATTTACAGAGAATGAGAACAAAGAAGTGCAAGGTCTGTTCGAATCTTATAGAAGGGATGTTCAAGAAGCTGCCATCCTTCCAAATATCTTTCTATCTTTTTACGAGGGCGCGGATGAGGACAAGTACAAAATACGTATGGCCACGACCTTGATGGAAAAGTTCGTTTTTAAAGTTGAAGTCGCAAGGCCTTGGGAAAATTGGGATTCCACATCAAAAATTATTAAGGATGGAAACTACATGATTTTTAAGAACCAAGTGTCTATCCTTAAAGACTTATTTTTCAAAGACGGGGACTTCAGTAATAGATCAAGACTAAGTAAGAAGGTAAATACATTATTCATAATGATGGTATGTGAAGCTATACATAGCATGCGCAACACCAAGGTTGTGAACATAACTACAAGTTTACTTTTGACTTGGTTTCACTCCTTCGCTCTTGCTCAATATGCAGACTTCAAAATTAAGTTTGTCATTGCCCGTTTGGCGAAATTGGTTCATGCTCACTTTGGTCTCCAAGATGATCTTGATGTTCCTGTAGACCTTAATCTTGCTGGACTGGTGGTCCCAATCGCAAAGCAACTTGTACTCAAAGATTCTAAAGAGCTCGCCATTATTGAAAAAAAATGGAGAAACTGATAGTACGCGTAAGAAGGTAGATAAGTTGCAGGAAACCATCACCAAACTAGATGAAACTATTAAAGAGCTTGAAAAGAAGAAACATGCATTTGAAAAGAAAAAACATGCACTTGACAACAAGAAACAGAAAAATGCACTTGTAAAGAAGAAACAGGCACTTGAAAAGAAGAGACAGGAACTGTTGAAGACGCACGAGGAGAGGTACATAATAAAGAAGTGCTTGAGTGATGTTCTAGATCTCGAGGGAGAGATGGCAGGCACACACTTGTTATAATGTGCAACAAAGGGTCCACTACTAGTAGCAGCTACCATTGTTGTAGCAGGTTTGAGGTCTTTGGCTCTTGCATTGATGTGGCTGTCATTTGATACGAATCATTATGTATTTTGAGACAACATTAGTCGTAAGAAGTGACTGCCTTTTTCAAATGGCTTTCTTTTTGGCAGTTAAACCAGTCACAGTGAAGGGAGATACTCAACAAAAGTGGGAAATGAGAGGTATTGGCAAAATTAAGGTAGCGTTTGGCAAAATTTTAGAATTATAATTTTAGTGTGGAGTTTTATTTTGAGTTTGTGAGTTTTTTAATTATTATTTGAAAAGAGAAAATTTTTTTGGTTATGAACTTTGAAAAGAGATTTGAATTGAGTTTTAAATTTTTGAAATGAATTTTTAAATTAGGAAAGTTGTTTGATTCAAAAACTTATAACTCATAACCAAACACACAACTCAAAATTCTATTTAAAACTCATAACCAAACTCTTTTTAAAATTCAATTCAAAAAAATAATTATTGATAAAAACAATTTTTTTTTATATAAAATTTTTAAAAATTCTGAAAATATTTTTTATGTAAAATATAAAAAAAAATCAAAAACAAATTCCCTTTTCTTTTTTTTTTGGTTTCAAATAACAGGTGGCAATTGCCCACCAAAAAAAAAAAATGTTGTTTCAGTCAACCGGCCGGACATCTGGGGATGACCAGGTAGACCCAATTCGCTCTTTTCAAAATTCAAAAATCAAAAATCAAAAAACTCTCTGCTCTTCAAACCCCTTCTTGCTCCTTTACTGCCTTTATAATGCCCAAATCTCAGCTATGCCTTCCTTCTTTTTAGCCACTATCCCATGATCTTTCAAATCAGCAGGCCACTTTCTTTCAACTGCTCAAAACAGCCTTGGCCTTTTTGAACCTTCAAACCTTCTTTGGTTCCTCTTTCTGAAGTAAAACCAACTTCTTCAATGCTACCACTTGTCCCTTATGATCTCTAGCACTATCTTCGACAGAGGAAAATATTTTACTAAGGCCTATAACTATTTGCAACCTTCTTTGCTTCTTTAAACCTTTATCTTTGACCCAACTCCACTTTTAAACCTCCAACAACATCATCACACAATTTCCCTTCAATTAATGAGCATGATCGACAGAGGAAAGCTTTCCAATTCACAAATATGGTCCCCTATAAATCAGTCCACCAAGCCAATTAACCAATTGATGCACATGATCAATTCCTTCACACCACGTAGCCCCTTGACTGCTGAAAGACTTCATTTTGACTTCACTGCCACATGTCATCATCCGATTAATCTACCTGTCAATAAGAATTTTACGAAAATGAGTACAAACAATGCCCCTAAACTCTTTAAGAATGAGAAGACTCGAATTCTTAAAGAGTTTTATATAAAATTGATTTGTCAAAAAATCATCACCAAAATTCATCTTTTTTACTAATCAACAAAAAATTATTATTAGAAGCACATGTTAATAAGATAGCCACCAAAAGCCATATTATAAATGCATCCTTCACAAATGTAGTCCATGTAGGCCATGTATGAGTTTTTAAATTGGTACTAGATTACTTCAATTGAAAGTGTATTTACACAATCAACAAAGCAATGCATGAACCAAGTGTTTAAACCATAGAAATACTTCAACAAGAATTGGCCTATTAGTTGAAGCACAATAACTTTCCAATGTCAACAGACACTCTAAACTATAAAGCAAATATTTGGAACATCAGATTGTTTTAGTTATTGGTACTTCAAAATTGGCTAATCAAGAAATCACAATGGGTAATATATTCCTATAATTTCCTGAACTTTGTTCTCTTGCTAGCCATTTCATAAAGAACAAACTTTGATGTGATTCGGAAATCCAAAATGGACGTTGATTAATAAAAGCCATAGCATAAGGTGGCCTTAAAAACTCATACTTCACATCTTGAACAATGTCAAAGATTTCAAATTCATGCACATTTGATTATTCATAATTTTCAACCATAGCTGGATTAAGATCACACTTCTTAACCTAATTGTTTGCATTACTCTCTGGACTAAGAGTTGCAACAAAGGTCTGATTTTTTGTTTCACACATTAATGGGTTAGAAATACTTTTTGAAAACCCAAAAATATTTCTTCCTTGTGAAATTGCACCCTTGCCATGGAATTTTGATTCTCATGGCCTTCTGTTGTTGCAACCATGACAATTGATGAAGTAACAACACCAACATTTGAAGGTGTCTTGTGGACCTCCACCCTTGTCTGACACTGCCTTCTAGAAAAATCATCAATAACACTTCTTAACTCACCAACCAGCACTTGTTTTTCCTCAACTGAAAGAGATGCAAGAGCCTCCTGTAATTGTGGAACCAAACTGCTACTAGGCAATATAGAAGGGCCATTTGTTTGGCTTTGATTTTCCATTGTTCCAAATTAGGATGTTGTCCCACTGGGCGTGCCAAAAATTGTTAGTAAAAATTAAACAACAATTTAAACCAAACAATTAAACAAGGATAACCAAGCAACTGTGTAATTGATTCAAATGCCACAAAGGAATGAGGACTTCTCTGAAACAATTAACCAGTTACAAAGAGAAATTGTGTGATGATGTGGTTGGAGGTTTAAAAGTGGAGTTGGGTCAAAGATAAAGGTTTAAAAAAGCAAAGGAGGTTGCAAGTAGTTATAGGCCTTAGTAAAATATTTTCCTCTGTCAAAGATAGTGTTAGAGATCATGAGAGACATGTGGCAGCATTGAAGAAGTTGGTTTTGCTTCAGAAAGAGGAACCAAAGAAGGTTTGAAGATTCAAAAAGGCCAAGGCAGTTTTGGGCAATTGAGTAAAAGTGGCCTGCTGATTTGAAGGATGATCGACAAAGGAAAGCTTTCTAATTCACAAATATGATCCACTATAAATCAGTCCACCAAGCCAATTAACCAATTGATAACTAGCTCATGACCCTATCAGCCAATTGATGCACATGATCAATTCCTTCACACCACGTAGCCTCTTGACTGCTGAAAGACTTCATTTTGACTTCACTGCCATGTGTCATCATTCGATTAATCCACCTATCGATAGGAATTTTACGAAAATGGGTGCAAATAGAAATGTATATATATTTTATTCATATTTTACCTACCTTTTTCCTTTCCTTTTCCCTTTCCAAATCCCTTCATAAATTTCCCAACCAAATACAGTATTAGTGGGTTCAAGGAGCATGTAGGTAGTTGGCACCTAGCCAACTTCCTTTTCAGTTTCGCAGGTTTGCCATATGTTTGGGCAACTATTTGAGTTTTTTCATTGTCAAATTGCTTAAGAATGTGTTCATCTTTTATTTTTCTGTTGTAATGTTTATTTTAATTAATAAAACTAGTATATGAACCCGTGCAATGCACGAGCTAAATAAATAATTAAAAATAATTTTAAAATTAAATAATAACATAAAATTTATTTAAAAAGTATATAAAAATAATTTAGAATGAATTAAATTTTAACCATTTTATTATTGCAGTTATCATGTCATTAATTGTATATTCTCAGTTCATAATAAAAAAAATAGATGTCATAATTTAATTGGTAAAGATGAAAAAAAAAAAGAATAAATTAAAAAAAAATTTATATTTATGATAAAATAAAAATAAATATTGTTTTATAATTTTTTTAGTTTTAATTTTTCTATGTTAAAGTTTGTCATAAAATTTAAACATACCTTTTAGAAACAAAACAATATATATTTTTTGATAAAATCATTAAAATCAGTCAAAAGACCAACCAACTTACATAAAATTTAATTAATTAAAACTTTTAAATTTTATTTTATTTTAAAATTTAATCTATCTTCAACTGAAACATACACAATACTACAATATTAAATGGGAGCATATATTTACTTTATATAAATCAAACAACTCACTTTTTCCTTCTTTTTCCGATGTTGGATTGTGTAAAATAAAAATTACAGAAATCTTTGGTGCCTCGAATGGCTTGAATTTGTGTTCACCGGTTGACCGACAGAACCACCTCCCAGATGACTAGGTAAAACACTTGTCTACTGCGATTGTCACCTTGTTGACCGCGGCTGTCAGCTTTTTTGCCGGGTGACTTGCCGAACGACCGACAAAATGAAGTTCGAGCCATTTGAGGCAAGCTCAAATTCGAGGTACGTAGCATTGCTTTAAAAATTAACAATTGTTTGGGCAGAAAATTTATTTTGAATCAAACAATATCAATTATTTAATCTTTAATTATGTCAATTTGTAGTTTATTTTGAAACAAACAAATCTAACTAATATATTTGATAAAATTGCTAAGATCGCGGTTAAACTAGCGAATTAGTTAAACCAAAAACGGTTAAGCCTAATCAACTACGTCAAAAGACCAATCAACTTATACACAAATTAATTAATTAAAACTTTTAAATGTTATTTTAATTTTAAAATTTAAATTATCTTGAACTGAAACATGCATAACACTACAATATTAAATAGGAGTATAAGGTTCATTTTATATAAGTGAAACAACTCACTTTTCCTTCTTTTTCTGATGTGGGATATCAAGATAATTTTTTTCAAATATCATAATTATAAAATTATAACCATATATATGGAAGATAAGTATTTCTCAAATAGAGTCCATATAGAATTAGTTATTATAATTGAAATTGAGTTTGTGTAGAACTTTATATATGTGGATTTTTTAGAAAAAAAGTAAGCTTTTAGATTTTGTCACCTAAGTGAGAGAAAAATACTACTTTTAATAATATTATATATATATATGATGTTAATAGTTCCACAGATTAAAAATTTAAAAATACCTGTGTGCTCCAGTCCAATTTCATGTAAAATTGCATGAACATATTGCATTGCACTCTAGTTTGGGAATACGTATAAGTCAAGATGCAGTTAAAAGGATAACTCCTAATATTTATAGGTAGTTTAGAATGATCTAAATAAGTGTATTTTTTGACATTTTATAAATAGATACACAGAAAAGTAGAGAGGTGATATGACCTAAATAAGTACACTTAACTAATACTCTTCTAGAAAAATCAGACTTGTGAATGTTCAAAGTGTCAAAAGCTCCTCTAGAAAAGTGTTTTAAAAATTTCTTGCCTTCTACATTTAATGAATACAAGGGCATCTGGAAAAAGAACTATGGACAATGTAGAGAAGTAATTATATTTTAATAATTTAATTCCATTTTTCGTTGTTTGTCCTTTTCTCTTCAGTTGTTTATTAAGTTGTTCTAATTTTAATTTGTCTTGATAATTAGATCATTCATGTTCTAGAAGAAGAGTGATCAAAGCATGAAAAAGTTGAGGTAAAAATTGCATCTGTTGATATTGCCCTTAAAAGTGTTCTATCTACAATTATCTTAGTTCTACTTGAGCCTTGGGGTGAAAGTGCCTACATTCTTCAAACTCTTTTTTAAATTTTAAATTTTTATTTTTTATGTCCCCGTTTTCTTTTTCTTTTATTTAAACTTGTGCTTCTTCTATTGCTCAACTCATTCAAAAAGTCATCGTCTTGACTATGTGTTTTTGGTACTTTTCAGGAGCCTGCACTGACATTGAAAGAATTTTTAGATTCATTTATAGAGGATGAGAACAAAGAGGTGCAAGGTATTTTGGAATCCTACAAAAGGGATGTTCAAGAAGTTGCCATCGTTCCAAAATCCATCTTTATATGAGGACAAGGATGAGGATGAGGATGAGGACAACAAAATAGGTATGACCAAGGTCTTGATGGAAAAGTTTGTTTCTGAAGTTGATGTCACAATGCCTTGGGAAAATTGGGATTCCACATCCAAGGTTATTGAGGATGGAAAATACTTGAATTTGGAGAACCAGGTGTCCATCCTAAAGCCTTGTTTTCCAAATACGGGGACTTCAGAAATAGATCAATACTTAGTACAAAGGCAATGATGTTATTCATAATGACAGTATGTGAAGCCTTACACAGCATGTGCAGCACCATGGTCGTGGACATAACTACAAGCCTACTATTGACCTGGTTTCACTCCTTCGCTCTTGCTCAATATGCAGACTTCGAAATTAAGTTTTTCATTGCCCATTTGATGAAATTGGTGCGTGCTTACTTTGGTCTCCAAGCTGATCATGATGTTCCTGTGCACCTTAACCTTGCTGGACTAGATGTCCAGATCGCAGAGCAACTTGCAGTTGTAGATTCTAAAGATCTCATCATTATTGAACAAGATGGAGAAACTGATGATCTCCGTAAGAAGGCAGATTCTATGCAGCTAACCATTATCAAACTGGATGAAGCTATTGAAGAGCTTGAAAAGAAGAAATAGGCACTTTTGAAGACACGTGACGAGAACTGCATAAGAAAGGAGTGCTTGATTGATGTTGTAGAACTTGAGGGACAAATGGCAGGCACAAGCCTGTTGTAATGTGCAACAAAGGGTCTACTGCTACTAGCAGCTACCATTGTTGCAGCAGGTTTGTAATCCCTCTTGCGTTGATTTGATTATGTGAGTTAATGGGAATCATTATGTATTTCGAAATAATATTAGTTTTGAAAGGAGGGGTATGGGGGAAGTTGACGTTTTGCCTATGTTTTTGACTCGTTCATATATAGACTTCAGAAGATTTTTCTGCATTTAATAGATTGTTGATAAATAATTTGCCAATCATCACTTGAACTATAATAATTCCTAACGGATGGGTTCTATATTACCAAGTATAATACTTGAGTTGGAGTCTTATTCCTGTGAGTGCGGTGTCCTATTGAAAGTCTTCCTTTGAAAAATGCAACGGAACATAAAAAGATAAAATATTGTTGCAAACATAATCTCCTGATCAACAAACTTACAATATCTTTGGTCCATTAACTTTTCTCTTACGAATTTCTTGTTCTAATTCCATCCAAACTTGGGTGTCAATGCCAATTTAAACTTGAAATTGATGTGAGATTACTTAAGCCCATTATGGTTATGTTGGTTTTGTTGAATTGGATTACATTACTAATCCCTTAAGATTCGTATCATATCTCACCTTTGGAATATCCCTAGATTGAGAAGAAATTAGTTGAATACTGTTATATTCCATGTTTGTTTGGAATTACTTGACATAGACTATGTACGGGAAGGAAATATTCCGGCAACCCGCACTTCCTTTCTTCCAAGCTCCGTTTCTGTCCGATCACCTGAAAGCACAACGGCGGTGAGCTACCCGGCGGTGTGTGGCCGGAAAACCCATCCGACGATCAAGTCAGCACACACCTAAGGATAGAGAGAGAGGAGAGAGAGTTTGAGTGTAAGAATTCCTTACAAAGTCTTTTTTTTTGTGTATGGGGGGCGCAGACATGCCTTTATACCCTCTGCGCCCAATATCCACTCCCAGTCATCTCCTGACGCGTGGCTCTGCTATCCCATCTGTCAGCGAAAACCTTGCTGAACATCACCTAATCTGAACTGCCAGCCTTCCCATCTGGAGCTCGGCAGCCGAGCTGCTCTATCTTCAGTCGAGCTGTGCTTCATGTCCAAGCACTTTACTGGCTAGGTCCAAGGAGAACCGGGCTGGCAGCACCTCACCGGTGGCCGCCCTTCCTGCCGAGCAAACGAATATCTCGGCTGACTGCGCCTTTCCGGACGCCGGTCATTCAACTTGACTGGTTGGCCTTCTTGCCGAGCAGGCAGGTACCTCGGTTGATGACGCCTTTCCGGGCGCTGTTCAGCCAACCTGACTGGCTTCGCCTGTGCCATGCACGCAGCTCGGTCTAACCGAGCATTGCCTTACCAGAGCACCTTTTATCCGGCAGGGCCAAATCTTCTCGGCCCGATACCTGCCCGGCCAAAATCTTGTCCGGCGTAACACTGTCCGACCAAATCTGTCCGGCACGGTACCAAATCATTATTTTCCCTCTCAGACTATATAGTATAATGTCCTTAATTTGAGAATATTTTGATTTTTTAATCCTTAATTCGGATCCTCTTTTATCCTCTCATTTTGCTCCACCCCCTTCGAAGGAGTCAATAGTTGTTCCTCATATAGGTGATATATGTTAATCCAAAGGTCCGCTTTTGTATCCAAACATAAGATTTGGAATTAGCAGGGATATATCTACTCCAAGCTTATGCCTAATTCTCAAACAAACACAGCCTCTTTAGATTTGGAAAAGCCTGGCTTATTTGCAAGAGTAGGAACTTGGTTGGCTTGATTCAAATGATTCACAAATCCTACTGCTTAGGGCAATATAGCTGTGGTTTGTTTTCATTACAACTTCCAGAATATGGAAGATATTGTGGGTGTTTGGAAAGTGGGTTTTTATGTAGGTTTTTTTAATTGTAGGATATTATTGGAGAAAAAAATTTTGGTGTTTGGAAAGATAGTTGGGTTTTTTTTGGTTGGATGTGATATTTGTGAGAGAAAAAGTGAAATGATTATGGGGTTGGATGTGATATTTTGTTTGGATTGATTTTTTTTGGTTTTGCAAAAAATTTGTCTTTTAGTGAAAAAAATCAAAAAAAACCCAGACCCACATCTTGCCAAACACCGCCATTATATTGGCTGATACAATTTTTTGGCCTATTGATAGTGATCTACTAGAGTATATTTGTTAGAAAAAAATTGGTTACGTGGAGGCTGATTCACGATTTGTATCGGTTTATAGTTGATTCACAATCCAATTTACAGCAGGTGCAGACTACTCACAAGGAAAATGCTTGAGACCCACAAAAAGTTCTCACTACTCTACCCACAATGATATAATAGGTATCAACTTCTGATTTGTTACACATCTAATGATTGAGAGCTTAATTCCCTTGCCATATCACTGTGGGTGCATTTGTGGGTCAAATGTGTAGGTCTCTAGTATTACTTATATTTACAATATTGACATGATAGATTCAACTGTTATAAGCTTTTTTAGACTTCGATGATTTTTTAAATTCACAATCGTATTAATCAAAAATCATTTTGTACTTTAAGGTGCCTAACTAGGGAAATTCTAATATACATGCCCTTGAAAATGGTGTACCATATGCAGCCATTGTTATACCATTTTCTTCTTTAGTTGTGAGTAATTTTCTTTTTTAGTTATAACATTATTTTAGTTGTGACTCATAAATTCTTTAGTTATGCTTTGCGTTGTTTTTAGTTATTACATTTTATCTTTATTTTTTTAACTATGACTCAAAAAATATAAAATTATATTATTTTATTTTTTAATTGTAAGGTGCATATTTCCCGACTAACTATTGGCATCTAAAAGTCAACTTTTTAAAGTCATTTTTTTTTTTTTTCCTGCAGCTGAATTTTTCAACCTATTGCAGTAGCATGATCTATAACCAACTCTATAAATCATCAACTACTTTGACTTCTTTTTAATTCTCCAATCGCCCATTGGACAATAAATAACATGCGACATCAAAGAGGAGGGAGATAGAGAGAGAATGGAGTACAAGCATTTCAGCCATCATCACAATTTGAACCTCTATCAAGTGCAGCAAGGCCAAACATTCCATTGCTCAGGCTGTGAAACTTCATGCACTTCAGATTCCATCTATGCTTGCTGGCAATGCAACTTCTTCCTCCACGATCACTGCGACAATGCCAATCGCTTCATAAAACACCCATCTCACCCTTCCATCCCTCTCATCCTCCTCCCATCTCCGACCTACTACAGCGGCACCTTCCTCTGCAACGCCTGCGAGGCCACAGGCAAGTCCTTCTCATACTGTTGTGCGACATGTGAGGTTGACCTCCATTTCCACTGTGTTGTCTTGCCTCCAAAGGTGAATCACTAGTCACACCCACATGAACTAAGCCTCGTTCACACCATTCCAGAGAAAGAGGCATTCCGTGATCATAACTGCAAGGTATGTAACAGTGTGTTGCAGAGTAAGCAATGGGGTTATTGTCGTTAGAAATGGGTTTTGGAAAAATCTGAAAAACAGAATTTTTTCTAAACTTTGGTCTAATTTTTAGGTGGGACCCATGCGTTGAATTTCGCGAGTCTAAGTGGTAACGCGTTCTATGCCGCGTTGTGATTCACGTGGTATATTTGGTTGCTCAAAACCATTATCGGGTGAATGGGAAATTAAAGCCAAAGTGAGCTCCATGGAAATGGAGTTTTGGTAGAAATTCCTTAAGGTTTGAATAATGGCTTGTCCCACATTGATTTGGTGGGAAACTTTGAATGGGTTTATAAGGCATGGGATTGAAACTTGGGGTAGGCCCTAAGGGACACCCAAGTTTTGTTGAGAGGGAGGTTATGGGCTAGATCCATTGGACCCAAAAATTATCCCGTGCACCGCCATCGCCATCCGGTCAGGCACGGCTGCGTGGTGTGAGGTTGGGAACATTTGAATTTTATTTTATTTATTAGAAATAAATTATGTCTATTTTTTTTTTTTCAAATTTTGGTTGGAAATAAAATTCAACTTTTGGTTTGCACCTCTTCAGAAATTCTGTACAGTTTCGTATCTGTTCGAATTCAAATCTACCCAAAATAGGTTTTTAACTATTTGAAATTCAAACCAAACAGTGCCTATAGATTTGTATCTGTTTAATTTAAATTGAACAGGTATTGTACCTGTTTAATTCAAACCTAGTAGCCACCACTTCACCTATAAATAGACTAGTCCCTCATTTGGATTTTCACTCTAATTTTCGTCCTTAAAATCTACTACTACTCTATGCATTTTGCTACATCTAAATTTCTGTGAGAAAGAATATAAACACTTAGTGTGTTCGTTGTACGAAAAATTTGTAGTGCTGTTATTTTTCGTTGATTGATCATTTTATCTTGAGAGATAGACGTCCATATTCTGAAGTACCGCGGAAAAGACGAATCTATCTTAAAGACACAGTGTCTAACACTGGACTTGATCAGAATATTGTTCAAGAAATTAATCAAGTAAGTGGTTATTTTATTTTCTGGTTTATTATTTATTTAAATCATATTTTGATTTTGTTTTTGTATCAAAATAAAAATCTGTTTTTATTTATTTATTTATTTTTGGTTTGATTTTTGTATTCAAACAATCTCTCTCCTTTCCTATTTTTCTTTTGTATTCCGTTTGTTGTTTTGTACACAAACAGAATTTATTTCTTTAAATACAGTGAAAATTGTCCAACAATCTTAAGACATAATATTTTTTGGTGTCTTCATTATATTTAATTTTCTGTGTTTTCACAAAGTGATATTCTGGTTGGAAAACAAATAGTAGTAATATACTGTTTGACAGATAGTAATAATATACTGTCTATTTTCTTTGACAACTAGTAGTAATATACTGGTATCATTAACAATTGCAGAATATTAATTTGTGTTACAGAAAATTATTGTGGCATTTTATTTTTCTAGTTTTAGTAACAAAGAAAATAAAATTATTTTGTGTTATAATTTATTTTCTGATTTTAGTAACTAAAAAATTAATTTGTGTTTTGGTTTTTTCTGATTTTTATAATATGATATTATGACTGCTGAAAGTAGTACTCCAAATCCAATCGTTACAACAACTCCGGTCCCTATCCAAAACCATGTTCAAGTTCCGATAAATCATGGAGGAAAACGGGAAAAATTTAATGGCACTGAGTTTAAGAGATGGCAACAGAAAATGTTGTTCTATCTTACAACTCTAAATTTGGCCCGGTTTCTCCATGAAGAGGCACCAGTACTGAGAGAGGATGAAAGTGATCGGCAAGTTGTTGCCGCAATAAATGCTTGGAAACATTCTGATTTCCTATGCAGAAACTACATCCTAAATGGCCTTGACAACATGCTGTATAATGTTTACAGCCCTCTGAAATCAACAAAAGAATTGTGGGATTCTTTGGAGAAAAAATACAAGATAGAGGATGCCGGCACAAAGAAATTTGTTGTCGGTAAATTTCTGGACTTCATTATGGTAGACTCCCAAACAGTAATTTCTCTAATTCAAAATTTTTAAATAATTTTGTATGATATTCATTCCGAAGGTATGTCTCTTAGCGAGTCTTTCCAAGTCGCTGCCTTAGTGGAAAAATTACCACCGGCTAGGAAAGATTTCAAAATTTATTTAAAACATAAACGCAAGGAGATGACCATGGATAAATTGATAGTAAAATTGAGAATTGAGGAAGATAACCGAAAGATTGAAAAGAGGAATGGGAAAAATCCCATTGAGTCCAAGGCTAATGTGGTTGAACAAGTTCGCAAGCCACATAACAAAAAGAGGAAGTTTACTAGAGATAGTCCTAAACAAGGCGACAACAATGGCAATAAGAAGTTCAAAGAAAAATGCTATAACTGTGGCAAGACTAGACATCGAGCTTCTGACTACCGCTGCCCTAAGAAGGATCACGGAAGCACAAGTAAGAAGACTACCAATCAAGCCAATGTGACAGAATTAGATTACATCTCTGACGCGGTAAATGACATCAACCTCTCTGTTGTGGTGTCTGAGGCTAATTTGGTTGGAAATTCCAAGGAATGGTGGGTTGACACTGGAGCAACTCGTCATATTTGTGCGGACAAGAAGATGTTCACAACTCACAATGAGGCTGCAAAATGGTGAACAACTTTTCATGGGAAATTCTTCTACTTCTACTGTGGCTGGACAAGGAAAAGTGATCTTGAAGATGACATTAGGGAAAGAACTAACCCTCAACAACGTACTGCATGTACCAGACATCCGGAAGAATTTAGTTTCTAGTTCTTTGTTAAGTAAAAATGGTTTTAGGCTTGTTTTTTAGTCTGATAAATTTGTACTAACAAAGAGTGGTATGTATGTTGGTAAGGGATACATGAGTGGTGGTCTCTTCAAATTGAATGTAATGACAGCTATACCAAAAGTTGCTATTAATAAGAATAACACATCTTTTGCTTATATTCTTGAGTTGAATTTATGGCATGGTAGATTAGGACATGTGAATTTTGATTCTTTACGTAGATTAATTGGTTTGGATTATATACCAAAGTTTGAAATTGATCCTAATCACAAATGTGAGATTTGTGTAGAAGCAAAACTAACTAAGGCTCCATTTAAATCGGTTGAAAGAAAAATTGAAGCTCTAGAATTAATTCATACTGATGTATGTGATCTTAAGTTTGTTCAAACTAGAGGAGGCAAAAAGTATTTCATAACATTTATCGATGATTACACAAGATATTGTTATGTATACTTAGAAGTAAAGATGAAATCTTAGAAATGTTTGAACTCTACAAAACTGAAGTTGAAAATCAACTTGGTAAAACCATTAAAAATGGTAAGAAGTGATAGGGGTCCATTAAATGAATTTTGTGCACAACATGACATTATTCACCAAACTAAGCACCCTATTCTCCACAGCAAAATGGAATTGCTGAAAGGAAGAATAGAACCCTTAAAGAAATGATGAATGCTATGTTACTAAGTTCGGGCTTACCGCAGAACTTGTGGGGGGAAGCAATATTGTCTGCTAATTATGTTCTTAACAGAATACCCTACAAAAAAACTAACAGCACTCCTTATGAATTGTGGAAAGGTCGACCACCTTCCTACAAATACTTAAAATTGTGGGGGTGTTTGGAAAAATTTGAAATTCCTGTCCCTAAAAAGATTAAGATTGGACCAAAAACAGTGGATTGTGTGTTTATTGGTCATGCTCAGAATAGTAGTGCATATCGGTTTTTGACTTATAAATCAGAAATTCCTTATATATATATGAACACTATTGTAGAGTCAAGGAATGTTGTGTTTTTTGAACATGTCTTTCCTTACAAAAAAGAACATAAATTAAATTCACAGAAAAGAACTTAGAATTGTACACAAAGTCAAGAGACTAATGACAATCAAACACAAGAGACTAGTAATGGTCTCGACCAACAGAATTTAACTAATGATGAACCAAGACAAAGTAAGAGAGCACAAACATCAAAATCCTTTGGTCTAGATTTTCTAATATACTTGTTAGAAAATGAACCTCAAAATTTTAAGGAAGCAATGACGGGTCCTGAAGCATCTTTGTGGAAAGAGGCTGTTAATATTGAAATTGAATCCATTATGCAAAATCATACTTGGAAATTGGTGGATCTTCCACCTGGTTCTAAACCTCTTGGATATAAATGGATATTCAAGAGAAAAATGAAAGCAGATGGTTCAATTGACAAGTATAAAGCAAGATTTGTAGTAAAAGGTTACAGACAAAAGGAAGGTTTGGACTATTTTGACACATATTCTCCTGTGACAAGAATAACATCCATCCGCATGCTTATTGCCATAGCAGCATTGTATAATTTAGAAATATATCAAATGGATGTTAAGACAGCTTTCTTAGACGGTGATCTAAATGAAGAGATCTATATAGAGCAACCCGAAGGGTTTGTAGTACCGGGGCAAGAAAAGAAAGTTTGTCAACTTGTAAAATCTCTTTATAGATTAAAACATGCACCTAAGCAATGGCATGAAAAATTTGATCATGCAATGCTTACTAATGGGTTTAAGATAAACGAATGTGACAAATGTGTCTATGTTAAAAACACTGACCAAAGATATGTCATAGTTTGTCTTTATGTGGATGACATACTTATCATTGGAAGCAGTCAAAACATAATCAAATTAACTAAGCAAATGCTTAACAAAAGATTTGATATGAAAGATATAGAGGTTGCAGATGTTATATTATGAATGAAAATTATTAAAACATTTGACGGATATGCATTATCTCAATCACATTATATTGAGAAAATTCTTAATAAATTTATCAAGGATGATTTGAATATAGCTAGAACACCTATAGACATCAGTCTTCATTTATCGAAAAATAGAGGTGATGCAGTGTCTCAGTTAAAATACTACCAAATCATTGGAAGCCTAATGTACCTAATTAATTGTACTCATCCTGATATAGCTTATACTGTCAGTAAATTGAGTAGGTACACTAGTAACCCCGAAGAAGACCATTGGAAAGCGATCATTCGGGTTCTTAGATATCTAAGATTTATACGTGATTATGGTTTGAACTTTACTCGATATCCAGTAGTACTCGAAGGTTATTATGATGCCAATTGGATATCGGATACTAAGGATTCAAAATCCACTAGTTGATATATCTTTACTCTGTGAGGTGTTGTTGTTTCTTGGAAATCCACGAAACAAACATGCATCACACGATCCACAATGGAATCTGAGTTCATTGCTTTAGATAAAGCAGGAGAAGAAGCAGAATGGCTTCGCCACTTTTTAGAAGACATTCCAATGTGGCCAAAACTTGTGCCAGCTATCTACATTCATTGTGATAGTCAATCTGTAATAGGCAAGGCACATAATCATATGTATAGTGGTAAGTCACGACATATTCATCATTGACATATTACCGTAAGGAAATTGCTCTCAAATGAAATAATCTCAATAGATTATATAAAATCTAAAGAGAATATTGCGGATCCATTAACAAAAGGTTTGACAAAAGAGCAAGTGTATAGTTCATCGAAGAGGATGGGATTAAAGCCTATTACATAAGAGTCATCATGGTAACCCTACTTGTATGACTGGAGATCCCAAGAACTAAGTTCAAAGGGACAATTAAGTTATGTGTAGCTCGCCAAAAATCACCAAAGAATTAAAATTTCCTACACATTCCTATGGTGAGAGTGATATCTGCAACATGTGTTATTTGCAGGGGTCTAAGGATAAGCTCAACTTTTAATGATTACTTATATCTTGATTTAGGCATAAAAATCAAGACGAGTATAAAGAGATACTCACAATAATAATCATCTATATAAGTGTCGAACTGGGGCCAGTTCTATAAGAATAAAGAAGCTAAATTCTCTAGAAGCACTCATAAAATTAGGAGTGTTCAAGGCCAAAATGAACACAACCATGAGAACCACGATGTGTCAGAAAATATTTTGCATGAAATCTATTGTCTTGGCTTACAAAGACGACTGAACAATTCAAGGCATCGCATCCGTTGGTTAGCTAATAAGTCCGATAGGTTATCACTAGGGAAGGTTCAAGGCCGAAAGCTACCTATCCTGGTGCAAGATGTTTTATTTATTTATTTATTTTTAGTTTTGTACATCAATATTTCATCATCATGCTCCTTTATAGATGCAAAATTTTCAGTTTTGCACAAAATAATTTAGTTTTTTAATTTTTTCAAAAGAAAATTAGTTTTTTTTTTCCACATAATTTTTTTTTTAATTTTTTCAATTTGAAAGTTGATATTTTAAAGTTTTGAAAATCAAAATAAATGTCAAATCATCATGTTCCTTTATAGATAATCATAAATGACAAACAATCATTGGTTAAAGGGCAATTCCGACTATTAAAAATTTCATGGGATTTGAAGGTGCAAAAAATCTTAGTTATGACTTAATGGAATATAAGTTCATAAATTAGAATTTTTGTATAAATGCCTCCTTATTTTTTTTGGTCATATCACATATCTATTTTTTTGTATATCTTTTCATAAAAAATAAAAATATATATATTTATTTATTTAGATCATTCTAAACACTCAATAATTTTTTTCAATTCTAAAATTGATTTAAAAATTAAACCAACCACAACCAAAATTTCCATGCATTGAGATCATTTTGTTAGTGGTAATTTATTCATTGTCGACATCTCGACACTTGGAGAGGCTTTTGAGCTGAAGATGTGTCTACACTGCACGAGAACTTATTTGGTGGTAATGTTTAGTGTGCACTTTTTTAGCCATGATTTGGAAAGTTGGATTAACTTTTTAATTTTTTTTAATTATTTTAGTTCAAGTTAAAAAGTTTGGCCACACTTATCTATTTTTTTATACATTTTTTTTTGAAATTTTTTTTAAAAAAAAGTCAAAAAACTAGTTTTTAACCTACTTTATTTTGACTTTTATAAGAGAAAAAGTAAAATACTTTTGATTTGGATGTGACATTTTATCTTATTGACTTTTTAACTTATTTTATCTTTTTGTAATTAAACGAAGGCTTAGAGTACGTACTATATGTGTGTGAGTGAGTTTCCGATCACACTGCCCTCCTTAGTGATTCAGCTGTAGAACACAGGCAGAATAGATGGCACCCTATAACCTGCACAGAAAGAAAAGGCTCCGGCGGTGGTTCTTCCACCCGGGGGCACTCCGACGATCAAGTCAGTATCTCTCAAAGATAATTCAAGTGCTTAAATCACTGCTCAAGGCTTAAAATTGCGTACCTTAGACCCGCCGGGGGTGCCCTTCTTTTATAGTTTAACGCCATCCCAGTCCCACTAGAAGTCTCACTTCTATGGACTCTAATTCCGGATTTACCTTGGACTCTTCAAGAGATAAGGATAGACTCCCTGAGAGTATTACCTATATCCATCTTGTAGTCTTTCTTCATTCTAGGACTCCTGTCCCTTATCCGCTTATCCCGGGTTCCTGTATTCTCGCAGATAACCTCGGCCTAGCCGAGATCATTCTGGTATCTTGTCCAGGACACGTGACACCTCGGCTGACACTTCGGTGTCACCTCGGCCACGTGTTGGTATTCAGAAAATACATCCCCACAACTGCCCCCTAGGTTCTATTACCTCGGCATCTGAGGTGATGTAACCTACATTGGTACTCTTGCTGAACATCGGCTCGAGAACTTCCCAGCCGAGATCATTTACTTTTAGCCCGACACGTTCTCTTCGGAGAACAAGAACTCTAGTGAACTCTTTCACGCGCATGAACTGTCATGCATCACTTTCTAGTCAATTCATTTACGCGTTCTGTCTCCATTGGCTCGTGCCTGTGACGCGCTCGTAAGCCGCCTTTTATCTGTTTACGCCTTCTAACGTCCGCGTTACCCCAGGCGCATTAAATGCTTCTGTTTTGCCGCCGTTTCAAATTTTTGACAAAAGACCCTTCCTTCATCTTTTTTCCCTCACTTTTACATTTTGATTCCCTTGCTCTTTCTCTCTCTAAACCTTCCCAAATCCGCCATTGCTCTTGCTCTAAGCTCTGCAACTGGTTTTATCCCTCCATTCCTGCGAAGCTTTTCGCTACTGTTTCGACCGGCGTCAGTCCTCGGCGAATTTCATTCCGGACTCATTCTGTCTGGTAAGCACTGCCCTCCTTTTCCCAGTCTTTGATTGTTCCTGGAATTTCCTGTTTTTACTGTCTGTTTAAGCGTTTAATCTACGAATCATTCACCTGAATGTATCTCATTTCATGATTTTGTACATGTCATGAATACTTGCACCGTTTCACCACTGTTCTTGGCCTTCAATTCTTTGTGTTCTTGAATCTGAAACTTCGTTTTTTGTTTTCTGCTTTTTTGCATCTTTTCTAGATCCGTACCTTTGATCTTCGTCCTCATAGCCTTTAGGTTTGGGATTTGTCTGTAGGACCTATTAATTCATAGGAAAACTGAAAACTGAAGCCGAGATTACCATAACCCTTAAAAAACCTCTTTTTCACACTAATTAGATACCCTTACGCCGATATCATGGGTATGTGGAGGAACAGGGTAAATTCTCCAACCAAACTAGAATATTTCAGGCAGGAGTTTTCTATACCCGCCGATGTTCATCTACGATTAGCCGGGGATGATGATTCTATTATGCCCACAAAGGATACTATGCCCTTCCCCATTGTTGCTTTCACCGAGTGTGGACTTCGGCTCCCACTAAATCCCCTTTTCCGCGAAGTTCTCCACTTCTACAGACTGAACCCCATGCAGCTTACCATCAACTCCTATAGGGTGATTAATGGAGTCATAGCCTTAGCCCGGCAAGAGAAGGTTAGGATCACCCTGGCCGATCTTCAATACTGTTATACAATGTGCCCCCTTAATTTGAAGGAAAAGGGCTTCGTATATTACCTTAAGCCGAGGTCCACCCAATTCAAAATTATAGCCGATCTCCCAGACTCCAACAAGGGGGCCGGGGACGACTATCTTATTGCTTCGGGAAATTGGGAGTTCGGCCCGGATGAAGATGTCCATATTTTTCCTCTACCTCGAACAGTTAAAGAGGGCAACGGCAAGAGCCCTGTGCTACTGTTTAGTTGTTTTCTCTTCAAGTCTTCCATACTTAGCCCGTTTCTAATGTCTGTTTTGTTTGTCTTGCAGACCTCCATCAGCCACCAAAAAGCTTCCGTCAAACCTACTTTCCAGGTAAAGACCTGAAGAAGCTTCTTGATCTTCCTATCCACAAACGCAAAGCCCCACTGGTACTGAACTTCGTCCCAACGTATAAGTCAACTCTGCCTGACGTTCCAAGAGCGAAGAAAAAGAGCCCATCTACAGCCACAACTCAAACCGCATCTACATCCCGAACAGATCAAGGTTTTACTTCTGACCCAGCCGATCTTCCATCCACTTCGGCCCAATACCTGATCCCTGTACCTGAAAGGAGACGTCGGAGAAGACTCGTTAAGACTGCCGAAATGGGTCGTTCGAAGCCCGTCGCCCAAGATCTTCTGGCCGACCTCCCAACAAATGTGGATGCTCAACCAACCCAGATTATGCCCCCACCAAAACCAAAAAGAGTCAAGAAGGCCCAGCCAAAGGCCAAAGCCACTGGGGATGAGGCTGAGGATGCATTGCCCATCTCACAGCTGGCTGAAAGCAAGAAGACTGCAACTGCTTCAAAAAGGTCCGCTGAGGCCCCGCATTCGGAATCCGCTCAATCCAAGAAGCCGAGGTCATCGTCTGCGACGACCTCAGGCTCCAAGAAGCCCGACGTTCCATGGGCCCCCGAATTTACTCTAGAAGATAGGCCAATTATGGCCAGTGAAAGTGCCGATGATATCAACGTCGCCGTTGCCCTCAGCACGGCGCTGCCTCTTCCGGGTGATTTGGAGCGGAATGCCACGTATAGTGAATATGAGAACTATGCTTTAATGCTCCAACATTCCGTCCAAGTAAGTGTTCCTGCTTGGTACCTTTTCCTTTCTTTTAGCTTTATACTTAAGCTATTTTCTAACACTCTGTGACAATTTCTGCTTTGTGCACTTTTCAGGCCATTCAACACGCCCACTCTTTGTCCATGCAAGCCTTCGAAAACAGGACGAAGTTGACCGACATGAGGAGGGAAATTGCTGCCCTAAAAAAGGAGAGCAAGTCTCTTCAATCAAAAATGAAAAAATTGGAAGACCAAGCTGAGGCTGCTACCAAAGCCCAAACTCTGGCTGAGGAGAAGGCCAAATCAGCCGAAGCCATTAAGAAGGTCGCTGAGGCCGAGAAGAGGGAGGCCGAGGTAAAACGGGCCCAAGCCGAAAAAGAGCTTGAGGAGGCCCTGGCCACAAAAAAGGCCGAAATTGCTGCGGCGGATGAAAAGGCCTATGCGCAGGGAATGGCCGATGTTGCTGAGGATTACAAGCTTCAAGTCAGGCAGGCATGCAACAGGGGCTTCTCCCTTGGTTGGATGACCCTTGCCAAGAAGCTCAACCTCCCAGACGACTCCCCACTACGCAAGCCTGGTGACATTCCTCTGCCATTTCCCCCTCCTCCTCCTCCAGGTCAAGCAGAAGAAGAATCTGGCTCTGAGGCTGAGGATGAAGATATTAATGATAACGACGCCTTGGTGAGGAAATCCAAGGATGCTGCTGAGGCCAAGTCCCCTCCTCCAACTGAGCAAGTCGTGGACTTAACTCCGGATGAGGAGGGTGATGAGGTTGAGGGGGCGTCCAAGGAAGCTGTTACCGGGCATTTATCATCCGACCTTCTCTTGGCTGAAAGAAGTCTTGACAATACACTTGCGGAAATCGACGCTGAGCTGGCTGCAGAGAAGGCTGCCGAAGTGGTTTCGCAAGAAACTTCTGGGGTCCAGACCCAAACTGCTCCTGAAGCTTAGGAGTCACAACTTTGATGTCTATTTTTCTTTACTTTGTATTTTGTTTCAATATCTGGACAATGTAAGCTCCATCTTATGGCCGATGTGCCTTTCTTTGCTACTTTTGAACAGTTAACTTTTAGTAGGCCGTAGTGCCTCCTCTGTATATAATTTGTAACTGCTTTCCTCTTGAATGCTTTAATCTTTAATTTCTCTTGATTGCTTCTGCATGGTTCTATACTCAGAATAGTTTGTATGACTTACATACTTCTTCTTTCTTTGTGCAACCTCCTCGGGCAAAAATACCTCGGGTATGTTTACCCGAAGATTTATTTCGGCAAGAATCTTCACCTGTAACAAGTATAAAGCATATACAGTCTTATCATGCAAACTTTTCTCAAGTTTTAACAAGAGTCTGAATCAATAAACTTAGTTTAACTTCATCTTGTAAATTGCTACAAATTTCAACAAGTAAAGATAAGGAATTTATCTCGGCTTAACTTTAACTTGTAAATTGCTACAAATTTCAACAAGTAAAGATAAGGAATTTATCTCGGCTTAACTTTAACTTGTAAATTGCTACAAATTTCAACACGTAAAGATAAGGAATTTATCTCGGCTTAACTTTAACTTGTAAATTGCTACAAATTTCAACAAGTAAAGATAAGGAATTTATCTCGGCTTAACTTTAACTTGTAAATTGCTACAAATTTCAACAAGTAAAGATAAGGAATTTATCTCAGCTTAACTTTAACTTGTAAATTGCTACAAATTTCAACAAGTAAAGATAAGGAATTTATCTCGGCTTAACTTCGGTTAAGCATAATTTCTGTTTAACTCCGGTTAAACTTTATCTTAGATTAACCACGGTTAAACATCTCGGCTTAACTTCGGCTAGGCATTACTGTCTTCTATCTGCCCCCAATGTGAACCTAAGTTCCACTTGGGTTCTCATTATTCAAAAAACAACATTATGCGTAGTTTCATAAGTTCTGGAAAATTCTGCTATGATTTCATTGAAAAAAGTCAAACAACATCTAATGATAAAAAAAACTTTAAATTACAAGTGTTCCATGATCTAGGCTTCCAGTTGCCTTTCCTCTTCTTCGGCTAATCCTGTGCCGAGAAGAAAGAATCGTTCCTCATCGCCCTCCTGGACGAGGATTTTCTTTAGTGCTTCACTTTTCTCGGTCGGCTCCTTGCCGACATCATCTAGGACCTTCATGTCCTCTTTTTCAACTTCTGCCTTCTCTGGTTCCCGAATGCTGCAGGTTAATTTCATTGCTGCCATAGAGCAATTTTTTGCCTGCAACTGATCTCCTCTGACTTCCTCAATCCCGTGTTCTGTTGGGAACCGTAGCAGCTGATGCAATGTTGAGGGAACTGTCCCCATTGCATGCAACCACGGCCTCCCCAAGATAATGTTGTAAGGCGAGGGCGTGTCAATCACAAGGAATTCTGTCTTGATCTTCTTCGTGCCAGCCTGTACCTCCAAGCTTGCTGCACCTAATGGCCATGTCGGCGTTCCATTGAAGCCGACCATTGGGCCATTTGACTGTTCCATGTCATCAGGGTGAAGGCCTAACTCCTTGTAACATCTGACATACATGATGTCGCAAGAGCTGCCTTGATCAATCAGGATGCGTTTCACCTAGCACTCCCCAACCTGGAGGGATACTACCAAGGCATCATTGTGCGGGTGTTGGACCATATCTAGGTCGGCTTCTGTGAAGGCTATCATCGGTCCTTGGCACTCTTCAGGCCGAGGTCTTTTCAGTCCGACCTGGTTGACGTGCTGCAGGTGTTTTACCCTCTGTGTCTCCCCCCGTATGTTGTTTTCATTCACTTTTGAGTGGATCACATTAACCACCCGGGGTCCGCCTTCCTGTGGTTGCTGCACTGGGGGAGGCGGGGCTGCTGGGGCTTGAGGCAATCGTGCCTGTTCTTCCCTTGTTTTGGCCTCATCTACAAGGTCTCTCAGATGGCCTTGCCTCACCAAATCTTCTAAGTGTGCTTTAAGGGCTCTGCAACCCTGAGTTGGGTGCCCCTCCTCGTTGTGGTAAGCACAACGCCTGCCAAGGTTTCTTCCCATAAATTCTCCTGGTGCCCTTGCCGGCGCTCTGAAGTAGGGCTGATTTCGAATTTGATCAAGGACTTTGTGGACTGGAATTCGGAACACCGTTGTCACTGCTTGCTTAGCCTTCAACTCTGTCTCCTGTTTGCTGGGTCCACTGTTACCTCGGACTCGCTTCGGCGAGCCGTTGCCTTTTTTTGGCCTTGTCTCCTTATTTCCCGATGTATCTTCCTCGGCTCTGGCATACTTCTCGATTCTTGCCACGAGCTCTTCCATGCTCTTTGGCAATGTCTTTGCCAAAGACTTTCGCAGTGGACAGTCATCCTTCAGGCCGTTCTTGAAAGACACAACCGCCACCTCCTGGTTGCACTCAGGTATTCGATTGAACACCTCATAGTACCTCTTTGCATAGGTCCTAAGGCTTTCATCTTTGCCTATCTTCAGAGCCATCAATGCATCCACCCTTAATGGCTGCAGTTTGTTTGTGATGAACTTGGCCACAAACATCTCGGCCAGGCCTTCCCAAGTCTTCACGCTCCCCTTTGGTAATTTGTGGAACCAATCCGATGCGATCTCCCCGGAGGACAAAGGGAACACTTTGCAGAGCAACGGCTCGTTCCCGCTATATAATGCCATTGAATTCAAAAATAGTCCAACATGGAAATTAGGGTCCGACTTACCATCATAAATTTGGAACCTCGGCATACTGAATCTTTTCGGCGCGACGAATCTGTCCAATTCACACTGCCCTCCTTAGTGATTCAGCTGTAGAACACAGGCAGAATAGATGGCACCCTGTAACCTGCACAGAAAGAAAAGGCTCCGGCGGTGGTTCTTCCACCCGGGGGCACTCCGACGATCAAGTCAGTATCTCTCAAAGATAATTCAAGTGCTTAAATCACTGCTCAAGGCTTAAAATTGCGTACCTTAGACCTGCCGGGGGTGCCCTTCTTTTATAGTTTAACGCCATCCCAGTCCCACTAGAAGTCTCACTTCTATGGACTCTAATTCCGGATTTACCTTGGACTCTTCAAGAGATAAGGATAGACTCCCTGAGAGTATTACCTATATCCATCTTGCAGTCTTTCTTCATTCTAGGACTCCTGTCCCTTATCCGCTTATCCCGGGTTCCTGTATTCTCGCAGATAACCTCGGCCTAGCCGAGATCATTCTGGTATCTTGTCCAGGACACGTGACACCTCGGCTGACACTTCGGTGTCACCTCGGCCACATGTTGGTATTCAGAAAATACATCCCCACAATATGTATCTTATTTTAAATTGACGTATTTTATCATAAAATTTTATAATATTAATTATTAAATATGTAATTTCGTCACATATTGGTATAATAAAAAATATCGTATCAAAATGACAAATTTTCACATCATCAACCACAAATTTTTAAATATTTTATTAGTCAATTTTTAACGAATTTACATATCTTATTTTTGATATTATAAAATTTTATAACAAAGTTACGCCAATTTGTGAATACACACCTTAAGCTTGATGCTTCATGCTAGTGGAGATATTTGTCCAGTTGTATCTTAAAGAAAGGAAAATCTTACCGTACACACCCTTTCAAGAATATATATTATATGTACCTTATCGTAATTAGCTCAACTTTATTACATAGTTTCATAACGTCAACTATAAAATATGTAATCTCACTATAAATTAGCATAATAAAATATTTAAAATTTTGTAATTCATGTAACAAAAATTTATAATTTGGTTACGATATTTTTTATTATATTTATTTATGATGAGACTATATATTTTATAATTAATATTACAAAATTTTATAATAAAATTATACTAATTTATAATAGGTATAGATGTTACACACCTTTCAGGATTTTCCTGAAGGAAGAGCAAAAAAGAGTTGGAAGTGTGGGTTTAGTGTCCAATTGCTCTTCCTGCCTATACAACCTCCACATTGGTTGTATGTGCTCAATTAGCCTAGACAAATCTAGACCTATTTGGAGAATTGCATCTTTTTAGTAATTTTTTAATTTTTTTTTATAAAAAAATATAAAAAAAAATGGAAACAATTATAAAAAAAAAAAAAAAATCTCTTATATCAAAAATAAATTCTAAACTTTTAATTTTATCAATTTAAATTTTGAATTTTTGATTTATTTTCAATCTAAATTATTTGTTTATTTTTATTAAGTAAAATCGCCTAAAAAAATAACGTTGAACTCAATAAAATAAAATAAAAAATTAGACATTTTACATATACTCACGTTGAATTTAATGACTAAAATATATTTTTTCATTTATTTTACTAAACGAAAAAATGACCAAATCATTTCAAAATGTCCAAACCACCACCCATGCATATAATTATTTTTCAAACCCTAAGAGCATCTTCAATGGCAAATGCTAACAAATGCTATAATAGCATTTGCCATTGTTATAATTTGATAATAAATAGTAGTAAATTGTCAAATTATAGCAATGATGCTCTAATGGCCACATGTCATTTTGGCAAATCTCAACTAACTTTCTCTTCAATTTTGTATGTGTTGTTTGGATATAAGTTTTGCAATGATTTTTTTATTGTTTATTTTTTGTCTTTTGTGACATTTTTCTAACTTTTTTCAAAAAAATAAATAAATATTTGCATTCTACCTGACTAGACAAATATAAAAAATAATTAAAAAATTAAAAATTAAAAAAAAATTAATATAATTCACCTTATCAAAAAATATACCACTACAAAATTAAAAAATCACCCACCAACAACCACCCAGCATTCATTTACTAACAACTACCCATTATTCACTCACCATTCACTCACTAATAACTACCCACCAACAACCATTATTATTCACTAAGCATTCATTCACCAATAACCATCCATTATTCACCCACCGTTCATTCACCATCAACCACCTATTATTCATCCACCATTCACTGTCAGCAATAACCACCAACCAACAACCACTCATCATTCACTCACCAACCACCAACAATCAACAACCACCCACTCTTTTTTTCTTTTTCTTTTTTTAAGAAAAAAGAACCCAATGTGTGATACTCAAGTCCTAAATATTTCACTAACTTCAACTAAACATTTAATGTTTATCACAAAAAAATAAAAATAAAAAAAATAAAATAAAGATAAAAGTAATAATAATAATAATAATAAATAAATAAATAAAACGAAATAATAAGGATAATAATAATTACTTAGCAAAGTATACAAGTGGCCCTAGTAGTTTGCTACACTAGTATGTTTTAAATACTTAGGATAGGGTAGTATGCTTTAGGTAGGCTTTGCTGGGCATCCAAAAATGTGCCACTTGAAGATCTTGCTAAATATGAGATCTGCCACTTGTAAAGAAAATCATTAAGGGATGAGTTGGCTTAGGGGTCTCAGCATATAGCAATCCTGGTTTTTACTCTCTTTATTTACTGTATTCCGGACTCGGTTCCGTGGATGCGTTGTTGTCTCATTCTCATTTCCATCATTTACTCTTTGTATTTGAGTCTTGGGTTGTGTTGGGCAGGTGTGAAACAGGTTGGTTGTGCTTTGAAACCAAAGGTTGATGCCCAGAATTTGGCCTTCACGCTCGAGCGGGGCTTTTGACGCTCGAGCGGGCCCTTTGTTGTTGCTTCTCCGCTCTAGCGGGCGTTTTGACGCTCGAGCGTGAATTTCCATCTCCTAGTATTTTTTTTCTGCAAGTCTTCGAACGCTCGAGCGGGAGTTTTGACGCTCAAGCGTGAACCTTTGATTTTGTTACTCCACTCGAGCGGGGAGTTTAACGCTCGAGCGGGGACCTTAGTCTGCAAAACTTCTGGACGTGTGCAATCAACGCTCGAGCGGCGCTTTTGACGCTCGAGCGTGAGTCTGTGTCTAACGCTCGAGCGGAGGTTTCCACGCTCGAGCGTGGCGACTTTTATATCACTTCAGGATTTCACTTTTTGGATCACTTTTCAACATCCTTTCTCTCTCTTACTTTTCGAAAACCACCATTGGAGAGCTTCTCTCTCTGAAACCTCACCTTCTCTCTAAGAAATCATCTAGCCCTAGTGATCTCCCACCTTTGGGCCTTTGTAAAAAGTGTTGATCTTGGTGTGGGCTATCTTTTGATCCGAAAATTTTGGTGTTTGGAGCACTTTGAGTTTTTCATCATCTTCTCCTTTGAGCTCTGAATTTGAGGTAGGGATAACTACTCATTTTTATGATCCTTGACATAAGTATTTAGTCATTTTGATTTAATGTTGAAGTTGGGTGATTTTGGAAGTTAGGGTTTCTAAATGTATAAAGAGGGGTTTTGTTGTTTTGACTCATAAATGTGTATTTTGGGTCTTAAAATGATAGTATTTATGTTATTGAAGTTATTTTGAGCCGTTGGGTCAATATTGAGAAAAGGGAAAAAAAGGCCTTAAATTGTTATGACAAATTAATTCATGTAATTAATTTGGGAAATTATGGAAACATGAGATTGAGTTGGAATTAATGAAATTGGCATAATATGAGATGGAATGGTGGAGTTGGATTTATTAATTACTCACCCTTTGGAAATTGTCGATGGTTTATTTGTTGATGAAATTATTTTTTGTTTAAAAATAATTGCTTTGGACTATCGGTGGAGGATAGTCTTGATTGTTGTAGACAATGCATGATGATTAGGCGAACTAAAACTAATCAATTGAATATGTCATCGAATATGACGGTTAGAATAATACATTAAATTTATGTATTGATTGAGTGTGTATATGATATGTGTTTATATACATTGTATTGTGTAGGAGGAGATAGGGGATGTACTCCACGGTTTAGGGGGAGATAGGGGATAGACTCCTAAATTGGATATTGTTTGGGAGGAGATAGGGGATGGATTCTATCGATACAGCAAATATGTGTATCTATTGAAGTAGTGATACAGCAAATCTGTGTATCTATTGAAGTAGTGATACAGCAAATCTGTGTATCATATATGAAGTACGGAAGTGTTTTATTTAAGATTGATACAGCAATTATGTGTATCCATTGTGAAATATGAAGTGTTTAATTTGAGTTGTTATCTCAATTGAAATGGAAGTACTGTTGATATGAGATGTAAGCTTATTTAAATTGTTTGGCCAGGTTCTGAGCCATAGTTATGTATTGAGAAATTGGATAAAAAATGGAAAATGCAATGAAACATGGACAGAGTTGTCATGAAATTGAAATGGGTTAAGAATTGATTTATGTGAGTTAAACATTTATCAAATGCTAATGTTTTAGTTATTGCTCATGTTATGTTTAGCATATCTCTACTGGGGGTTGGCTCACCCTATATGGGACATCATTTTCAGGTTCAGGTATTATGCTGCCTCTGAGGTCATAGCTTGGATGGTTGTGGAAGTTGAAGACTCTTTTGTTTATTTTTGTGTATTACATGTATATCAAGCCAAGGGCTCATTTTGTGTAGAGTTAGTACTCTCCTTTTTGTAACCAAGTGTTGGCTTGGAAAGTTGTAAGCCTATAGGGCATTTACTTTTGTTGTCAACATGTAATATCTTTGTAAGAATACTCTGATGATTGTATTATGAAACCTCTTTTCTTTATCGTGAATGTATGATATCATGGGTTTATTTTGAGGGCGTTACAACTTGGTATCAGAGCGTACCGGGTTTGAATACTTTGGGTACGTGGGAAGTGTTTAGTATCACAATGGGTTTGTCTCGCTTGTTAGAGACTTAGATGTAATGTTATGTACTTATGTGATAATATGCTTATGTGACTATTTGGGTATGGGATTTAGTTTCTAGGATGTTGATTGGATCCTTGGGTTTCTGTGAGTCTTGTTGGAAAAGCACTTGATCAATGTTGTTTCTAACTGGAACTCTAGTAACGCCATGGGACTATCATTATCCGGAAATGAAATTCGTAAGTGCTTGTGTGATTGGGTGCTTACTTGGAATGAATTACTGTTGTCCAATGTATTAAGACGTGAGTGTTATAGCTTCGGCACATTTGTGAATGTGCTAATATTCTTCGTTACCTTTATTAGGATGTCAGGATGAGGACGTGGTGGTAGGCGAGGTAGGCCTAGGAGGCAGGAGATGCCTATACTGGATGAGATTCTGGAGCAGCAGGAGGGTGTTAGTCAGGCCAATGTGGCCGAGCCAGTAGGTCAACAGGCCATGGGCGCCTTAGCCCACGAGATGGCAGGAGATTTGAGGGAATCTATGGGCATTCTCAGGGCTGATAATCAAACCCAAGCCCATGTTGCTGAGGCAGGGCCGTCCTTTCTGAAGAGGGAGTTCTTCCGGTCTAACCCGGACGAGTTTGTTGGGGATCCGAAAGAGCCACTTAAGGCAGATGAATGGCTCGAACAGATGACGAAGACGTTCGAGATGCTTGGCGTCTTTCCAGCTAAAAAGAGATGCGGGTCAGTGGTGGAAGTTCATGAGAGGTCGTGTTGGGGGAACTTGGGAGGCCTTTATAGATGCTTTTCAAGAGAAGTTCTTGTCTCCAGCTGTCAGGGAGAAGTTGAGGGACCAGTTCTGCCAGCTTAAGCAGCTGAGTTCTTCAGTGGCCGAGTTTGAGGCCGCATTCACCAGTTTATCCAGGTTCGCACCTGAGCTTGTGGCATCTGAGGAACGTCGTTCTCTTGAGTTTGAAAGGAAGTTGAGGCACGGGCTCAAGATGAAAGTTGGGGGGTCTATGACTCGAGAGTATGGGCGTCTTGTAGATGTCGCAGCCCATATGGAGATTATGATGCAGGAGGAGGAGGAGAGGCAGAGAGGCTCCAAGAGGAGTCAAGATAGTTAGGGGGACGGTAGGAGGCAGAGGGGTCCTAACCCTCCGCAGTCCCAGGGTGCTTTTGCTAGATCAACCTTTCCAGGCTCTGGGAGAGGCAGTCAGGGAGACATTACCTGTTACAAGTGTGGTCAGTTGGGCCATAAGTCTCCAGCTTGCCCGCAAAGAGGAGGAGGTCAGAGGTCAGAGGGCAGCTTCATCTTCGGTTTGACCTCAGAACCAGAGTCAGAGCAGAGGCTAGCCACTCTCATGTTACCAGTGTGGTCAGGCGAGGCACCTGAAGAGGTTTTGCCGCAATTGAGTGCCACATCGGGCGCGTCTGGTTCTAGGCAGACGTAGAGTTTTCAGCCCGCACAGTCAGTTCAGGCCTCGCGGGCCAATTAAGGAGCTTCGTCATCCCAGTCTGTGCAGCAGTCCTTTGCTCCGAGAGGTGAGCAGGTAGATCAGGAGCCTACAGGGCGTGTGTATGCTGTTACCACGAAGGATCTAGCACTGGCTCCATCTGTCGTGAGAGGTACCTTTTTGTTTTATAACTCGGTTACCAATGTGTTGATTGATACGGGTGCATCTCATTCTTTTATATCTGCCTTGGTTTGGATCTGTCTTGGGTTTGGAGTTGGCGCAGTTAGCATCTCCTATCTGTGTTGTATCACCTGTTGGGGGTGAGTTAAGGGTGTCGGGGCTATGATATAGAGGTCGCCGACCGCCGGCTTCCATTTTCTTTTGTAGTAATGGCTATGTCGGGTTTTGATGTTATTTTGGGTATGGATTGGCTATCATCATACCAGGCTGTTATCGATTGTTACCATCAAAGGGTCACAGTATGTACCTTGAGGGGGGATTGTTTCCATTTCTTGGGGGATCGGGTTGGTAGTGTGTTGCCACCGGTGTATGATCCGCGAGGATGGGGTGAGCTTAGTGGTCTTCTCGCTAGCCTTTGTGTAGTGAGTGTGATGAGACCGAGGTTGAGTTGCCGAGAGCGGTTTGTGAGTACTCGGACGTCTTTCCCGAGGACCTTGATAGTTTGCCACCTCATCGAGAGATAGAGTTCTCTATTGATTTAGTGCTTGGCACAGCGCCGATTTCTATGGCACCTTACCATTTTGCCCCAGCCGAGTTGAGTGAGTTGAAGATTCAGCTCCAGGAATTGCTAGATAAGGGCTTTATCCGCCCTAGTGTTTCGCTGTGGGGAGCACCGGCCCTCTTTGCTAAAAAGAAAGATGGTGCCTTGAGACTTTGTATTGATTACCAGAAATTGAATCGGGCTACGGTTAAGAATAAATACCCTATGCCCCGTATAGATGATCTGTTTGACCAGTTGAAGGGGTCCCGTTGTTTCTCTAAAATAGACTTGAGATCAGGCTACCACCAGTTGAGGGTCAGGGAGGAGGATATTCCAAAGACGGCATTCCGTACGCGGTATGGCCATTACGAGTTTCTGGTGATGCCGTTTGGGCTCACCAATGCACCGGCAATGTTTATGGATTTGATTAACCGAATATTCCGGGAATTCTTAGATCATTTTGTAGTCGTTTTCGTGGACGACATTCTAATTTATTCACCTTCTGAGGAGGAGCACGAGGAACCCTTGAGCGTGGTGCTTGAGTTGCTTAGAGCCCATAGGCTGTATGCCAAGTTTGGGAAGTGTGAGTTCTGCCTAAGAGAGGTTAAGTTCTTAGGCCACGTAGTTTCCGGGGAAGGGGTGTCTGTTGATACATCCAAGATAAAGGCAGTGCAGAATTGGGCACAACCTAAGAGCGTTTTTGAGATCCACAATTTTCTGGGATTAGCGGGGTATTACTATCAGTTTGTGAAGGACTTCTCCAGGCTAGCTTCACCGTTAACTAGATTGACGCGGAAAGGGGTCAAGTTTGTATGGAGTGAGATTTGTGAAAAGTCGTTCCAAGAGTTGAAAGTTAGATTGACCACCGCTCTGGTTTTGATTATTCCGGAGAGAGGTTTAGGTTATGCGGTTTATTGTGATGCCTCACGAGAGGGTTTGGGTTGTGTGCTGATGCAAGAGGGGAAAGTGGTAGCCTATGGCTTACGTCAGTTGAAAATACACGAGAGGAATTACCCTACTCATGACCTAGAATTAGCAGCTGTGATTTTTGCTTTAAAGATTTAGAGGCACTACCTTTATGCTGAGAGATTCAAGGTATTCTCAGATCACAAGAGTCTGAAGTATCTATTCACACAGAGGGACTTGAATTTGAGGCAGAGAAAATGGATGGAGTTCATTGAGGATTACGACTTCAAGTTGCACTATCACCCGGGTAAGGCCAATGTTGTGGCCGATGCCCTTAGCAGGAAATCCATTAGTGATATAGCTTATGCAGCCATCCGAGAGTGGGAGATGTTAGGGGCACTTGGCGAGTTTGATTTGCTTCTGGGCAAATCCGTTGAGGCTGCGGCCCTGTTTTCTGTTATTGCGCAGCCTACACTTGTGACTCGAGTGTTAAAGGCACAAGAAGGTGACCTTGAGGTAGAATCCCTCCGAGAGAAGATCTCCAGTGGGAAGGTTGAGAAGGGTTTGATGGTGTATTCTGACCAGAGTGTGAGATACCGAGACCGTTTGTTTGTGCCGGAGTCTTGCCGAGAGGAGGTACTCCGAGAGTTTCACCATTCACGCCTTGCGGTGCATCCGGGAGGCACCAAGATGTATCGTTAATAGTTTGTTCTTGATTGAAATTTGTAAAATTTTTGAATTTGTGAAATTTGTGAAACTAATTTTTGAATGATCATTCTGAAATTGTGTATAAATTTGTGTTTGGGAATTCTATTTTTTTTTCCCTCTCAATTCTGGTGAACTTTGAAAAAATAAACAAATGGTGAACATTCTGTGATAAAAAATGGTGAATTTTGTAGGAAAAAAAAAATCAAAGATTTTGGGAGGTTTTCCTGGTGAATGCATTCTGTTTTTTCAACTGATTTGGAGCCAAAAATCTGTTGATCTTTGATGATGTAGCATGTTTGGCACATGCTATTCTTCCTATCAAATTTGATAACAAAAATGACATCTGCTATATTTGACAAAAAGAGTAGCAGGCCATTTGAGACCCTTTTTTTGTCACTCTTGCCAAATTATAACTTTGGCAGCTCTATTGGAGATGCTCTAATCAAATCAAATCAAATCAAAACATTTCACTCTCTCTCTGCTCTCTCTTGTCTCTCCATCATCACCACCATTCCATCACCACCACCATTGTCCTCGATCTCCGTTCTCTACTGCCGCTACCACTCTGACCAGCTCTGTCGTAGCTTCATCTTTCTCTTCTTTGATCAGATCTAGCACTCTACCGCCAACTTCATTCCGTCACTTACTCGCTAGAGATCTCATCCAGGGTGCGAAGCCCACCTCTCGATTTGGCGACAAACTTTCTTTCCCTCTCTTCGTTCGATCGGATTGATTTGGTTTTCACTCTCGATTTCGTTCGATCTAGAGCAGGACACAGATCTGTTTCATCAGATCTGGTACAAAGTAAATGAATTTATGTGCATGTTAGTCCATTTGTGTATTGGTAATAATGAACATAAGCAAAAGTGCCTCCTATTTTGTGTACATTAATTGAGATATGGTTATAAGGAACATATATTCTCAATTCAATGGAGAGTGTTAATATGTATTAGATATATTAGGTTAATATATAATATAAGTTTATTCCTTGCAAATCTAGTATATTCCCTATAAATCTAGGAGTCCTCGTACATCTAGGAGTCCTTACTTTATTGTAATACTCTCCTATATATAGGAGTCATTGTACCTTGATTCAGATATACAATTGATATATATTTCACTCAACGAGTTCAACATGGTATCAGAGCTCTAGATCCTAAAATTATAGCTTTTTTCTATTTCTTTTATGCTTAGTCTCGTACACAGTGGTACTACAGCATTCATTCAATCACCCAAACACTGCTCGGACTGTTTTGCCATATATTTTCTTTTTACCCAAATTTTTTCCCTTTAGCATCAAACTGATCAGAATCTTCTCACGATTCCAATGATACCAATTTCATCGCTAGAAAGTACCATACGTGCCCTCACGCGCGGTCTTTGTGGTCGACACGTCAACTGTTTCCGCCGTTAGTAGCATACGCGCTCCCACGCTAGCATAGCCAACCTGCTGCTCAGCCGCATAGACATTGACGTCATCCCATTACATCAGTCCTACACGCTTGGCTTTGCCTTCATGTGCTGACGTCACACGTACGCGTCTTCAGCCTCCGTGCCACACTGACGCGCTGTCGTCAGCCCTAACTTTCTGGCGTCAGTCCTAAATAGTACATTCTCTGATTTTGCTTATTCTATCCAATTTCAGCCTAATTTTTGGGTGGTTCACCTTGGTTCCCACCTAATTTGGACCTTCTGAATCCATTGGTGCACTCTTTTTTTTGTTGATTCTGCTCCTATAGCATTGTTTTTCTCTATTTACTTCACCAAATCACTATTATGGATCATCATGACGCTTCCCATCCAATCTCTGTTATCCTTGACGGCTTCAACTATGTGTTGTGGGCCAAGGCCATGTCCGATTTTCTGAATAAGAAAAAACTCTAGTGTATTATCACTGGAGATGTGGTTTAACTAGTGAAAGAGATTCATGAAATAGCTGCCCCATATGAAGACTGTTTAGAGGACTGGGACAGTAAGAACTACCAGATCATCACTTGGCTTCGGAATACTTTTGTTACCTCATTAGTTTACAATTTGGTCATTTTCAACTTAACTTTATGACTACTCCTACCAAAGACATTTGGGATTTTTTGACAGACCGTTATTTGACTACTAGTCTTGCTCATCAGTATCAACTTCAAAGTCAACTTCATTACATGCGTCAGAGCTTGGTCAGTCTGCTAATGATTTCCTCTCTCAGATATATTCTGCCTAGGACTAGCTTGCTCTCTCTGAACCTAACTAGCCTCATATTGAATATAATACTTTATTCACTCAGTATCATAATCAGTAACGATTGGTTCAGTTTCTTATGGCTCTCACTACCCAGTTTGAGCTAGAACGTGCATCTCTGCTTCATCGCACTCCATTGCCCACTCTTGAGCAGGCTATTTTCGAGCTATTATTTGAGGAGACTCGTCTTGGGACTATGAACACTCATAATGTGGATAGAGTTCTTGCCATTTCTCAATCACTGAGTTCCTCTGCACCAACCACCCAACGGCCCACTACTTGTAATTATTGTCATAATTGAGGCCTTCCTTCTACTCATCCTCTGCTTCATTGCCTAGTCAGATTCTATCGGTATTGCAATAAGATTAGTCTTGGTCATCTGCAGTAAGATTGCTTTCACAATCCAGACCGTTCATCTACTACTCACTCCTTTTGTGGTGCTTCCTCACGAGGTCGTTCACAACATCCCGAGAACAATCTAGATCTCTGTCTGCTCATCGCACTGTTGCTACTGCTGCCTCTGAGAAGTTTTTTGAGCCTTTAGATCTAGCCACTCCTATCTTTTTCCAAACTAATGTTAAAGCCATGTTTAAACAATTTCTCACCATCTCTAGTACACCTCTTCCTACTACTCTGTTTGTGACTTCAAGTACATCTCCCTAGTATTTTGACTTAGTATGTTATAATCATATGACTTCCAGTTCTACTATATTTTCTTCTATCTTTTCCTCTCCTCATATTTCCTCCATTTATACTGCTGATGGTTCTCTTATGTCTGTAAGTCATATTGGTTTTGTTTCCACCTCTCATCTATCCTTATCAAATGTTTATTTTATTCTTGATTACTTTAAATCTTATCTCTATTAGTCAATTATGTGAGCTTGGTCTAACTGTCACATTTTCTACTAATGGTTGGTTGAGACAAGACCCTCAGACGAGATAGACTCTTAGGATTGGCCGTAAGCATAGACATCTCTATGAGCTCATTCATCTTCATGTTCTCGACTCTACCCCGATAACTGCTCCTACATCTGCTTCCAGCATGTCTTCTTTTAATATTTGGCATTGTCATTTAGGACATATTTCTGTTAGTCAATTGAAATCTTTAGTTTCTACTGGTCAGTTAGGTCATGTAATTCCCGATACTTTGGATTGATTATCTTGTCAAATTGCAAAATAACCTGCTTTATCATTTAATGCAAGTACTTCTGTTCTCGTGCACCATTTGATCTTATACATTCTGATATTTGAGGACCATCACTTACTACCACTATGGAGGGATCACGTTACTTTGTTGTTTTTGTTAATGATTTTTCACATTTTACATGGTTGTTTCTCATGAAAAGTCGATCAGAACTCAAACAACTTTATTACAATTTTGTAAATGTGGTCCAAACCCAATTTTCTAAAACCATTAAAAATTTTTGATCTGATAATGCTATGGAATATAGGGATCTTGATTTTCTTTCATTCCTTCATCGTCACGGTACTCAGCCTCATCGTTCCTATGCTGGCACGTCCCAACAAAATAGCCATATTAAACGGAAACATAGGTGTATTCTTGACACTTCTCGAGCCTTTCTTATCTCTTCCTCGTGCCTTGAATATTTTTTGGAGGAAGTTGCTCTTACTGCTGTCTACACTATCAATTGTGTTCCCACTACTACTATCCATAACCAAACTTCTTATGAACGTTTATATGGCACTAGTCCTCCATGCACAAATCTTTAGGTTTTTGGGTCTGCATGTTTTGTTCTCCTCTAACCTCATGAACAGACCAAACTTGAACTCCGTTCTCATCTTTGTTGCTTTCTTGGGTATGGGATTGAACATAAAGGCTATCGTTGCTGGGATCCTATCTCTAAATGTCTTTGTGTCTTTTGTCATGTGGTTTTCTGGGAGCATAAAATGTTTTCATCCTTATCCTCGTTCCACTTATCATCATTTTCTACTTCCATTTGGTTTACTAATCCTTCTATCAATCTCTTCTCTAATGACTTTGATGTAGGTTCCTCCTCTCTAGCAACGTCTTTGCCTACACTTGATCCTATCACGGCTGCTCCCTCTGATGGCCCTAATGTGTTTGTTCTACGGCCTCTAACTCCCATTGAGTATCTTGTTGAGTCTCCTATCACCCTACCAGATCCTCCTCCCACATGTCGTCTAAGTCGAGTAACTCGCCAACTTAGTTATCTTTTTGATTATATTGTTGGATCCACTGCCTTTTCTACTCATGAACCTACCTTCTATTGTGAGGCTTGTACTAATCCTCTTTGGCAGCAAGCTATGACTGATGAACTTTAGGCTCTAGACAAAACTCATACTTGGGACATTGTTGATCTTCCTCCTAGAAAGACTGCGATTGGTTACAAATGGGTCTACAAAATCAAGACTCACTCTAATGGTTATATTGAGCGGTACAATGCTCGCCTTGTTGCAAAAGGCTTTGCCCAGGAATATGATATTGATTATAAGGAGACTTTTACTCCTGTTGCTAGGCTTACCTCTATTCACAGCCTAATAGCTGTTGTTGCTTCTTGTTAATGGTGATCTTCTTGAGGAGGTCTATATGCAACCTCCACCTAGGTCTACTTATCTGGCTAATAAAGTTTGCAAACTTCAGCGTGCTCTCTATGATCCCAAACAAGCCCCTCGTGCTTGGTTTGCTAAGTTTAGTTCCACCGTTCATGATCTTGGCTTCACCTCCAGCTCGTATGACTCTTCTCTTTTTATTCGGCAGACTACTCATGGCACCACTTTTCTTCACCTCTATGTGGATGATATGATTATCGGTGATGATGTGATTGGTATTCTTAGCCTCAAACAATCTCTCAGCCGACATTTTGAGATGAAAGACTTTGGTACTCTTAATTATTTCTTGGGCCTTGAAGTTGCCAATGATTCTACTAGTTATTATTTATCACAAGCCAAATATACATCTGATCTTTTGGCTCGTGCTGCTTTTACAGATTGCAAGACTATCCATACTCCGATTGATACTCAGACTTGTCTCACTCCGTTTGATGGGGATCTTCTCTCAGATGCTACTCCTTATTATCAGCAAGTAGATAGTCTTGTCTATCTACTGTGACACGTCTTGATATTGCTTACACTGTATATCTTATTAGTCAGTACATGTTGGCTCCTTACACCCTTCATTATACTGCCCTGCTTCATATACTTCGCTACCTCAAAGGCACTATGTTCCATAGACTCCATTATTCTGCTCACTCATCTCTTGAGCTTCGTGCCTTTTCTGATGCTGATTGGGCTGGAGATCCTATTGATCAACGTTCCACTACAGATTTCTGTTTCTTCTTAGGGGATTCATTTATTTCTTGGCGCAGCAAGAAACAATCTCTCACTGCTCGTTCTAGTACTGAAGCTGAATATCATGCTCTTGCTGACACTACTCAGGAACTCATATAGCTTCGCTGGCTTCTTGCTGACATGAGTGTTTCCTTCTCTGGTGCTACCTCTCTTTATTGTGACAATTAGAGTGCCATTCAGATTGCTCATAATGATGTTTTCCATGATCACACCAAACATATTGAGATTGACTGCCATTTTATTTGACAGCATGTTACTCATGGCATTGTTTATCTCCTTGCTATTGTTTCTGTTGATCAGCTTACTGATATCTTCACCAAGGCTCATCCTTCTGGCTGTTTCCGTGACTTGGTTTCCAAACTCAAGTTGGTTGATATTTATCCTCCTTGAGTTTGAGGGGAAATGTTAATATATATTAGATATATTAGGTTAATATATGATATAAGTTTATTCCCTGAAAATCTAGTATGTTCTCTATAAATTTGGAAGTCCTCGTACATCTAGGAGTCCTTACTTTATTGTAATACTCTCTTATATATAGGAGTCATTATACCTTGATTCAAATATACAATTGATATATATTTCACTCAACGAGTTTAAGAGCTTTGTTAAAATTTATATATATATATCCATATATATATACTATGTGATTTTTGCAAATTGAATTTCAATATCATGTTTTTGAATCTTAGATAGTTGTATTCTCAGCCATTCTTTCCCGATCTAATCTATACATGCACAAAGACGTTTATATATATATATATTCTACAAGCTTGAGATCTAAAACATATCCTCTTTCTCCTTTTTGTTTGTTTGTTTCTGTTTTTTCTTTTAATAGTAGTTGTAGATCTGAGATTTGAACTCTCTCTCTCTCTCTCTCTCTCTCTCTCTCTCTCTCTCTCTCTCTCTCTCTCTCTCTTTTAGTTGTTGTTGATGATGTTGAGGCAGCACATAGATGTTAGTTTTGAATAAGAACAACTACTTCAACAATGCTAGCTTTCTCGATAGTAGTGGTGTATCATCTTCGTCATATTCATCATCTTCATTTTTATAAAGACATAAAGTTGTGGTTGTTGATTTTCAATTTTTTTTTTTTTTTTTTTTTTTTTTTTTTTTTTGGATTTGGCTTGTTGTTGTTAATGATGATCTACCTTTTTTTTTTTCTTCTTGCTGTTGGAAGAAGAAACAGATAGCAACAAAATAAAAAAAATAATTGACAAATAACAAATTCATTCAAATTTTGAACCAATAATAAGATAAATTTAAACAGATCAGAGCTTGGTATAGCAACAGATAAGGTTGGTTTGGCTCTGTATTTCAACAGATAGAATTTAGTTTGGCTTGGTACTTCAACAGATAGAAAAAATAAAAATAAAAATTGAACAAATAATAAAATTTGGATTGATAATTGAACAGATAAAGGGAAAAATTGAATAGATAGTCAAAAAATTAAATAGATAGGAAAAAAATTGAACAGATAGGAAAATAATTTGAACAGATAAGTAAGAATTTTGAACAGCTAGTCAACAAAAGTCAACAAATAAAAAAGTCAACAGATAAATTAAGGGGTAAAATCGAAACTAAAATGTCCTTCAAAATAAATAAAAGGACTTCTTACCAAACTATTTCACAAAAGGTGGATCTCTCACCAATAAAAAATATTCACTGAACCTAATGCCTTATACCCTTCTTAGCTTGGACTTATCAACAATTTATTCTTAGAATTTTGTAATTGATGTTATAAAAATTAATATTATACTAAATTTTGTGACAGGGTACTTATGATATGCACACTGAAATAAGAACGGTTTCAATCATCTAAACGAGTCCCAGGATGAGCCCATATACCTGCACAACATTGGCTGCTGTGACCCCCAGTACAATAACCACCCATAATTCGCCATTTTGGAATAATATCAATTAACTTTTGATCTTTTTTTTAAAGTATTGTTTGGATTTAATTTTTTGAGTGATTTTTTTTATTGATTTTTTTTTTTTTTTGTCTTTTGTAATTTAAATTTTTTTTATAAAATTATAAATTTATATTATACATGATTGGACAAATTAAAAAATTAAAAAAAATACTTTTCTAATTCACTCACTATTCACATGTGACTACAAAATTTTTAAAAAAAAATAATATTTTTTTTTATTTTTATCTATAATAGAAAATATTCTTGCAGGATGATAGACATAAAGCAAAGGCAGGAAAATAAATGTGTTTGAATTATTTTGAATGGGGAATCTTCGTACTTCATCACGCGGTCCAATTTTGCTATATATTTGGTACCAGAAAATATTTTATGGCAGAGAGGAATATACTTTTACAGTGGGATAACTATTGTAGTGAAGTTGTTTTACGGTACTTTGTTTCGTCCCTCATTTTCAGTCTTTTTTTGTTGTTGATTGTTTTGATATACAATGTTGTACTTCTTAGAAGAGTATCTCGCGAATTACGGGCAGTTTACTCAAATGTGTGTAGATCCTTTTTGACGTGGTAAATAGGATTGTGGGAAGAGAGGCGGCAGTCAGCTTTGGCGAAGTTGTTCATGGGTACAAGGCGCAAACAAAAAAAATATCAAAGCTAAGGTGTCTGAACATAAAGGTTAGCAGAGGTAAGAGAATCTGCAGAATTTGTAGAATAAAAGATTTGGAATGTTTTTATAAAAAATGAAAGGAGGTATGGGCAGCCAATATCGGACTCCCCTTGCGTACCGAAAGTCAAGGACACCGGCAGTCAATGGATATAGGTCGTGCACCTTTTAAGGCGACATATGTTTGCTGACGGTACGTTCAGAATATTCCCCGTTATATTTAGAAGACTAAAAGGGGAGTAAGGAAGTTGCAGCTGTATGATAAACAATTAAGGGATGTTAAATTTGATAATAAAGGTGTGGCGAGATTTCTTAATGGTATTGAGTTGGGTAATAAGAGATGTGACCGTCAATCAGACAAGATCGTGGTTAAGGGTAATTGGGAATGTTCAATTGGGACAAGGTGCTAAAGACGAAGCTATGGTCCACCACATATTGTTTTTCATCATAAGTGATAATAGTCCGCCAGATTCTGTCCCCACACCTGACAAGATATTTATTGGAGTTGGCGAGGGTAATCCTAAGACTTGGATTGTTGATCTTGACCAGTCCAATTGGTTTCGGATGCTAAAGAAAATGAGATTCAAGCTCGTTGGTGGCAAGGACAAAGAGTACGTTCGTCACGGGATAGAAGTTGTGGACCGGTTCTTCCCAGTTGATGTTTGGACAGACTACAAAGATACGCTGTTGGGAAATGTTAAAAGTGTTCAGAAGGGTGCCATATATTTAGTGGCTGCTACTGTTAGTGGAAAAGAATGCAAAATTACTTTGAGGAGTCAAATGTACTTTAAGACTGTTTAGAATTATAATCTATGTATTTTTATTTGTAATGTTCAGGTTTTGAATGGAGGTGGACGATATAAAAACTGGTGTTATTGAGGGTGTTTCAGCAAGTGATTTCAATTGTATTGAACTTGCTTTGCCTAATTTATTTTCTTAGTTAAGGCTAAGATACAAACAAAAAAGTATTAAGGTTGATAAAATATTGATAAAATATTCCCTCCTTTGAGCACCCAATGCCAGTGGATTGGTCAGAGTAAATGTGTATGACAGGAGGTTAGATGGTAATGACAGTCTGCAGGTGTGGTTTCTTTTCCCTGTGGATTGTGAATGCGAGTTAGTCTATTATGGGAATGGTTATTGTTCAATTAATGACAAACAAGTGTCATGGATGGTAAAGTGTCGACTTGAAAATTCGAATATTAAAAGGGGGATTACGTATTATAAAATGAAGGGATATCTAAAGTATTCTATGAATGACATGCTAGAAGATTCGCAAATGAGGGCCCCCTCTATTGTAGTGTTATCTAAAAAATATACTAATGAAAATGTTGATGTTTGGCATTGTCCTCAAATGAAGGCCATTCCGATTTTGACACGGACTAAGTCTGTGGGTTTACCGGAGAGGCGAAGAGCTTTGTTGTTAGGAAGTTTTGGGGAAAGTGGTTCAGTTATTTATGAACACAGAGGTCGTCTGAGTTTGTCAGAGATTGATGTCTGCAGAGGTGGCGATGGAACTAGTGATATTGATCCTGGTCAGTCGATTTCGAATGTTAGTGTTAGCAAAGAAGAAGTTGATTGTAGAGGATCAGTTGTTATGGATCTAGCAGAATTTTCTGATGTTTTACGAAATGTAATAATGAGTGTAAAAAATAGTGATGTGACTCAAGATGTAATAGTTGATGATAAGGGAAATGTAGTAAGTAAATAAAACTTTGTGTGGTTTCATAAATAAAATTAATAAAATTTTTCAAACCACACAAAGTTTTATTTACTTACTACATTTCCCTTATCATCAACTATTACATCTTGAGTCACATCACTATTTTTTACACTCATTATTACATTTCGTAAAACATCAGAAAATTCTGGCTGGATCCATAACAACTGATCCTCTACGATCAACTTCTTCTTTGCTAATACTAACCTTCGAAATCGACGCACTAGGATCAATATCACTAGTTCCGTCGCCACCTCTGCGTACATCAATCTCTGACAAACTCAGACAACCTCTACGTTCATGAATAACTGAACCACTTTCTCCAAAACCTCCTAACAACAAATCTCTTCCCCTCTCCGGTAAACCCACAGACTTAATCCGTGCCAAAATCGGAATGGCCTTCGTTGGAGGACAATGCCAAACATTAACATTTTCATTAGTATAATTTTTAGATAACACTACAATAGAGGGGGCCCTCATTTGCGAATCTTCTGGCATGTCACTCATAGAATACTTCAGATACCCCCTCATTTTACAATACATAATCCCACTTTTAATATTCGAATTTTCAAATCAATACTTCACCATCAATGGCACCCGTTTGTCATTAATTGAACAATAAGCATTCCCATAATAGACTAACTCGCATTGACAATCCACAGGGAAAAGAAACCATGCCTGCAAATTGTCATTACCATCTAACCTCCTGTTATACACATTTACTCTGACCAACCCACTAGCATTGGGTGCGCAAAGGGGGGAATATTTTATCAACCTTAATACTCTTTTGTTTGTATCTTAACCAGCTATTTTTAACTTATTATATGTTAAATTCCACCTACTATCTACATCTAAAATTAATTTTTTAAATGGCATATTTTCTCGTTGACAAATTTTTCTATATTCTGAAATTTGATTACCAGAAGACATAATAGTAATAGCCACATTTTTTATTACGAGTACAGAAGTCTCGTATACATGCATAGCTTCTTTAACAATCAAATTTAAAATATGGGCACAACAACAAACATGAAATAAATCACCATAACAAGTAATTGTAAATGTGATTTTAAATGGGTTACAGTTTGATTATAACATGATGCATTATCTAAACTAATTGTAAATATTTTATTTTGTAAAACTCATTCATATAATACATTTCTTATTTCTACACCAAGCGAACGACCAGTGTATGGAAGTTCAACTAATTTAAATGAAATAATTCTTTTATTAATTTCCAATCATTATCAATAAAATGTGCAGTGATACATTGATATTCAAAACCATTATTTGACCATAGATCAGATGTTAAACAAACTCTTCCATTCAAATTTTTAAAGATGTCAAATAATTCACTTTTAAAATCCTCAAATTTCTTTAAAATCCTGTTTCTAGTAGTATTTCTTAAAAAACTTTGATATTGCAGTGCAAAACTTTCGCGAATCATTTCGGTAAAATCAAGACATTCACTAGTAGTAAAAGGTTGTTCTTTTTTAATAATATAATCAACTACAGAATTTTGTACACATATAGGATCATATGAAAATGTTTGCAAATTACCAGTTGATGAAGCTCTTAATTGCATTTGACTTCGAATATCAGGTTATTGACTTTATAAATGTTTGTTAGCATGCCTTTTTAGATGACTAGTATTCCCTGCAGATGCAGTACTAAGTAAATGTACACAATATTTACATTTTACTTTAAATGTAATTGTACCATCAAGATTATTTATAGATATTTTTTCAAAATATTCCCAAACACTACTACTTTTGCTCCTAGATGATGACTCAACTATTGAAATAGAGATATTAGAAGGAGATTCAACAGATTCATGTTGTGTAGTATATGTATCAACATCGACATAAACATTAGGCATATTAGGATCCATAATAATGTAAGTAAAACAATATATAAGAATTAACAATTAATTTAAATAATGTGTAAATACAATCAGTAAAAAATAATAATTAATATATGTGCACAAATAATTAATGAAAAAAATGAGTAGCTAATAAATTTAATTCAACTAATTAGTATTACCAACTAGCAAAAGTGATACAGAAATTTGCTTATTCTGATAAAAGTTTCTTGTTGCACAATTCCAATTGTCACTTAGGGATGACACTTCAAAATTAATTGAGAGTTGAGAGAGATTGAGAGTTTAAGAGAGAGAGGAAAAGAAAATTATTTGTTGTGAGATTTATTTTGAAAAATGAAAGATATTTATAATAGTTTTGATTATGACCGTTTGTATATATATTACCGTTTGAGTTAAGTGATTGATGAGGAGATGCAACAAACCAATTTCGGCTAGGCTAGTAAGGGCGGACGGGACAGACAGAGTTGGCTAGGCTCCCACTCTCCGTTTCTCTCTCTCTCTCTCTCTAGGCCAAAGAAAAAACTATTAATATTAGTTTGATTTTAATTTAATAAACTATTATTATTTTTTGTTTTATTTTGAAATTATTAATGTTATTTATTTAATTATATAAATTTTTATTTTTACAAGATTAATTTTTATTTAATTATTTTAATTTTATAAGATCAATCTTTTTATTTATTATTTTTTTAATTATTTAACCATTACAAGTTTTTTATTTTTATTTTTTGAAATTTGACCATCAGTAAAGAGAAGGCCAGATGGATGGGCTGGGCCGCCTACAAGGCCCAAAAAAAAATATTTGGGCCAGGTCGGGCCCCAAATGGAAGGCCTAGGCCCAAGGTACTGGATTAGGCTGGGCTCAGGCCCGAGCCTAACTGGGCCGAAACGGACTGGGCCCACCTCGGGCTTCGGACGAGTTTCGAGTCGCCCATGGGTCTCAGGTTATTTTTACACCCCTAGATCACGATAGGGTATGGGCAAGGAGAAGTGGAAGAGGATAATCAAGTATAGTGAGGTGTATAATAAGGTTGTGATGAAAGGTTATGATGATTGGTAAAGATGGCTGTGATTATGTGTGGTTTAGGTGAAATTGTAATTGACTTCGAGTTGGAAGAGTGAATAATATAATGCTATGTATTGCAAAATAATTTTCTTCGTTAATGGTTTTAAATAGACATGGATGGATGGTTCAAATTTAAAAAACTTATGGTTGGAATTGAAGAAATAAAAATCTCAGGATTTGATATTTTATTAAGGGCAAACCCTGGGTTTTATTTATTTATAATTTCTTCAAATTTTATTTCAAAATTTGAACAACTTAAATCATATAACAAAATACTCATTTTTCTTATTATTTTAAGCAAACAACACCTCACAACCAAGCTAATGGGCCTTTGGTTGTATAATTTAAGTTGTTTCAAATTAAAAAAAAATACCTTCTTGTCCATTAAATTAGGGTTCAATGATTAATAATTTGTGTAATCGTCTCCAATTAAATCACATGAACATAAACAACAACAAAAAAAAAAATAGACTAAATAATAATCTGGGAATGAAATAGGGAAATTGGTGATAATTTAGAGAAAAAGCAAAATTAACCTAATAGAATAGATTTATGGAAAATACTATAGACTCCAAATAAATTATTAAATTTTTTATCAAACCTGTCACATGGGTGTGGGATCCATGTGATTTGTGTGAGTCCCACACTAAATGCTTGTTTGGCATATTCTATAAAAGACAAAAAATCAAAAAGTTATTAAAAAAGTCAAAAAGTTTTCATTATTCACAAAAAAATATATAAAAAAAAAAAACAAATTTACACAGGCAGGTGCACAAAAAAAAAGTACAAGCCAACTTTGTATTGAAGTGATGGTACAAATTTACACAGGCAGGTGCAAAAAAAATTTACACGGAACGATGCTGTTCGGGCCTATGGGAGCCCATCACGGGTCCCGTTTTGATAATCTGAACCGTCAATATGTAGAACTCATCGAGTACTATATGCTTGTAAAAAATCACGTTGATCGGATATTGATAGCTATATGATCAAATCAATTTTGCATAAAAAAAATGGACGGTGAATAAATTAACAGTTAACAAAAAAAACTGATCCAATAAGATAGCTATCAATATCTGATCAATTTAATTTTTTACAAACATGTAGTACTCGATGAATTCTACATATTAAAGGGTTCAGATTATCAAAACGGGACTCGTGATGAACTCCTACAAGTCGAACAACACTGTCTCTCAGACTGAAGGCAAATTACTCTTATATATCTTCTAAAGTATGCTACCTACCACACAACTTCAAAGCAACGCTTCGTACTGGCTTCCTAAACAATCATTGGCACTACGCATAGGGAGCAGTAAGGACAATAGGATAATTTTGTTACTTTATATAATATTTTAATACATAATTTTTTCGTAAAAAATTAAAAATTTATCTTAAATAATTTTGTTACTTTATATAATATTTTTCCTTCGAACGGCGCTTCTGTCAGACAGATCTCGATGTCTCTCTAATGTCGATCACACCCTCAGACTCATCCAACCACTGGCGTCCGCTACATCAACCGATCACTCCGGCGTCGCCTCCAAGGTGCTCTCTCTCCCTCTGCTCCCCCCACATGCCCACACTGCTACAAGTTTGCAACCCCTGCCCTCAGGCACCCTTTGGACCTCATTTACAGAGAACTCCACATTTTTGTGTTTTTTTTTTCTAATTTAAAAAAAGAAAAGAAAAAGATTTGCTTTTGCTTTTCTTGCCTGTACAGACTGTGTTTTCTGTTTCAATTTTTTCTTGTATTGATGCGTAAGAATGTTGATTTTGTGAGATGTATACGAAGTTCAATTTTTTTGTAACTAATATGTTTTTTTGATAATTTTATATTTCTATGTTTGTTGTTTGTATTTTGTTTAGGATTATGATTATTGGAAGTTGCTTGTATTCTGAGGATGTGTGTGAAGTGTTTTTTTTAATTTATTTACTTTCTTTTCCTTGGTTGGTGTTGATCGGATTTTAATCGTGTCAAAAAGAAAAAAAAAGACCAGATTTTGGATTCCAGATTTAATCACACACTCAACCTGCCTAATCCGCCAAATCGAAATCGCTTAAAGAATTCAACTCACTGGCCAGTCTGATTTGGATGTGGGTGATGAAAATTCCAAACTGCCAAGTGTCATGGACTGTATACCCTGTGAATTCTGCCCACGAACCAACTCAGGAGATGCAATAGGGATTTACCTTACCTGCCTTGTTGCTTATAAACTAATAATGCGCTTGCAAGGTGCTTTATGTAGAACTCGCATCCCTAATGAGTCGGTACGTGACACGGGGCCAGTTAAGCCGAAAAAAATTGCTGTTGAATGCCACATTGAATGAAAATTTATGGAGACGGCACTGGTTGCCCCCCCTCAGTGTTAAATCCTGTCTCTGTTCGTGGTCCTACCATCGGACACAATTGAGGCAATATAACAGGATTTTTTGTAGTTCAACTGATTCAATTATTTAGACATAAATGATATATATTAAACATAACATAACACAACATTTTACTATAAGGGATAATTACTGGTGGATCTTATGGACTGGACCAGACTCATAAGTCTTGAGTAAAAAAATTTACATGTTTACTTCTTGTTTTGATAATGAAATTTTTTTTAGACTTTTTAGATGCATATTTTATATTTTATGTTTGTGGAATAATCATTTGGTACTGGTAATGATAGTGAAAAATTTATAAAACTGATAAATGGCTGGGACATTTTGGTTTTTGTTTGTGAGTTTTGATTTATTTTTAGTTTATTTTTAATCGTTGAAAGTTTGAGCAGGCTTTTTGGGTAAGTAAGTCCGGTTCATAGGACTGGGCTGTAACTGCCCCATATTATAATCATGACCCTACTTTGCAGATTTCTATATGGGATAATTGTTAACTACTGCCTTATTATAGGAGAAAATGCAAGTCATTTTGTGCTAATTTTTGGACAATATGTTGAAGTCTTGAAATTGAAAATCCAACCAAATTACCATTGAGAGCTAGAAATTTTATATGAGCAATACTATCTTTGACTTAATTCTATTTCCATTAAAATAATAACAAATAGTTTATCTCTGTCTATAAATAGTTAGACAATTTGAACAAGTTAACGAGACCAATTTACAATACATTCCTTATTTATCTCATGGAAGAGCATTACTGGGTCAAACTACAACCCCAACAGCGTGTATTGTCAATGCTTCATGAGAAAAACACATATGATTTACACTACAATACCAATTAGTTTCGCAAATCAAGCAGTTTTTGTTAGAGCTTGCACTAGATCTTGGTTGAAAGTTGAAACCATCAACAAAAACGTAGTTAAGTGTTCAAATGTTTATATTGACGTTGCAAAGAGATCCAACAAGATGTGGTTAATGATCTTTCATTCCTTGGCAATGAAACTTGCCTAATACAACAACGAATAACAGGATATTTCACCATTGTTAGAAAGTAAACGCCTTAATGACTATACTAAACAGAGATGCCATACGTTATAAGATGACCATACATGAATATAAGTGTAGATATGCTAACACTGCTAATGTTACTTTTGTCTCAGTTATCTCCTAGGAACATTATCCCTTAATAATTCTCTTGGGAAAAAGACCAATCTATGCCACTTTGGCTTCTGTATGGTGATTAGAAATTGTGAAAATACTAGGGGTGAGCATGGTCCGGATTGGGGTAAAATCAGGACCAATCCGTTATCTACGGTTCCTGAGAAATTAGAACCAATCTAATCTGTTTAAATCGTGGAACCAATCCGAACCAATCTGTTTAAATACGGATTGGATCGGTTTAGGACCACGGATTCACATAATTAAATAACAAAAAATATATAGAACATTTAAAGTAAACAGAAGCAAACAGCATCATGTGTGAACTAATCGACAAAAACTTCAACACATAAAATAACAAAAACCTATTAAAACAATATCACCAATTCTTCAAAATGTCATCTTATGTAACAAAATTCCAAGCAAACAAACAACAGCAGTAGTAGACAACAACAAACAAATTTAGCAGTTTTGGACATTTCCCTTTCCACAAATTTTAAGCAAACAAATAGAGATAAACTGGTTCTAGAAGGGGGGCATACCTTTGAACCAGAAGGAGTTTCAGGCTGAGGATCATGCTCTGGCTCAGACTGAGACTGAGATAGGTCATGACATCATTTGTCTCTCCAGTACTTGACATCTATCACACAAGAAAAAGAAATACATCAAAAAAATAGGATTAATAGTATTAGAGAATAGAAATCGTACCAGAAATCAAAGAAAAAAAAAAATTTATCCACACCACAAAAACCAAAGAAAAAAATAAAAATAGAAATCATATAATATACACACACCCATTTAAGGTACACTATTTCTCTCCTTGTATAAAGAAATCATTGTTTTAGAAAAAAATAAAAACAGAAAAAAAATATACACACCCATTTAAATAAAAATAAAAACTCTTACTTACACACCCACACCAATTTCAGAAATAGAAAAATAGTGTCACCGAGAGAGAGAGAGAGAGAGAGACAGCTCACCGAGAGAGACACAAGCAGCTCACCAATCTGATTTGAGATGGATGAGAGTGTGAGAGACAGTACCGAGAGAGAAAACTCAGTCTAAGATGAGAAAGAGAAGAGAGAGAGAGTACAGAGAGAGAGAGAGAGAGTACCAAGAGAACAGTGTGGCGAGAGAGAGCACCGAGAGAGAGATTAGAGTGTTAGAGATAATGTGGCGTGAATGAATTAGGGTTAGACTTTAGCTTTTATATGAAACAATAAATTACATTACGTGGGAGGGTATACAGTATAAATATACATTATTTCTATATGGTCCATATCGGTTCTAATTCGGAATCGTGAGATTCAATCCGAAACCAAAATACAAATTCAAAAAACTAATTCAAATTTATCAGATTAGACTAAATCAGATCCAATTACGAATTGTACTGATTCCTTGCTCAGCCTTAGAAAATACTTGTGCCCATTAAAGTAATTTATTGTTTGCTAATATACATGTTCGTTGGTTGAAATATGTTAGGGCAATGACCTCAAACCCATTGATCGTCTTACTGAAATGTCAGATGACATTCTCTCTTTCATTCTCTCGTTTTTGAGTATTAGAGATTCTGTCAAGGCAAGGATACTGTCTAGAAGATGGAGATATATCTGTCCATTCATGTTGAATCTTGATTTTGATCTTCATACCGTGCTCGGAATCAACTACGAAGCAAGGTACTCAAATGGAGATTCAGATATCTCATTGGCGGATAAGAGTAAGTTTGTAACTGGAGTTGATCAAATTTTGGAGCTACACAATGGTCAAAAGCTACTCTCTCTCAGGATCTGTTTTTGTCTTGGTAATGAGTACGCCGGTTATGTTGATAGGTGGATTAGATTTTCAATTATAATGAAAACTGAAAAGCTTGATCTTGACTTTTCTGCTAGTCCTGAAAGTCAAAGTAATAACTTATATGATTTTCCCTGTCAGCTTCTTCCTCAAGGTGATTCATCTCAATTAAAGTATTTGTGCCTAAAATCATGCAACCTAAGCCCAACCCCTAATCACGTAAGCAGGCTCGTCTCCCTAAAATCCCTTGATTTAGAACATGTGCCTCTAAATCAAAGTTGTGCTAACAGTATCCTTTCTAGTTGTTTAAACCTTGAATGGTTGAGGCTAAAGAACAATATTCTACTTGAAACTTTATGCATTCATGGTCCATCCCTCCATTTGAAGATTTTGATTGTGCATGAATGCTATGGAGTAGAGAAGTTTGAGATTTCTTCTATTGGTCTTACCACATTTGCATATATTGGTAAAGTGAAATACTTCTCTTTTCTTGACGTTCCTCGGCTGGAAAAAGTGCATATCAGGTTCATGGTTGCATATGAGAGGGGCACACAATATATGTTCAAACCCTATCACTGTTTTGACAATAGATGAGGTGAGGAAAAAATGAAAGAATTATTACTCTTTATTGTGTACTTTTTCATTTTGTGTATGAAAATGGGATATTTTTCTATATAAAACTTTTTTCTTCTTTTCTCTTCAGGTCCTCCCAATACCTGCAAGGATAACTAGATTCAACTCTCTCAAACAATTGGAGTTGTTTGTTATGGTATCATCAGACTTTAACCTTCTCTCTCTTACTTCGCTCTTAAATGCTTCTTCTCTTCTGCAGAAGCTCCATTTGTCAGTGAGTCATCAGAATCATTCTTATGAGGAAAAAATTTGATATTGTTAGTGTAGTGAATTGAATACAAATTCCTACAATTGCAATGATAGTTTCACATTTTTTTAGCAATTTCCTATAAATCATGTTACCTTTTATATATTGTTCATTTCCTTATTGGTTCATTTATCCTAGTAAAATGCAACAAATATGGGCCTCTGTACTTGTTTTTTTACTGTAACTTGTGCTCCGTTTGTTTAAACAAAAAACATTTTTCAATGGAAAACATTTTCTATGAAAAACATTTTCAGAAAAAATGTCTCCCTATGTTTGGTTGGGTTCGTGAAACTAATGTTACAAAATAGTGCCAACTTTTTAGAAATAACAACTATGGAAGACTCAAAAAACCTAAAAAAATCACGACATATTTTTATAAAATAACAAAAGTAGCTTTGTTTTTATCAATGTCTTTTGCAAACTACCTGCGTCCGCACATTCCTTCACCCTCCCTCGCCATTTCTACAACTTCCCCATCTGCCTCCAGCACTCCTCCACTCCTCTCCACTTTTCTCGATCATCTCTACTTACCTCCATCACTCCCCTACCAATATCCGCAATTTCCCTGCCTACCTTTGCTACCCTCAAATCATTCCTACTCAACCCAACACCCTAGTTGACCTAAAACCTAACCACTAGAACTACCCAAAACCCAAAATTTACGAAGTGCACAATTTGGAATGGGTTTTGACAGAGGACTTCATCACCAATTGCCTGATATCTCTACATCCTTGACTCTAGTGCCTAAAGTCATGCTTTATGCGATCTCCATTGATGAGCTTCTTTGACACTTGCTCGATTAGGGTTTGTTTCTTTCTCAATTTTGTTATGGAACATTGTCCAATCTAGTGTTTAAAGGTTTAATGAGATATAGTCATTTATCTCATATTTAAGCCACTAAATTAGTATTTTCTCAATATTTTTTTACCCATTTTCTTGTATTCCTAATTGTAGGCAATAATTAGTAGTAATTATTCATTCATAATTTTTAAGCTTTTCAAGTTTTGATTGCAAACAATCTTTATTGATAAATAATATTTTGTTATTTGGTCACTATAAATAGCTTTTATGGTTGGGTTGTTTGCGGGTACATTGCTAAGACATTGTATGGTGATGATGATGAAGAGGTTACTCCTCAGAATAGCAGCACGGTGGAGGAGCCAAAATGTTTAGGTCTTTACCATGGATCAAGTGAGAAGGTTTTCCTTGTTTTGATTTAACATCAATTATGTGAAAAATGAATCTTTATCATCTTCAGAAGCTTATTACTGCTTTTAATGTATGTATTGGAATTATTTTTTATTTTTTAGATTCTCTTGAAGAATGGTCCTTGTGGGTTCTATGTTCAGCTTGGTGAGGACAGGAAGGGATACTTGCCTAAAAGAGCCTCGGTTTCCCAAGTATGTACAGCCTCATTTGTATTTGTAATGGGACTACTAAATTTTTGGAGCTTTAATTCCTGGCCTACTGCCATTATCTGCATATATGTAAATGCTTAAGCATCTATGCTTCGTTTTCTTTTCAAGTAAATTAGGGACGAATACTTAGCCACTACTGGTCATTAAGGAAGTCTTGTGATGTTAATTTTCTTCCTTTTTTTCCCCCCTTCAAAACAATTAACATCAAGGGATAATCTGTGGATCAGATACAAAGGGTTGGGTCATGCCTGTTTGGTTTAATTTGGTTATTCGAATCAGGCCTTCAAATTTCAAAAAATCCATACATATACAGACTGAAATCAATAAATCTAAATCTAAACCTAAGACTGAACATAAACATATCTAGAGATTCTAGACTGCTCTTGCATGCTTTTCTCTCTTTATGCTAGCATTCATGTGTTGACACTTGTTCTCTTGGAAGAAGAATACACCTTGTGGAACATGTCTTTTATTTTGCATATTTGTGTTGTGAACTGCACAATAGAAAAAAAGATGGATTATAGAAGATTAAGGGGCATGTATAAAATTTGAAAGGGGCCAATTTGAAGAACTTTATATAAGTACAGGTTAACTTGTAATTTTAAAAGAGTTGAGGGGAGGCACTGCCTCCTCTGGGCCACTGATGGCTCCGCCACTGGCCACATGAATATCTTGCTTCTTCTGTTGATACCCATTTCTAGAGTGTTTTTCTTTTCTTTTTGTTGTTAGTATTGTAGATGTAGATGCAGTAGTCGTCGTTGTTCTTATTATTATCTGAATCCAATAGTGTGTCATATTTATTGTCGTTAATGAATAATTTTTGTTTGTTGATATATAGCCTCTGCTCCTTGTGTTTCAACAGTATTGAATAATTAAAAGTGGGATACAAAAAGTGCAGTTTATCAGCTCCCTATAGAATTGACAGTGGTCACATCATCCTCCCAGAATATGGCTACTATATTTGTAGTTAATTTCATCCTCCCAGGCTGCATTGCTGCGCCAGTCTAAGTGGAGTTCCTTCACATGGAGAATACTCTGTCTTTCCTTTACTTTTTGTAATGGTTGTAACTCTTTATGGGTTTTTTTTTTTTTCTTTCAGTTCTTACAACTGGGATGTTTTATATAAGTGTAATATTTGGGTTTGTAACAGTTTTCCTTTGTGTTCCTTAAGTCGGTCTAAGGCTTGTGCCAATGGTTACATAGGTGTTCTTGAACAGTTTTGTATTTAGCTGGTCTAGATTATATTTCTGTTCTTGAACAGTTTTGAACAGTTTTGTTTTGGCTTGTGCCAATGGTTAAGTTGGTCTAGATTATGTTTCTGTTTATGTTCCCTATCTTTTGATTGGAATATGGATCTTGAACAGTTTCGTCTTCTTGGTTGGTTTTGTATTTAGCTGCTTTAGGTCCTGGGGTATGCCCCATGTATTCTTGTAAATCTTTTGTTTTTATTTATGACTTATTCACCCCCTCCCCCCCCCCCCCCCCCCCCCTCCAAAAAAAAAAAAAAAAAAAAAATTCATAAATTCCATTAATCTTTAAAGCAATATTTTCCCTTATTCTTGACCTTGCAGGTCGTTTTTCTCACCACTTCCATTCATGACCTTTTAGACTTCTTGATTTTTTTTGGAAGGTTCACCTGTTCCAGCATAATCCTCACTGACTGAATAATGACTCATTTGTTATTCCTGAAAATCTTCTCTGCTTCAGGCAGCTGCCCCTCTATTCTTGCCAATGTTTGTCACATTATTCTAGAGCAAACTGTGCTTCAACCACTGAGCTGAAACTCCATTCCAGTGTCTCTGGTTATCTCTCAATCATATTGTCATATAGCTGGAAGGTTTTGGAATTGGTTGTTTTGGATCATTTGGTCATCAATCTTCCTTTTTTCTTTTCCTTGTCTTGGTCCTACTTCTGAAACATTTTGGTATTAGAATATCTAGTTTTGCGCCAATCTGATTTTGTCAAAGTTCAAAGTCGCATTTCGTCCAGTTTTTATTTTTATCACAATTTGATTTCGGTATTAGAATATCTAGCTTCCTCTAATTTTTAAAAAGTTTTATCATGTGCCTAAGGCAAAAAAGATGCTGTCCGCAAGTATGAAAAGTCCTGCATGATATTTTTTATAGGTAAAAGAATATAACTAATGTATGACATATTTACAATCATATAACTATAGAATGTCAAAAAAAATTACTAGTTCGTTTAATGCCCCCTGTTAAAAACCTTTACTAAAGCACTTTTTAAGCACCAAAGTTGATATGTACTCATATATTTGTCATCAGTATGTTTCTGTTTTTCATCGGTTCGATTGTGTGCTGGTTTAATGGCATGTGGTCATGTGGTAATTTTGTTTATATATTTCTAGAAAATGGTCACATACCCCCTTATTATTATTAAGTAGATATATAATCATATGATGTTCCCAAAATATTAGATAACTTTATCAAAAACCGTAGAATCTTAGTTGACTATATTGCTAAGCAAGGGTACGGTGACCAGAAACCTGAAGGTGATTAGCAATACAATATCAAATTATGATAGAAATGACGATGATTAACAGGGACAAAAGAGCAGAGTATAATGCACAAGGATCCCCAATACCAACTGTCATTTATTAAATGGTGAGGATCTTAGTCCATAAAACTCACTACAAAAATATGATGTCATATTATTGACTGAAATTTTTTATAAAATTTGTTAATTTCGTGTAGCTTTACTATTTTTTTTGCCAGGTGTAGCTTTACTACTTTTGAACTTAGCACGTGATGTGCATGGGGCTCATCGTTGGTCGGACAATTATGATAGAAAGTCTATGAACCCATAAACAGAACCAGAAATTTAACCAGAAAAAGTGATGTGTGGCAGAGATCTACTGTTTATGTAGTTGGGTCTACACATGAATTAATCTCAACCATCAATTCTGTTTTCTGGAAACTTTTCTGGGCATTGCTTTCTCGAACGGAAGAATTGCTGCAATTATGAGAATTCAATTCAACAATTTCATGATTATAGTGATTGACAAATGGCTGATAGACATGTATATGTTATTTTTTTGAGAAGTGGCATATAGCATATTATATAATGATAAAAGAAAGAGTACATAAGTTCACAATACAACTACATAAAGCTAGAACAGGACTAAAAAACATAGACTGCCAAGAAGAAAAAAACAACCACTATTGAACGGAAAGAGAGTAGACCCAATGCCATCAAAAGAAGAAGCTACGGCAACAGCACAAGTCGAATTATCAGCTGGAACAAAACACTTCCCCAAAGGCAGATAGACATGTATTGTAAAAGCAGTAACTCTATTAACTCACAAATTTTTTCCAAATTATAACCCAGGATGAGATTATGTGGTGTAAATTGAATTGGTGTAATATGGGCTCCATATATGGAGTTAATTTGAGCCATAGATTCATTTTTTTGAGTGAAATTCTGAGAAAAAATCTAGGTGTGTAGAGTGCTATTATAAAAGAAATGTAATTACATTTCACCCTTTTCTGATTAGGTCCGAAAGTACATAACCCTTTTTTATTTCAAATTGAAGAATTAAATTCTTTGTTATGGTTTAACTCAAATTTTACTTTGGTTCTTTTTATTTCAAACTGAACAATTAGATCCCTACACTTTAAGTTAATTTTATTTTGGTCATTTGTTTAAGTTAAGAGGTTAAAATTAACCAATTTCGGGAGAAATTCTTGGGTGCCAAGAGGGGGTAACATGGCAATGTGTCAAGGTGCGCCCATCCAAGGATCAACACCTTGATGCCACACTAATTTGTGTTGTTCAAATTGTGAAATTAAATAAATAGATTTATGAAGAAATCAAATTATATACCAAGAACATATGCTAATAATTACAATTAAACTTCAACAGAAATACACAAAGCAATAAAAGGATAAAGAGACGAAACCGAAGCCTGCACGGAAGCAGTTTCCTTAAAACAGATTTCGCCGCCTCACGGGTCGAGTGCTTGAGGAAACCCGGCGTCTGTCTCCTAGGATACGACGGTCAAAACCAGCTACGGCAGAAGCACTATCTGTCTAGCTTAGCGAACAAAACAATGGCAGCACTGCTCTCATAATAGGAACTTTCTGGCAAACTGACTTGTAAAATGGAAGCAAAAATTTCTATATTAAAACTTGACAGGAGGGTCTCAATTTATACATGTATAGGGGAGAGAGGAAGAGCCTCCAGCCTTTAAGGCTAGTCATTAAAACACCAAGCATCCATAGCCCCTTTCCACAAAATGAAAAGTATGGATGCCCAAAGGATTCACACCCTTTAGCCAAGAAAAATGATTTAAATACTCTTTAAAATCCTATTCATGAATCTAACATCATGAAGCAATTTCTTGGCAATTTCTTATTCAAAACCCAATGGTTTTTGGCTCACTTGGACCCAACACAATAAAAGGTTGGGACCCACTTTAATATTTAATTAAAGTCACCACTCTTTAATATTAAATTAAAGTCTCCAAAAATCATTTTTTCCAACAATTTGTGCCCTTTGGAGAGCCAAAACATGCCCAAGAAGTAGTTGGTGCAAGTGCAAGCCAAGGCCTAAGGCATGGTGCAAAACAGCCCAAGGCATGCCATGAAGTAGCCCAGCCATAGCAGGCCACAGACTTGCCTGCCCAGCAGCAACTTTAGGCCAACTTTTGGAGGGTCAAATGTAGTCATTTTGCCTTGTAAATTTTTATGTAAATATCTTAGTATTAAAGGTGTTTTGGGTCCAAGTATTGTAATTTTTCTCTTTCTGTAGAATTTTTAAAAATCCATTATGACTCCTCAAACATAGTGGATGTTTCATCTTGTCAACTAGGAAATGGCTTAACAAGCTATATTAAGGAAGGGGTATCCAAGTGTTGAACCAAGCCACTTTGTGCCTTTAAAATACCCCAACCTAGCCAATGGTAAGGCAACTTTTGTAGCACTTTTGGTGCATTGTTCAACTATTGTAATGCATTTTTTTTATCAATGAAAAGTTCATTTCGCCTTTAAATTGTGCAAAGCTTTTCTAGTGTTGCTTGCTTTAATTTTAGCTTGTTGCTTGCTATCTTGTTGCTTGTCTCCAAACTTATTGGCTCATCAACTAATTAGTATTGTGTTTGTTTGTCTTTGCAAACCCTTTGAGCATTATTGGTGGGTTAGTGAAAAGAGTTAACTAGCGCCACACACACTTGCATATCTGTTGGCAAGGCTTCCACACAACCGGTGTGTGACACAATACCATGTAGTACCTTCCACCAATCACAAATTAGCCACCCATGTTGTCTTCCACACCCCTACACAAATTGACATACCTTACATTCAAAACGAATCAAAATCGAGAAAGGTTCCACTTGGCTATACTCTCTTTGCATGAAAGAATTGCTCAGATTTTGGACACTTGTCACTCTCTTGAGGTGTACACATAGAAAAAACTAACAGAAATTTAGATGGAATGACCAATTGAAACTGGACTTAAAGTGTAAGAAGTAAATTGTTCAAATTGAAATAATATTAGGGACCAAAGTGAAATTTAGATCAAACTATGTGGTCAAAAAGTGTAATTTACCCTAGTTTATAGTTTAGAAACAATTCTTAGGATATGTTTAGTGTAGTTTATTGTAAGTTTAAAACCAATAATCAGAAAGCAGAAACTAAAAACACCCATCCCAAACTTCCAAAGAATAATAAATAAATAAATCAGCTTATTTAAGTTATTTATGTTTGATAAGCTGTAATTAGAAACTATATTAAACGGTTAGACACAGACTTCAAAAATAAAAAACACACAAAAGATATAAGTAACTTATATAAGCTGCATCAAACAATCCCTTAATCACCTTGTTGAGTTTTCAAAATTTGTAGGTAAATTACACTCACTTTCCTTAAGATTTAGAGAAAATATAATAAACTTAATAAATTGGACATAATTATATCGAATTCATTTAAGATTTTAATTCACATAACACTTACTCCCGTTTCATCAATAATTCGTTAGTCATATGGACAAATTGTCATCAAAATTGAGAAACTTGTTATATTTTCTTCAAATATTAGGTCAGTGTAATTGACAAAAAGAATATATGTATATATATTATAAAAAACTAAAAGCTAGTTTGGTAATAAAAAAAAAAAATTAAAAATTACTCATCTTTTTCATATAATTATTTCATTTTTGGAGCAAATTTTTTTAAATTGGAAAATATTTTTGGGTAAATTACGGTGACCACACTTGAGGTTTAGAAAAATTATAACAAGCACCATAAGTTCGATATTATTACCCATGTTTATCTTTTAGTAAGGCTAAAACTATTAGAATTAACGTAGATGGTTCGTAGACACATGAATAGATAAAAATAAAATATATTTTTTAATGTAAAAGAGATGACAACGTCATTTTCTATCTATACCATTAAAGAATTACTGATGAAAAGGTGCTGAGTATAATGTGAATAAATTTTTTTAAGAAAGTCTAATGCAACACATTTATGAGACGCGACGTATTTTTAGAAATCTTAAAAGAGATTAATGTAATTTACTCGTATCTTTTGATGAAAATAAAACTAGTTTGACAGAAATAATTAAATTCTAATACAAATAATTGTAGCAAAAAACAAAAAAAGCATGTGTTTCTTGTGTACATGTGTGACATGAATGACTAAAAATTAAAATCCTTAACATGCCAAAAAGTTAAGCAGATGAAATCAATGACAAAAAGTTGAGTTGTTGCCTTCACCAAATAGTAATGATTGGAGATCAAAAACTCATATATTAAAAAATATTTAAATTTATTCTAAGTGTGAGTTCTATAATACAAAAGTTAAATTTACATCATATACAATTTTTTTTTTTTTTTATTTTCCTATGTTTGAGTTTTTAATTCCTACCATTATTGTATACTAAAATACAAGTTCTAGGAGGGCACGTTTTTAAAAGCATAATTTTCTGGATCTGAAGTTTCTTGGACATAGAGGTTGGTTTTTCTCAAAAATACTGCTAGTACCTCTGTAGGCATAATACATGCTGATGATACAGCGGGCTCCATACGGAGCGGGTCGGATTATTCCACACTTCCCAAACCGTTACCTAGGGGTTGAGCTCACAGCAGAACCTGCACAAGAGTTCAACGGGGAACGTGTAATAACCCTCACACTGATTACCGATAAGTCACTGATTAATTACTGATTTCTGCTAAACTAAGACTGACTATGACTGATAATTGAACTGACTGAATTACTGAACTGACCGACTGAAAACTGAAACCGAATTGATTGAGTGTATCTATTTTAATTGCATGTTTATCTGTTTGACTGTTTACTTATCTGTTCAGTTTTTATGTTTAAACTGCAAATTGAAGGTCTTATCGGCGGCCGAATCTGAAATTGATTGATGATTTAGGATCATGAGAATTTATGCGATTTTATGGTGTACTTGTCTGAAACGTGATTTAGGATGATTAAATTAGATTAAAATAAGCCAATTACATGAGTTTGACTTATTTACCATATTGCCATTGTTAGTGGGTTTTTTTTATAACATATTAGAGCCTTTGTGTATTTGATCAAAACACTTCCTCAGCTCCTTTTTCTTACTCTAACCGACCATAGAGGGAGAGAGGTGAGAGAATTGAGTTCTAGCTTGTAATTTGCTTGGTAATTGAAGAAATTGAAGGATAATTGGCAAATTGAACTTCAAGACTAGTGATTAAGGAACCTAGGTATGAATTTCACCCTCTTTATTGTGTAATTGAATTCATTCCTGCATGATTCATGGGTCTTTAGTGATCTAAGGCATGATTTAGCTCTAGCATGTTGAATTAAAGCTTAATTGTTGCATGCATGTGTGTATTGATGAATTTTGAGTTGATTTCATGGCAAATTGTCACATGCATGTTCATAATTAAGCTTAAGTCCATATTTTCAACTTGTTTTGGAAAGAATGAGCTCATTAGAGCATGTTTTGAAGTTTTGAAATGGTTTGAATTCATGTATGTTTGCATGTTCTTCATGTTCATGAAAATTGGTTTGAAATTGAGTTTGAATTAAACACCCTTGGGCTTTGATTTACCAAATTGATCTTTGAAATACATAATGTTATGTGTTTACAAGTGTTTTCCAGGTTTTTAGCCCAAGAGGATCAAAAATTTGGCTTTTAAACTTAATTTTGAGCTTAGGACTCAAATCTGGAATTTCCAGATTTTGGGCCTACGCTCGAGCGAGGAAGTCCACGCTCGAGCGTACACTCTGTGATTCTGCCTTCCGCTCGAGCGAGAAAAGTTACGCTCGAGCGTGAAATGCGAGCATCCAGTACTTTGCATGAGTTCACAGTCCGCTCGAGCGAGGAAACTCACGCTCGAGCGAGGACTTGTGTCTTACGCTCGAGCGAGGGTCGAGCGTCCATCGAACGCAAAATTGGAGTATCCAGCATTTTTACTATAGCACACAGTCCGCTCGAGTGACGAAATTGACGCTCGAGCGGAGCTCCTTTGTTTGCATGTCCGCTCGAGCGTAGAAAGCCACGCTCGAGCGAGACCCCTGTTTTCAGCAAATTTTGTAAAGTGTTCAAAAGTGTATCTTTGCATCATCTTTCCATCCTAGGCATTCCTAGGGCATATTTAAGGCATTTTAAAGAGGATATAGATGTAGAACCACACCGAGGCAAATTAGGGATTAAGTTGATATCATTAAGTTGATATCTTAGTGTGTGTTCAATCTGTAAAATGTGTAGGGTTGGCTTTCCGAGGAGACGCTCTAGTTCACTGTAGCCCAGAACTCTGTGAGTAACAATTGTGTAAAGATATGTTCAAAATGATTATCTTCTGAATACTGAACTGAACTGTTTACTGAACTAACAATGTTTACTGAATGAATGTATGTCCTATATTCTGAACTGTACTGTGGCATCCTTAGCAACTACTGTTTACTGTTTACTGTTACTGTCACAGAGATCTCTGTCGGCTCCCTCGTGGAACCACTACTGTTTACTAATTGATGGCCATCATTACTGTTCGGTCTTTTAAGACCTACTGTTTACTGTTATGCTAATGGATGTACCACATATGACTGTTTACTGCACTGAACAACTGATATACTGATTGAAATGAACTGTTTTCATTACTGTAAGGACATTCATTCTAAACCCCTTTACGCTTTATGTTATTCACTGGGCTTTAGCTCACTGCTCATATATATATGTAGGTGTACAGGCACCGGATCAAAGCTAGAAGCGTCAGGGTAGAGTCCCAGTTTTGTCAAGCCAACCAATGTGCCTCACTGCGAGGTTCCGAGCCTGCCAAGCCAGGGCTTAGGGGCGTTTTTACTTCCCCGTCTGTCACTGTACCGTTCTTGTAATACCGTATAGACTGTACTGTTTAGTAAGGGTTAAGCCTCTGTACTGAATGATTGTAAATATTGTGCATAACTGTTCTGTACTGAATGTTTATATGCATGAAAAATCGTTTTGGCATACAGACTGTCACAGCTCATTGGACATTGTTTTATTACTGTATTGGCTTCCGCCATGCCCCTGTACTCTGTTTTACTGTATTACTGTCAAGCAGGCCTTCGGTAATCTAGAATTATTGGCCGGTTATGGTGCTAAACCCATAGGGGCGGGTTTGGGTCGTGACAGAACGGGGAGTCCTCCAGCGAACCCTCCGACGAGCAAGTTAGAAAGAGAGAAATAGAATGTAGAGATGGATTGGAGATAGGGAAGCTTAACCTTACCTGCTTATATCTTCTACTAATCATTTCCTTGTCCCTTCCAACCTGTCATCTGGGCCGAAAGTCTATGCTTTAGCTTGCCTTGTTCATGGTGATGTTGTTCTGTCCCGACAGAAAGGAGTTGTCGCAATAAATGTGGCAGGAAGCCTCATTAATAGCTGATGTGTGGTGCTATAACTTTGCAGGATCTTTGTCTGCTTATGTGGCTGGTTCTTCTCTTGACACGTGTTTAGATATCATTGGTTCTTAATGCCACGTTGAGCCCCAGCAATATTGGGCTTTAATGTTTGAATCATGTATTGGGCTCTAAGTAATGGGCCAAACACTCCTATAGGCCATCTTATGTCAGTAGTCCCCCATTCCCAAGTGCAGCTTTAGTCCAACGAAGGGAATAAGAAAGAAAACAGGAGTTGGAAAGGATCGACAGGGAGAAACCGGAGTAAGAAGGGCTGGGAGGGGTGATCACGTGAGGGGAACGATCGAAGGTAGGGCCCAACACGAGGGGGGTCGACCGCGAGGGGTGGCTGAGTGGAGGGACCGACCATAAGGAGGGTCGACCTCGAAGGGTTGCCAAATGGACGGACCGACCTTGAGGAGGGCCAACCGCGACGGGTGGTCGAGTGGAAGGACCGACCGTGAGGAGGGCCGGCCGCGACAAGTGACCGAATGGGAAGAGGAAGTGGTGGCGCGCGGGGCTCGAGGAGAGGCGGAGCACGTGGTGAAGTGGAATAGACAGGGAAGGGGAAAGGAGTAGTGGATCGTGGTCGTACACGTGGCATAATTCTGTAATGGGGGAGGTTAGGCGTTGGGCAAGAAATGAAGGGATGGGTTTAATATAGCGCGTTGAAAAGGTGGTTTTGGAAAAATTTTGAAAATTTTCAAACTGGCAACATTTAATTTTGACCCTTGGAATACAGGCAAACCTTGGACGTTTGGGATTATCCGCTTTACCTATCTTTTTGCAAAAAACCAAAGCGTCCTAGAAGTAAACTCATTTGTGTCGAGTAATACACCTCTGCAACACTTTGTGAACTTTCTTGTGCCCGCGTCCGAAGCAATTCGCAGATACGCAGTAGAAATGGCGCGAGAGGAAGGGCCAACCGCAAGGCTTGATTCGTTAGGTGATGACGATGCAGTGGAGTTGGCGGAACAATATCGGGTGGAACGAAGGAAGGGGAGGGGAGCTGGTCAGTTGGTGTAGGGTCCGACAATGACGACGATGACGATGATCGCGGCTGTAAAGCCTATAAGCCAAGCGGAGCCGGACCACTGGCACACCAAACCAGACAGATCCACGTTTACAATGGAGGAGTTGGAGGAGGTACGAATGAAGTACCAAATTCCAGCAGAGATAGAGTTGAGGGTGCCCACATCTAAGGAGAGGACGTCAGATGTGCGGCCGGCAGAGTTCTCTCTGTACGAAGAAGCATTGCAGGCGGGACTGAGGTTGCCCATCCCCAAATTGGTGGTAGAGATAGTTAACCGACTGGAAGCGATGCTGGGGTAGCTGATGCCCAACGCATGGAAAATTATAATGGCCTGCGCGATTGCATGGCCGCAGGCGACCAATGGATCGGTGATGACAGTTGAAGAGTTCTTTTCATGCTACAAGGCATCTGGTCAGCAAGAGACTTGGGTGACTTTGCAGGCGGTGGCAGGGAAGGGGTTAGTAGCCGAGCTATCGTCGTCTGTAAAGGGGTGGAGGCCGAGGTGGTTCTTCGTATCAGCGAATGGGGCAAAGGGGGTGCGTATGGTATGGAAGGTCCCCACAAAGTCGGTGGAGCCGAAGTTGGGGGGCAAAGGCAGAGAGTAGGGTCAAACAGGTGAAGGAGTGGAGGGAGAAGGAGGGTGTTAGGTGGGACGACCTGGTCCGCCCTTCATCCTTGTTTGCCCTGAACTTGGGACCGCAACCATTGGAAGAGGATCCTGCGAGGGAGGAAATGGAGGTGCGGAGGAGGAGGAGGAGAGGAGGTTGTTCGCCAGGGCAAAAAAATACAAGGAGGCGCTGGTGTCATGGTGGGGGGTATTCACCATCATTCAACATTCATATTCTTTTTTTCTTTTTTTTTTAAGTCGTATTTTTTTTTATTTCTTTTTCATTGCTTGTAGAATCCTCTTCATCACTCAAGCTTCAAAACTAAAAATTCAATATCACGATAATACTATGTCGTCATTGGTACACAATTTCATCAATTAATAATGAGACTACCTCATCTGATGTAAACTTGTACAGTAAACTATTTGATTTTTGTTTTCAAAAACTATTTTTTGAATTTCCAATCCGTATTTTTTTAGTAAACTTTTTTAATATTTTAATCATTTTTTTAATAAATTTAAAATGTATAATTTGTGAAAAAATCTTTAAAAAAAATACAAAAAAAAAAAAAAAATAGTATGCTTTCGTATTTTATTGTATTTATTGATATTTTTTAAATATTTCTTCCCAAAATTTTTAGTTTTTAGTAGCATTAAGTTAAGTGCATCTAAAAAGAACAAAAAAATAATTAAAATATTTAAAAATTCACTAAAAATATAAAAATATGAATTAAAAATTTGAAAAATAATTTTTCAAAAGTGAAACCAAATAAACTAATTTTTATTGGTCCACGTCCACATGTGGTTGCTGACATTGAGGAAAACGGAGCATTGACGGCTCGGTTTATTTTGAAGGATAATTCCTGATTCAACTATAGAGTATAGTGCTATGTGTGTTTGATTTTTACAATGGTATTGTCCTAATCTAGGAGTACTTGTATGTATAGATAAATGTTAAATACATAATAATTTTTATATAGCTAATCATATATATGGAAAAAGTATTTTGACAATTATAAATTATAATGATAAGACTTTTTAATTCTCCACGTACAAAATTTTGAGGGTTTTTTTATTCGGGTACAATTTGTTTCTTTCTAGTTCAAATCTGTACTGGTGCATGTTATGCTGATCTACGGGCCTTGTTTGAATAATCCGAATTATTCATTTTGTCAGGTCCTTCATGTATATTATCCACACAAAAAAATTAGATCGATTTAATAATCATAGTCTATTTAATTTATTGCATTTATCATAAACACAATAGGCGGTTTATTTTAAAAAAAACACTTACCGTCTATTTTTTTTAAAGACAAATGCTATAAATTAAACAGGTTAATATTATCGAATTGACTTAATTTTTTTATATGAATGATGTACACACAAGACCCAACAAAATAAACAGTTTGAATCATTTAAACAAAACTTATGGTGAGCCCCCTAAACTCAAACAATACACTCCAATCCACATTTTGGATCGGAAACAAGCTATGCTTTTTTTATTCAACTCTCGAAAAATGTTAAATATGAATAAATGTTAATTACATAATAATTTTTATATAGCCAATCATACAAAATCATATGGAAAAAGTATTTTTATAGTTATAAATCATAGGATAGATTTTTTAATTTTTTTTATAAATAGATCACATCATTATGTATAAAATTTTTAAGATTTTTTATTCAATTCTCTAGAAAATATTTTCTATTAGTTCAAGAACAATTAAAATATATTAGATTTTTGCTTTCAGATCCCTAGTAGTGACACGAGGGATAGAGATAAGTATAAAAATATTTTTGTTTAAAAAAAATTATACAACAAATATAATTTTGAAAATGTATTTTTAATTTTTTTAGATAAACATAATTCAAAAATTATTGAAATTCAATTAATTTAATTTATATGTATACTAGTGTATGTCCCTATCTAAATGCACGGTATAAATAATGTTGGTATTACATACTTTACAAAAATCAATTAAAATAAATCAATTCATAATGATAACAATTTCACTGTTACAAAAATCAATTATAAGAAATCAATTCAAAATGACAACAATTTAATTGCAATATAAGACTTAACACATAAGTCAAAATGTCAAATTACAGTTTAGCAAACTTCACATATAAAATATCTTTTAGCAAACATCATAATTAAAGTTTAAATAACAAATTTAATATAAAAATGTTATGCATAACATAAGCAAAGATATTCACACCAAAATGACAACCTTCAATGAAAGAATGTTTCTAAATTAGTATTATAACTTAGTAACCTTTTCACTTTATCAAATTTCAAAGGTTCAAGAAATGGTGAATGAACATTTTGGTTCAAAAGAGTAATCATCCTAGCTTTATTAAAAAAATAATATATTAATCATCTAGTTTAGAATGAAAGAACGAACCATCAACACACATAGAAAAACAACACAATCTCCACATTTCTAATGTGAATTAGTCACCTACAACAAAATCACTCCAACGCTTGAATTCACTTTAAAAAATCAATTAAAAGAAATCATAACAAGAAAAATCACATCAAAATACCTTTGAGAGACAGAGAAACCAATAAATATGAATTAACAAAAATTGAACATAAAAAAAAAATTTCAATATAACCCTTCTCGATACATATGATCAAGCACCTTCCAATTTAGTTCTCAAGTCTCTTGATTTCTCAAGTCTCATGATTTGTGCATATCATGACTTATGAGCTCATATGTTGCTACTTAATGAATATGAATGTGAATATGAATATGAATATGAATTGCTAAGTATAAGAATTCACAAGTTAGCAATTGGTAAGTATTAACTCTACTTTCTTTTCTTTTTTCAATTCACCAAGAAGAATTTAACAATTTAGATAATACACGAAAAAAAAATGAAGATAAATAATAACATCTAATTTTAAATCCCATTACAGGCTGGCTCATGACAAAAAGCTTTCCCAGTTAATCATTATTCAACAATTTACTAAAATTGAAGTTTCACTTTAATTTTTTAGATGTTAAAACAACATAGGACATGTACTCGAAGTTCTCACTATTATTGTTTTTCTTCAATATACTCATCACAACAAAAGAATGCATAATGAGAAAACCCAATAAAAAAATCTAAATACAAAGACCTTTTGCATTATCATGGACAATTGCCACTTTCATACACCTGAAATTTGAAGGAAAAAACAAAAATAAAAGTCAAAGTCAAAATATATCATTCTAATCTAGTGCCAAGGATTCACAAAAAATAAAACAATTCCCTGAAATCGAACAATTCATGTATAATAAATTTTTATATCACAATTTATTAGGTAGTGCCTAATGAAACTGATTATAAGGCTTTTTTAAATCTAACAATTAAAAGGCTTAACCATAAAATGAAAATTACCGCCACCTCAATAAGATAAAAAAAAGGCATTTTTAAATCCAACAATTAAAAGGTTTAACCATAAAATGAAAATCACCACCACCTCAATAAGATAAAAAAATCTGGAATGATTAAAAAGATCGTACTTGAGTGCTCAAAGTTGTGATTTTAAAAAAAACTATGACTTAAAGTAAATAAAAAATTGAAAAATAAAAATCAAACTAACATTAAACAATCAAGGGTTAGTTGAGTCAATTTTTCCAAATGAAAACAACTCTTTCATTATCATATTAACAATTAACGAAAGGATCAAGAGAAACATAAACACACCAGTCCATTAATTGATTAAATACATAAATTGAAAACCATTACCTAATCACAAACATAAACATTAAGAGAGACATTACAGTTTGTGCGAGAATGAGTATGAATTGTATTTGGTAAGCAGACATTATATCCAAATCATCACCCCCCCCCCCCTCATCCAATCATACCACCAATCAGATGGTTGCGGTTGAGAATCAAATAGAAAACTTCCAAGAAAGACAAGGAAAGAAGCAAATTGATACGTACGTAGTTCCCCTAATATATTCTCTGCCACTGGAAATCCTTAAACCAATTCATTGATCAAATGTAAAATTAACCGTAAGGACGGATATGTGATTTTTTTAAATTATAGTCCATAACTACACAATTGAGCGAGGAATAAGCTTGTGAAACAAGAAAACTTTGTCAAGCCAAAATATTGGTTCTACCACTATACTCATTGGCAATATAAACTCGGGTTTCTAACACTATACCTATTGTTCTAATGCTATGTCCTGCGAAGATTGATATATTGAAACCATAATAGAAATATAAAATTAGAATAAACAACACCAAGAACAAAGAGACTAACATTATGCTTAGGGACCAAGTTTAAAACATCAACCACCTTTTAGGAAGGGTTGTCTCAGTTTACGAGTGATGCTACATTTCCTCCAAGCAAAGGAACAATAAGGAGGATGTGCTCCTAGTAGTACTTGATCTACCCACTTGGCATTTATTGGGTTATTAAGTGGAGTAAATGATCTTTGACAAAATCATAGAATCCCAAAATCAACTCAACAAAAGAAACTAACTTCAAGCAAGTGACTCCACGTAAATATTATATGTAGTACAACTCTCTACATGTGAACCCCAAAATCACAAAGAAATAACAGATATTACATGAAATAGAATGAACAAATTAGAGATTAAAATTCGTCATTTATGTATGTAACGACAAATTAGATCGAAATTACGATAGAACTTATCCTAGCTTAGTGTGCGTATGGTTGGGAAGAAAAAGTAAAAATAGAAATTACCATAGAACTTATCCTAGCTTAGTGTCGTCGAATGATCTCACTCCAGTTGTCTACAAAATTGAACCGTTGTAATGGTGTATTCGTAGTGGACAACACACACTATCACACAATGGTTTTTCTTTTTAATATACAATGGCATTGTCAAATGAGAAAAAAATAACAACGAAAATGAGTAAGCTTAACAATGTATTAATCGGAGAGCCGATCACCATGGGTCTTCTCAATTATAGCAACTAATGCTTTCCCTTCAGCAAAACCAACTAAAATCTGAGTGTGAGAGTGCAATCTAACAAACAATCAAAGTTGAGTCTAGTTGAAGATTGACAATGGTTGAGTACCGAGTAGCCATCACTCTAAGATAGAGTTTAATAAACAAAAGCCACTTAATCTAGCAATTGCTAAGTATAAGAATTCACAATTTAGCAATTGCTAAGAATCAAGAATAATTTAATCTACATTTACCTTTTTCCCCCAAATAGTGATTGAATCTATCATAATTTAACGTCTTATTTGATTCTATCATAACATTGACATGACCAACACTTAGAGCATTCAAGCATTATTAATCAAACTCTGGCCCTGTTTGGTAGAGCTGTAGGACAGTGCTTATAGCTTATGCCTAAACAGCTTATAGCTTATAACTATGAACATAAGCTGATTTCTGACTTATAAATTAAGCATCTCCTGCCTCACTCAAAGAATAAGCTGATTTCTAACTTCCAAAAGGCTATAAGCTATAAGCTATAAGGTAAACCAAACACATCAAAATAGCTTAAATTAAGCTGAAAGCTGAAATAAGCAGCTTTTAAGCTGCACCAAACAGGGCTTCTATAGGAAAGGTTGTTTAGTCATTTACTTGGCCTGTTATGATAGATTCACTCACTATTTGACCAACAAAAAAGTTGAATTATATAAGTAGCTGGTTTAACCAAAAGAAAATAAACTATTTTAATTGAGGCATTTTACAGAACATGGTGTATGCACAAAGATACAAAATATAAGAGCTTAACTATACCAAAATATACAAAATACCCATAATGAAATTCTCAAGTTTAGAGAGAAATGAGGAGATGGAAGAGGAGCCAAACTAATTTGTAGAAAAAGTCCTCAAGAAGAACCACATAAAAAGGAAAATAAAAAAAAAAAATAGAACACAACAAAAGAAACAAAACACAAACCCAAAAAAAGAAAGAGAAACCCAAACAGATAAATAATGACAGATAGAGCCTAATAAACAAAAGCAACTTAATCTAGTCAAGGTCTTCAACACATGAATTTCACAATATCTCTTTAGATCTTCAGGGCTTTCCTAGAAATCATTAAGTTTTACCTAATTTCAAGCTAATTCAATCCCTTCATGCTTATCAAGTTATCTAATACTACACAAACAAACAAACAAAAATAAGAAAAAAGAATTCATTATATGAAATAGCAAGTTATGAAAAAGTATTAATTTTGCAATCTTAATGATACATCAAAGTTTCCATAAATTCAGGACTATTTGCAATCCTCAAACCAATGCTCACTTCCCATCCCATCATTTACCTTAGTGTTAAATGATTTTCGTAATGAGAGGAGAAGAAGTGGAAAAAGGCAAGAATAAGAGGTATGCTCGTCCTTAAAGGCACAATGTAAATAATATTGAGATCAAAATGTAGTTGAATACAAACGTAATTTATCAAAAAACATACCAAAAACTTGGACACTGACAAATAACCCCCCCTTGGCATAGGTATATCTATTGTCTTTAAAACACTTACAACAATTTTCTTGGTACTCAATTAAAATCACAACCCCTAGGCACGGGTATATTTGTTGTTTAATAAAAAATATTCCGTTTTCATTATTCATTCGTTACTAAATAATACCAATCAAAGCTATTGTACATATATCAAAACTCTACAATAAAATAAAAAAATAAAAAATAATAAAAATAAAAATAAAAATTACCAAACACCAAATGAAACACACCAGTCAGTGCTATGCAATCCTGAAAAATAGAATTCAAAATTAAATAGCAAACAATGCACACCAGCCAGTACTCTGCAATATCAAAAAATTAAATTTAAAATAAATAATAAACAATGCACACTAGCCAGTGCTTTGCAATCTCAAAAAAGAAAAAGAAAAATTAAAGTGAAACCTTATAGAAGAAGAGATTCGAGACTTTCCAAACTTGAATATGAGACTGAAATTGTCTTCAACAACTGTCACTCGGAGAAAATAGAAAATTTTATTAGAAGGAACTTACAGAGGGGAAAAGAAGTGTATTTAAACAATACAAATAAAAAAAGACCACCTACTTTAATGTGTGGTACACCATTGATGTGTCGCATAGAACTAATGTAAGAAAGTGTGATAATGATATGAACAGCTCTAACTGATTATAAGCGATGGACATTTTCAAAAATTGTATTTTTTTTATTTATTATATAGAAGTGAATGTCTCTATTTAATCCGATAGACCCAAAATAGCAATGGAATAAAAATTGTCTCAATATCTTACCATATTGTGACCAAATGTACTGGAAGAATTTTCTGCTTCATTTGGTTCAATGTTCAGCTTCAGATTAGACCACAACAAAGTTTTAAAAAAATAAATAAATGACAAATTTTATCCTAAGATGTTTTATGTATCATCAAATCAAATATTCAAACAAAATTCGAACTTCAAAGATACAAAATTTTCATAATGGTGCAACCAAAAGATGTAAATTAGTTCGTACCCTCCTAAAGCACATGAAATAAACAAAATGGGTTGAAGCAGATTCTTTAGGGTAATTAACAATCAATGGCTAAGAACTTGAAATGTCCGAGAATATCAATTTAAATTTAGATAGGGATTGAAAAGGAAAAAGAAAAGATGAGGGAAATATAAAGTTGTTATGATTCAAACACAAACCTTACATACCTAAGCATAATTATTTTTGTTGATGGAATGGTACCAATACATGTTTTATAGAGGGGCCAATTTGAGAGAGAATAGACAAATGCCTGCTCTTTACAAATATCAATTAGTAACCAAACAAATGTGACATTTCAATCCACAAATGTAAGTGCCAAAAAGCATGAAAAATCATTTCTATGAACATATGAAGAAACAAACCAAGCTGAAGGTAGCAAATAGCAATTAAGCACAATCACTGTTTCAACCTTCCATACTGAGTGACAATTTTTTAACATGAAAGATCCATTCATAGAAAAAGACTTATCTCATCTCAGAGCAGAAAAACAAATAGAAGTCACCCATTCATAGAAACTCATTTCATTGAAAAAGACTTATCTCATCTGATAGTAACCTATTTCATATTCATATAAATGAAACAAAATAATAAAGAAACACAAACTATGGCCAACTTCTCTGCACTCCTCTTTTAGTTATCCATAAAGAAATTGAAGAAAAAAAAATTCAATCAACACTACATAAACAAACGTGCTAAATGGTAGCTAAAATGACTTATGACAAATAATAGGGAACTATAATTAGACCAAGCAACCACATGACAAAACAAATGTTCTACAATAAGAAATGAGTACATATGTTTTATTTCAGTAACTTAGAAATAACAATATTAAATTTAAAAAATTTCGTAAACTAAAAACAGATTGAACAATTTAATTCCCAATGAGAGCCAAGCATCCTATTAAAGAATTAGGATACCTTTAATGGGTTAACATGGTGCACTGAAATGCTACGAACAGCAGCAGTAAAAAAAAAAAAAAAAAAAAAAGGCTCAAACTATTCAAATCCACCCATAAGCAAAATATGAAACCAACCTTTTGAATCCATTTAATTTGCTCATAGGAAGCAACCAACCCATTGCCACAACAAAAACAAAATTTAGATTAAAAAAAAAAAAATTGATTCCCAGTAGAAGCCATCGAAACCATCACATACTGTCAAAGACACACTCACACACAACATCACATAACATCACAAATTCCTGGGCAAAGTCACACACAAACATCACATAACACAACATATAATATTGTCAAATTTTAGTTTCAAAACTAAATCTAAATTGGGACCTTTTACCTGACATCACAGACTAGTTCCACAGACTAGTTCCACAACATCACAGATTAGTTCCATAACACTGCGATTTCCTTGTCCTCATATTCCAAGAGGTTAAAAAAAAGAAGACAAAAATAGAAAGGAAAAAGGAACCTACAACTTTAGTTTTCTCTTAAATAAAATGTAAATTTATAAATCCTGAAAATATATGAGCAAAAAAAACGATTTAAGAGACAATTCAATTTTGATTTTGACAATAGGGGATTCCAAAATTTAGCACAAAGTTATTCCCAAAGTAACTCAAAATTTACCAAAATTTAGCGATAAAACAAACTAATTAAAATACAAATCCAGCATAATTAATTACAAATCTAATTAATTAAGGTTTCCAGCAACTTTTCCCATGGTTTCAACATATCTGGCATAACTAACTAATTAAAATACCTGTTTGGGATAACATCTCCACCAAACCAAGACAATGAAACAGAGCCAGCAAGATCAAGACGAATATCCACAACCTTTATCTGCTCCATTGTCGCCGTTGAATTCGTTGCACCATATGACGCAAAAAACATAATGGTGCTTAATGATAGAGCGGAAAAAATATAAAGAGACAGAATAATAGTGCTCGAACAAATAACCCAAGTCAATTAAGAAAAATAACAATTAAGAACATCAACACTTGTTCTTGAATACAAAACCCAATAAAAAAAATTAATTTTGATAAAAATAAAATCATAACAGACCTTTCAGTCAAACCCAAAAATGACAGTAACCAAAATTCCATTTTCTTTACTTCTGCTGCCACTTTATCGGCAACCAAACAGGACAGAAATATTTTTGTAGAACTACATCTAATAAAAAGAATGGTTTATGTGCTGATAACAAAATAAATAAATAAATAATCAAAGAATGAAAGAAAAACAAACCCAAATACAAAAGGGAAAAAAAAAGTGTGTGAATCATAAAATAAATAATTAAAATTACCAAAATGGGACACGGATTGAGATGAGTACGAAAGTGGACAGACATGAGCACATGAGTGATGACATCACCATCATCAATATCTATGAGTTGTGCCCACCATGCTGTGGTTGCAATTAGTTATCTATTCAAATCAATAAAAAGAAAAAAAAAAAAATGTTAAAAAATAATCTTTTAGACCGCTGGTAATATAACAAAAATAATGTAAAAAAATATATTGAAATATATAAAAAACTATTTTAACATTTTGCGATTTTTAATCACAGTAAATCAAAGAAAAACCATCTACTCAAAGTTGTCTCTACATAAACTTGTTACAAAGATTGACAGGATATATAACTTTGTCGTTTTATAATATTTTAAAAAATTAATAAATGTCTCCCTAATATATGTTTTCCTAATGTTTTCTTAAATAAAAGCTTAAAATTATTTAATTTTTTTATCGAAGCGACTTGTTACGTATATTTCTCTCTCTCTCTCTCTCTCACTTTCTTGTTCTTCTTTTATTTCTATTTCTGTTTAATTTTTTTGTTTTGGTTTTGTTATCAATTTGATCTCTATTTTGATTTCTTCTTCCTTTTTTCCATACCTATTTCAAAACTTCATTTTTGTTTTAATTCTTTCTCCTTTTCTTATTTCTATATTTTGGTTCTTTCTTTTTTCTTCTTATTCTTCATCAATCTTTTAAAAATTAAAAATATTTGCAAAAACTGAACAATCAATTTAAGGAGGATGTGATGGAGTTACTTATTATTAACTTTGCTTCATATTCTAGGATGGTTATATGTTTTTCAAAATTGAAGATATTTGCAAGTGTCTATATAAAGTTTTTCTCAATAACTTGCGAAGTAAGAAAACTGAATTTGAAATTTCAATTGTAAAATTATGAGATTTATATTCTTGAACAACTTTTGGTCAAAATAAAAATGTATGATGATCGCCTAGTAGGCCGATAGTAGTACATTGTTTGGAACGCAGTAAGGGCCAAGGAAAAAAAATGCTTGAGCAACCTATGGTACTGATAATAATGATGAAAGGCTCTATGTCCTATCATTGTAAAAATAAAGTCATAATAAATGAGTGTGACAAAACAATGGTTGCGTTCTCAAAATGGAAGGGGTTTTTTGTTTTGGTAAGATAGGACAAAAGGTATTTTAGGACCACTATCAATCATCCTTTCTATGGATACAAGTCTTTACAAGTTAGACAAGAGGATAACAAGTTATAAATTTTATGTCGATAGAATACGTATTTCTATAACTATCAAACTCATGAATGAAGTAACTAATGGTGGCATTACAATCCCAACCACCACGACAAAATAATGCACGTTAAATAAAAATATATAATGATATAATTTTGTGATATTTTTCACATTTTGTATTGATGAAAATTAATATTGCATTTCAAATGTTTTTTACAAAAAATTCTTAATTATATATCTATTCTATTATATAATACAAAAGCCTGAGATGTTGTTAGACACTTTTTTGTCATAAATTTTTATTCCCAAATTACCCACAATTCAAATTCTTTGTAATTGTCAATTTCAACTCATAAGGAAATTTTAAGCACGCCCATGTAGGTGTGCACAACATCTAGTATATATATATATGCCCATTTGCCACCTAATAGTTATATACAAAATTTCATCTCACGTTCTCATGGTGATGTGATAACTTGAACAGGTTTATGAAGTTGATTTTGTGATCCTTTGCGTGGGAAGGTTTAGTGGGGTTCCAAACATTCCAGAATTTCCTCCAGGGAAGGGTCCTCAGGTGTTTGAAGGGCAGGTCCTACACTCCATGGACTATGCTTCCATGGATCATCAGACTGCTAAAGAATTGGTCTGAGGAAAGCGTGTCGCCATCGTCGGCCTCCAGAAATCAGCACTTGACATTACCATGGAGTGCTCCACAGCAAATGGTGAGAATTGAGAACACCACACAAAAAAGAAAAACACTCAGAATTTTTCAGATCATTTGGTTTTGCACCCCCTCTTTCCGTTGTGCACAGTATGGGTTGGGCCCAGGCCAGCCTGCCCGGCCAGGCCAGTCTGACTTTTACCTAACCCAAGCTTGTACCTCAAACAGGCTGGGCTAGAGCTGGGCCTAGGTCTTGAAACCTGAACATGCTCGATAGTCGAATTCATTGGCCAGTGAGAGGCAATCTACGTGCCTAGCCCGCTAGCCCAAGAGAAATAATAATAAAAAGTAAATCTTTGTTTATTTGAACAACATTTTCCGACAAAAGATATTTCTCACAGAATATTTTCCTATGTTTGGTTGTGAACTAATATGTATGTGGTACTACCAATAGTTGCAGTGGTGAGGTGACGGTGGTGGTGCTATGGTAGAAGTGGCAACAATGGTGGTAATATGGTGGTATTGGTAAAATTTTAGTCTGAAAAACTTATACTTTTTAAAAGAAGAAAATATTTTCTGCCCAAAAAAGTTAGATTTCACTGATTCACAAAAAATATTTTTGTTGACTTGCGTTTTTTGTCATACCAAAAGCCAAAAAAAAGAACAAAATATTTTCCACTGAACAAATCTTAGCTAGTCGGGCTTAACCCACAACCCAGTCTGTTAGTCCGTCTCAACTAACCATTGCACAAAGTTTGGGCCTAAGGTTTCATGCTTTTGGCCAGTTGGCCAGCGTGGCCTGCCAAGAAAAGCTCGTCAGGTATGGTTGGGCACTAATTTCACAAGTTGGGGCAGCCTGACCAAACCCAATGTTGACCCTTAGTGCACAATACGGTCAACTTCGCAGAGCTGCTCTGAACAATTTCGTAACATCATTTTCATTTGCAAGGTTGTGTTTGTTATCCATGTTTTCATTTTTTATTTTTTATTTTTGGGTTGATTTACAAGGGTGGATCATCCATTTACAGTGATATACAGAACCGAACACTGGAACATCCCTGTCTACCAGCCATGGGTATGGTGGTACTTCCCATAGCATATCTTTACCTTAATCGCCTCTCTGAGCTATCGGTTCACAAGCTAGGTGAGGGGTTTCTCCTCAGTCTCCTGGCAACATTGCTTTCACCTCTGGTAACCTCTCTCTCCTAATTCACAGTTCCCAGATATTAAATTCAATCCTCTAAATAATGAACCTATTTTAAATAACAGAGATGGGCGTTTTTGAAATTCGTCGAAACTCAATACAACACAAGCTTCGTCTTGCTCAGTTCGGTATGGTCCCAAAACACAGTTTCGTACAAGAACTAAACTCTTGTTTGATCTCAACTGCCAGAGGACTTCTACAATCGGGTTGAGAAGGGAAGCATCAAATTGAAGAAAGCTCCAAGTTTCAGTTTCTGCAAAGGCGGCATTTTGGTTGATGGTGACACTGAAGCTGTAGAGACAGATATGGTCATATTGGCTACTGGGTTCAAGGGTGTTGAAAAGCTCAAAGACATTCTTGTGTCCCCAACCTTTTAGGACCACATAGCAGGGTCACCCGATAAAACAGTACCTCTACAGGCTAGCGGTAATTGGATTCTCGGAGAGTGTAGCAAACCTATATACTTCGGAGATAAGGTGTTGATGGCTAGCAGAGCTTCTTGATGGCACATTCAAGCTACCCAGCATTAAAGAGATGGAAAAAGATGTATTGGAATGGGATAAATACATGAAGCGGTACTCTGACAAGTACTACCGGAGATCTTGCATTGGTGCCCTTCATATATGGTACAATGATCTACTCTGCAAGGACATAGGATGGAACCCTAAGAGGAAGAAGGGATTCATTGCTGAGTTGATCGACCTTACGGCCCAACGGATTATGCTCAACCTTAAAGCTAAAGCTCAAGGTGTGCTAAAAAAAGGTTTTGGTGTGCTATGGGTGGTTTAATAGTTTCATTTGGTTGGTTCAAGTCATTTGACTTTCTTTTCTTTCTTTCTTTCCTTGTAAGAGGACTTCTTGTCCTCCCTTTGTATCTCCTTTTCATTATTAACAAACACTTTTTGTTGCTGATCCAAAAAAAAAAAAAACCAACCATGAATGAAGTTGGAGAACTGGAAATTATGTTCCTAGTAAACAAACTAGGATTCAAACAACCATGAACACAGCTGGATTTCAAAAATGCATACATCCAAACTGAACCAACACTTCCTTTTGGTTAAACCGTCGAGGCTTAACGAGAGAGAGAGAGAGAGAGAGAGATTTCCAAGACTATTAGAAGTATTCTCATTGTAACATTTGAAAACCAAAAAGTGGGCATCAGTACATAAACAAGAAATTTTTAATTTAAATGTAGTTTCACTTTTTGGTGTTGAGAGAGAGAGAGAGTGAGAGAGAGAGAGAGAGAGAGATTTCCAAGGCTCTGGTAAAAGTGTTCTCAGTGTAACATTTGAAAACCAAAAAGTGGGCATCAGCCCACAGGACTAAATCATCAAATAGCAACAAAAAACATTGTCCTGAACATGCAACAACAAAAAAGCAGATTGTTTCAACTAATATAATATAGAGACAGCAATGAACAAAAAACTACCAACCGCAGATCCCTTCAAGTCCTGATGCAGAAACCACCATGGACCATTTTTGGATGATATTCTGAACATGCAAGTGGAATAACAATTAATATCTATCGAAAAAAAGTAAAAAAAGAAAGCAAAAGAAAGAGAGGACCAATAAATATACTATCCTAGTGAAAAATGCAAGAAAGAGGCAGCACAGTTCTTCAATAACATTGTCATCAAAATTGCACTAGAAAGCAGTAACAAAAATTTGAGCATGCCTTTAAACCACAAATATGTTCATGAAATTATTTATCAGAAAACCAACTCTAAACAACGTAACCAATGCCCTATCTCTCATATTACACCAGTTTTCAATTGAACTGAGATGGAGGTTCATGGTAAAAATAGAATAATCAGTCATAGACAAGAAAACACGAATTGCTAATGGAAATTTTTAAGAGACAACAGACATGTCATAATATCCTACAGTTTACCTGATATATCCTGCCAATGTACGCAGCCCCATAAAAAGAGCCTAGCCTGCCTACACACCACAAAGACCAAAAATTGAAGGAACATACAGCAGAAATGCAGAAGATATATACAGGACTGATCGCTACAGCATTGTTACTGGCATTTTCATCAATAGAAAAAGCACCAACATCAATCTTGTACATGGCATATCCAACAGGACCCTCCTCATGAAAGTAAAGAAAGTATATAGAATCCTCTTCGATCCTTGATTTCTTTGATGTCAAGTCCAGCTGGACACCCAAAACAGTCCTCTTCGTCGACATCAAGAAATAGGCACTGGAGAAAAGGGGTACACATGCCTAGGGGTGTGCAAAAATCCGAATTACCTGCGAATCCTCCCGGACCCACCCAATCCACTAGTGCTACGGACGGTTTCGACCACTTTAACGGTCGGCTGCGGTTCTGTTTTAAAAATTTTCATCTATTTTCGGTTGGTGATCGAGTTTAAAAAAAAAAAAAAAAAAAAAAAAATTATTATACTGACCGACCGAATTATATACAAATATATATAATACACTTTCATTATTATTATGTCAAAGCATTGATAAAGGTATTACCTTTATCTTAACTCAGCCCCACTATTCAAAATATAAATATTTTTTTATTAAAAAATATTTCCAAGATAAATTGCACTTCTCCCAAGTGTAGAGACATTGACGTCTCACCAACCTCTTTGTCTCCTCCTCTCCTCAATTCTCTCACCCACTCTTTCTCCAATTCTCCATTACCTCTATCTCTCTCAAAACATTAAAATCTTCTCTATGTATCTCTCTCTCTCTCTCTCTCTCTCTCTCTCTCTCTCTCTCGATTTACCTGATTGAACACTAAAATCCTAATCTTCAGCTTATAAATCTACCGAATTTGAAACTTTTCTCACAAAAAAGTGTCGATTGAAGAGATGCAAAGCGGGTAAGAACGATGGTGACATTGTGCCCTGGTAGAAAGGTAAGTTTCTCCTCTCTATATTCAATTTTGTCCACTGTTTTCTATCATATCTGGTGTGTATGTAAGAGAGGTAGATTTGTATAGTATGTGTGATTTTGTTTTGTGTATAATTGTTTGGTATTCATTTTGTAGGTGAGATGAATAGAAGCCATAAAAACTGAAATGGGGAATGAAAATCACTCGACCGAAAATCGCCCGCCAAACCGGACACCCAATGTACACGGTTTCGATCATTACCTCGAGCGAAATCGGATGAACATTTCTCTACCCGAAGCATGCCGGTTTAAGTGATGGTTCTATGATAAAACCGAGCCGACTCGACCCGTGCACCCCCCTACACATGCCTATATGCGAGTGTGTATTTGTAGGTGCGTACACGACAAAATGAACAAACAGGAGAGAGGAAAAAAAAAAAAAAAAAAAAGAGGAAAGAAAAATGACATGGCTGCTTGCAAGAAGGAAATAAGAAAAGAGCATGCCTTTTTTTGTTGACCCAAATTCAATGGACAGCAGATCGAAACCTTAGGGTTGAGAACCGAGTTGTTCGTATGCGTATACAATTCACTTTTTTTTCTTTTGGGTAAATTATGACACCCCCCTAAAGTTTGCTTTTATTATAGATTTCCCCTCAACATTTTAAAAATTACACTGACCTCCCGATCAATGTTTGTCTTTTAACTGAATGGTGGTTCTAAATACACCCCAAAAGTTTGGTTAGGCACCCCATTACTTAAGACACCCAAAAAAAAAATTCAAAGTTCTGGAAATTTTGTTGAACACCCCAAATAATCCCAATCTTACCCTCATTATTCCGACAACCCATCACCACTTCCCCACCCCACTCTTCTGCCACTGCCACTGGCGTCCCCTTCTCTTGTCCTTTTCCTCCTCATCCCGCCGTCCACGGCCTCCTCTTCTCATTTTCTTCTCTTTCTTTCTAAACCCTAGATTTAAAGACCAAAGACCTTAGATCTAGGGTTTCGACATAGAAGATAGTGGAAGCGGGTTGTAGTGAATGAGAGGCTGTGAAAGGGGTTCGTGATGGGGAGAGGAGTTGAGTTGGGGGTGGCGGTTGGATTAGGGTTTTGCGGCAGAGAGAGAGATCATAGCAAAGAAGATGAGTAGGTCACTGTGGTGGGAGGAGACGGCGAGAAGAAGAAGCAGTGAGCGGTAGAAGAAGAAGAAGAAGAAGAGGGCAGGGAAGAGGAGGAATGGATCACTATGGCAGAGAAGAAGAAGGGGAAGAGGTGGTGGCGATGGGGAGGAAGTGGTGGCTTGCAAGTTGCGAAAAAAAGGGTTCGGGGGTTGACGATGAATTGGAAAGGGGCTGGGGTTGGGTGGGGGTTACGGTTTTGAATTGGGTTTTTTGGTAATTATATTTAGGATAGAATTGTATTTTAAAAAAAAAAGAATAAAGAGTGGGGTGTCCAACAAATAAATAAAAAATATACAATGACCAAAATACCCAAAACTAAAAAGTTGACATTACAATATTGTTTTAACTCTATTACACTCTTTTTCTCATCTTTCTCAAGATCAACAACCAAACTACTGCCACCATCACTCTCATTTCCATCTTTCACAACCACCATTACCATCCTACCTACCTCATACCATCTCCGCCTCATTTTTACACTTCATCACATTGAGAGAAGGTGGTGGAGTAAGTTTTTTTTTTTCCCTTTTACTCTTGTACTCGTTTTTCCTCAAGCAATAATTATTGCTTTAGGTCTATGAGAATAGAGGCATTTGAGAGGTTGGTTTTTTATATTATTTGTCACAATTGCATGTGTTGGATGAGGTGGTTGAACTTGGTGTGTCAAGTGTGGAAGGTAACACATGGTTCCTATTATTTAGGTATATAACTCATGTATATCAATATACCAATAAAATCATTGTGTAGCTCGATTCAATTCATTTTAAATGTAGGTCACACAGTATACGAGTTAAATCTAGACTACAATAATTTTTTTAATATTTTTACGTACACGTACATATCTTTAAGTTGTATTTTTTAAATAAAAAGTGAAATATTTGTGTCCGTTTTATTTGTTTGTCTAACAGCGAGTAGTGTCGTTACAAAAATCGAGATAGAATTTTTGTTGTCCCTAGAATTACTAAATATAGAATGCATTGTCTAAATGGTCCCGGATGATAATAGCTATCATGACTAAAAAATTATTAGATAATTGCAGTATATCATGTAATATTACTAATGCGATTATGCGATTCACTCAATAAATAAAAGAACAAAAACACAACTCATCTTTTGTTTGTTAGTTTTTTTTGGGGGTTAAGATGGGCATTCATTCATTAAAAAGAAGAAACATTGCAGTACAAACGGGGGGATGCGTGACCCCACTAATGTCATCAATTAACAATTTAGCAATACATAAAGAAGGGAAAGTAAAAACATGAAAATCTTCATCCAGCAATAGTTCCAAGTTTGCAAAGGCATTCGTATATGAATTTGCTTCTCAATAGATATGACTAAAGATATAACTAAACATTGGTGATCCTATTTGAGCCATGTGCTAAGCTGATGATGTGTATCTAACTCACCCAACACAAGTTGTTTTATCATCAAAGTGCCGGGTTCAATATCCAATCATCTTCTGTTTTTCAATTAGATAAGATAACTAAGATAGATAGAAAAAATATATTTTTAACTGTAAAATTTTGATATTACAAGACTATTAAATAATACCCATCATGTTTAAGTCAAGAATTGGAGGCTGTCCATTTTCCTTTCAATAGTGTATATCATTTTATGGTCCTATGAAAAAAAAAAAGATGAAGATTAGGCATAAGAATAATTTGATGCCACTACCAGTAAGTGAATGTAAAATCTTGAATTCTTGCAATTGATGATTAACACTGATCATTCACATCCATTTATAAAAGAAGTTAAAATCAATTTACCAATAAGTGAATGTAAAATATTGAATTCTTGCAATTGATGATTAACAGTGATCATTCACATCCATTCATAAAAGAAGCTCATTACAATCGTGGACATACATTCCTACACGTAGAGCTACAAAAAATCAATTTAACTTCTCATGAAATCTTCATGTGCAAATCCTTCAAAATACAGACACTTTTGTAGTTCCACCATCAACATAGGAAAGGTAGTTGATATCAATCCATCAACTTCTGTATGGTTGATTAGCTTGCCCTATTCAAAAAAATATATTAAGTATTACTTATTATTGACAAACAATTATAATAATTGTTTTAAACAATATTATCTAAATTAAAAAATAATTAGCAACTTACATTCTTTTCCAATATGGGTGACCACATTTCTTACAAAGCGAACGAGTTCCTCAAGAGTATTACCGCAATGACAATAGCTATATAACATCATTCAACGGGCGGCTGGGTTTTGGAACAAAATTATTTTAAATGCAATGGTTAGCAACATATCATTGCAAACGTATTTTTGTCATAGTTGAGTTGTGCCTTTGCTTATCAAGTC